>JAUPFN010000020.1:18737638-19337638 GCA_036924255.1 Apodemia mormo
ATTGGAAACTGTACTGATAACCCGCAGTGCATGTTATGTAGAGAGGAGCGTAATCACGCTACGGGAAGTAGGAAATGTGCTGTATTTAGGAAGGCACATGAAGAAGCATCTAAAAGACGGTACAGTTATGAATGAATGAATCAATGAATACTCTTTATTGCGCACCAAATTTAACAAGACAGATTATGTACAATACTTACAGCTAATAATTATGTATATAGTGGGTACACAAAGGCGGTCTTATCGCTAAAGAGCGATCTCTGCCAGACAACCTTTAGGTAGAGGAGATCTTATAATTAATATATTTTAGGTAGTGGTGCCATTTAATTAAGAGACATAATTTCCAAATACAATATATATTATGAAAATTTTTAATATTAACTAAATAAATATATAAAAAATATAAAAATATACGATGATATATATATATATACATACACACATACACATACATATTATATACATAATAAACATATTTGTATATCCATAAATACAATATATATAAGCCGTCTCTCCTTGATTTAATAATTGTGTCCCAGCCCGAACGTGTTCGTACACATGGTCAACTCCCTTCCTGCTTTTCTTTTCATGACCTTATTTTTGTGTCTTACAAAATACGTTCTCCTAAAAGGAGGTGCATCTATTCTTTGCGTCGATCGTTTAAAGACATCGATTTAGAAGCCTTAAAAAGGGATGTTTGTGCAGTGGATTGGTCTCCCGTATTCGTTTGCGATTCCACTGAGGAGAAAGTTCTCAACTTTAATACGGCAATTCTAGGCCTTTTTGATACCCACGTAACCCAGCCCCATGGATCACAGATGACATTAAAAATACAATGAAGAGGAGGGACAAAGCTAATAGACTTTATAAGAAATTTCCTAACGATAACAATCTTCATAATTATAAAATGTTGCGGAACCGTTGCAATCGTCTCTGTCGTGATGCTAAACGGCGTTATATTCATAATGCTGTTGCCTCTTCTGATTCGGGCAGAGTCTGGTATTTATTAAAATCTCTTGGCGTAGGTCGTGCTAAAGAGTCCGGAGTTAGTTATACAAACCTGAACGAGCTTAATAGCCATTTTTCTACTCCACCAGTTGTTGTAGATGACCGGCCAAGATCGCTAACTCTGGCTAAGTTATCATCGTCACCTCTTTCCATGTGCGCCTCTTTTTCATTCAAGCCTGTTAGTGACACGGATGTTAGAAAACATGTTCTCTCAATTACGTCAGCTGCGGTTGGTAGTGATGGGATATGCTCTCGTATGATTACGCCTATTCTCTCCGAACTTCTCCCTGTTCTCACACACATTTTTAATCATTCCCTGTCTTCTAACTCTTTTCCTGCGATTTGGAAGAGGGCTTACATCATACTACTTCCTAAAAAATCTACTCCGAGTTCCCCTTCTGACTTTCGTCCGATTTCAATACTCCCCTTTCTCTCTAAAATTCTTGAACATATCGCTCACGCACAATTTAGTGAATATCTCCGCAATAACAACCTGTTACACGAAAACCAATCTGGCTTTCGCCCCGGCCATAGCACTGTAACGGCTTAAGTTCGAGTTACCGATGACATACGCCTGGCCATGGACAATAAATTGCTCACTATCATTGTGTTTCTAGACTTTAGTAGTGCTTTTACATCGGTCGACTTTGATATTTTATTAAGAGTCCTTGGGTCCCTTAATGTTTCTTCCTCTGCTCTCGAATGGTTTAGCTCATATCTTCGTGGTCGCTCACAGTGCATACAGTCTGGGGATTCTCGCTCAGATTGGGTCAATCTGTCTTCAGGAGTTCCTCAGGGTGGGGTATTTTCTCCTTTATTATTTTCGGCTTTTATTAATACCGTTACCACCATAATAATGTCCCGTTTTCACTTATATGCCGATGACCTACAGCTTTATCGCCATTTCCCGGCTATGGATATAGTGGATGCAGTCAATGCTATGAATGAGGACTTGGTAAGGATACACGATTGGGCAACTTCTTTCGGACTTTGTGTCAATCCAGGTAAATCACAGGCTTTAATTATTGGAAGTGCTTACATGCGTAATCTGATTGCTAATGTTGATGTCCCACCTTTGTTATACAATAAAGTACCTATTGCCATTTCCAGCTCTGTTGTTAATTTAGGCTTAACATTTAGTTCAGACTTTTCTTGGAACTGTCACGTTAACAACATAACTCGCAAGGTAATTTATTCTTTACACTCTTTAAAACTCCTACAAAATTTCCTTCCTCTTAAAACAAAAATATCTCTTGTCCACACTCTTATTTTTCCTATTATAGATTACGCCGACACTTGCTTTCTTGATGCTACCGAAGAGCTTGTCAATAAGTTGGAGAAGCTTCAAAATCTCTGTATAAGGTTCATCTTCGGCTTGCGAAAGTTCGATCATGTTTCCAAGTTCAGAGCTCAGTTATCCTGGTTACCGATTCGCCAACGTAGGAACTTACATATACTTTGCTTGCTATACAAAATTCTCTTTGATCCTAAGTATCCCAAATATCTTCGTGATGGTTTCCGTTTTCTACATTCACCTGACTCGCCTTGTCGCTCCAACGTTAAAACCCTTTTGCATTTCCCAACCAGTAATACTGCCACTTATTCTCACTCGTTTACCATCCATGCTGTTAGTCTTTGGAATTCCCTACCTAAAGATATTCGAACTTGTGAAAGTCTGTCTATTTTTAAGAAGCGTCTAAAGTAGCTATATTTGATGCAAATTTAACTCCTATTTCTTTCTGTTTGTCTTTTTTTTTCTTTCGCTTTGAATGTTTATTATAATATAATATTTTCGCTTTTCTGTCAAATGAAAAGTCATGGTTTTTACGGTCTGTATGTATGCATGTAAGTATGTTTGTACGTATATATGTATTTATATATGTGTATGTTTGTATGTGTATGCATGAATATTTTGCGTTAACCTTTTTTCCATATTATAGTGTTTAATTTTATTGTTTGAATTGTACACCAAGTCAATAATTATCTTTGTTTATAACATCTCCTTGTTACGGGTTGGCTGGAACAAATCTCTGTTACTAGAGATAAGCTCGCCCACTGTACTTATTTTCTTTTATTGTTATGTTAAGTGATTACTGTGTACAATAAAGAATTAAATAAATAAAATAAAATAAATAAATATATTACATATACACTATATTAAAATTACATATATAAACTGTACTAGATATGTACTAGACATATATTCATATACATATACTACAAACATACACATGCAAACTTACATATTACAATTCAAACTAAACTAGAAAACTCTGTAATGATTTATTTATAGATTAAGATAATGATGTTTAAGAGCAGATTTAAAGGAGTGTAAACTAGGAGCTGTTTTGATGTTTGTTGGAAGAGAGTTCCATAACCGAATAGCTTGACAAGTAAAAGACTGGTGATAATAATTAAGATTTTGAGAGGGGACCCGCAAAAGTAGGTTATCCACCGATCTTAACTGTCTTAATTCACCTCCCAAAAACTCAAACCTCTCTTTTAAGTAGTTAGGGGTGCGAAAATCAAAAAGAATACAGTACAGAAGAGAATGACGATGAGTATGTGGACATTTCGGTGGAGACGGACTGGCAACCACTTGAGTTTTGTTCGGTATTCAGTGCCATAATCATATTTACGTAGACTAAATATGAACCTTATACATAAATTTTGGAGTCGATCAAGCTTATTGAACTGCTCACTAGTAAGGTCAATGTAACATGCATCCGCGTAATCTAAAATAGGTATAAAAAGAGTTATGGTTAAGATAATACAAATAAACCTTAACCACTGCGAAACCACGCAAGATCTACTTGTCCAAATGGTGCGTGAGGAAAACATTGATGTAGCAATTATTGCAGAACCATATAAAAACTTAGACCACCCTAGTTGGCTGACTGACGATCTGGGCACAGCCGCTTTGTGGTCATGTACTGGCCAGCCGTTTGCGTCGGCCATAACCTCACATAACGGCTACGTGGGGGCAGTTTTAAAAGGGGTTTTCTTCTGTAGTTGCTACGCACCACCAAGCTGGACGCAAGAGACCTTCGAAGTGATGCTAGACAAATTAATTGCTGATGCCAAAATGAAACACCCAGTGGCTATCGCTGGTGATTTTAATGCATGGGCGCTGGAATGGGGCAGCAAAAGGACAAACAAGCGGGGGAAAGCTCTTCTTGAATCTCTTTCTGTGTTGGAATTAGTCCTTTTGAACCAAGGAGCACAACCAACGTATAGTAAGGGCGAAGCTAGCTCCATCGTTGATCTTACCTTCGTTGCAAGCAGTCTATGCAGTAAAATCACACAGTGGGAGGTTACTGAGAAACACTTACTCAGTGACCATTACACTATAATGTGGAGTATTGGTATGAAACCAGGAAGAACGGGAAAACAGACTACTGCTACTAGGTAGAAGTTTAGTAATTTTGATGAAGACCTTTTCATTGCTGCCTTTCCTGATGAGTTGGCGAGCAATGAAGAAAGAAATGCCGACGAATTAGCAGAATTTGTCATGAGCAGAACCATAGAGGCTTGTGACATAGCAATGCCAAGACGCAAGAGGGGGAAAAATTTAAAAGCCCTGTGTTTTGGTGGAATGAAAATATTGCAGCACTTCGCAAAGAATGCATACGTTCACGGAGAGTAGCAAAACGGTCTCGTAATACCACCCCTTTTCAAAATTTGGAGGCTACGTATTAAGAGGCGTGGGCTTAACTTTCCAAAGCAATGAAGGAGAGCAAAAGACAAAAGTGGAAAGAGTTAGTGGAAGAGGTTGATAAAGACCCCTGGGGCAGACCGTATAAAATTTTAATGTCTCGCTTACAGACTTGTCGGCAACCAACCTGCGCAAGACTTGTGGAAACGATCGTTACCACACTGTTTCCTAAGCAAGAAGTTTTAAACTATATTCTGGAAGAGGATAATATGGAGGATATTCCACAAATCACGCCTGAGGAACTTACAAATGCATGTAATAAGCTACAAACTAGGAAAGCACCAGGCATAGATGGAATCCCAAATATTGCACTAAAGTTAGCAATAAAAAAATATCCAAACTTGTTCTTGACATTATACAATAAGTGTCTGACCGAAGGTTGTTTTCCTAGCCGCTGGAAAGTACAAAGATTAGTCCTCTTTTCTAAAGGGAACAAACCAACAGACGAACCATCGTCATATCGTCCGTTATGTATGCTGGATTCTGCGGGAAAAAATCTAGAACGTATTATCCATGACCGAATCGAATACGCCATAGATTCGTCGCTACAAGGTAACCAGTTCGGCTTCCGAAAAGCACGTTCTACCCTTGACGCTATAGATCGAGTGGTGAATATAGCAAAATCAGCAACAGAGGGTAAGAGATGGACGAGAGGCTCCAAAAAGTACTGCCTAGTAGTGGCATTAGATGTCAAAAATGCTTTTAACTCTGCTCGATGGGCGGCTCTAGACAGATTGGGCGTACCGGTGTACTTGAAGAGAATGGTTAAAAGTTGTTTTGAAAATAGACTCCTGAAATACGATACGGACGAGGGAACGCAAAAGTACGTTATATCACAGGAGGCGTGCCACAAGGCTCGGTACTGGGCCCAATCTTGTGGAATGCCATGTACGACTGCCTCCTTAGCCTTAGACTACCTGCAGGTGCTGAACTCACCGCATTTGCGGACGATGTGGTAATTACTATTGTCGCAAAGTACCTTGAAGAGGCGCATCGTATCTTTCAGAAGTCATTTTCGGCTATCCAAAGATGGATGGAGAGGGCGGGACTTACTCTAGCCGAACGTAACACGGGGGCCATGCTTATCACCAGCCGCAAAACGGTAGAAGCAATGACTCTGACGATCGGAACTCATAGTTTCATTACGAAACCAACTATTAAGTACCTCGCTATTATTCTGGATGCCAAGCTGAGTTTTAAACCACATGTGGAGTATGTAGCGAAGAAGGCATCAGGAACAGCAAAGCTATTGGCTCGTCTTATGCCAAATGTTGGAGAACCACGGCAAAATCGTAGAAAATTACTTGCCTCGGTCGTCATGTCTATACTGTTATATGCTGCACCTATTTGGGCAGATGCGATGCAACGGCGTGAGTATAGACGCAAAATAGGTGCACCGTACAGGCTTGTTGCTCTAAGTAGCTTGCGCCTTTCGAACGGTCTCTGACCAGGCAATATATGTTATAGCTAGTCTTCCACCTATACACATTATGGCCAAGGAGTGAGGGAGACTTGTTCGCGTAACTGGCACACCGCAAAGACCTAGCGAGTTAAACAACCAAGAACGTAGCCTGGCTGGATAGCAGGAGGAGTGGGATGCAACGACCAAAGACCGATGGACACATCGCTTGATCGCGCGGATAAGAGGTTCTGTAAACCGCGAACACGGGGAACTTAACTACTATTTGACGCAGATGTTATCCGGCCACGGTTGCTTCCGCGCCTACTTGCATCGCTTTAAACACGAAAATTCGCCATATTGCACCCAGAGCTGCAATGAAATAGAAGATGCGAAGCACGTTTTCTTCAACTGCCCAAGTTTCAAGCATAAACGCGATGATTTGCAGACAATACTCGGAAGAACAATAACACCTGAAATGCTCGTTGATGAAATGCTGGCGTCGGAAAAAAATTGGGACGCGGTCAGTAGATTTGTAACTCGGGTGTTGAAGAAACTTCGCGAAAGGGAGCAAGAGAGAAGGAAACAAGAACGGGCAGCAGTTATTATGCCCGCTACTGCATGAGGAAGAGTTGTAAAAGCTAAGCCACCCCCATGAAGTAATGCTTAGCGGCAGTTCCGTGGGGGTATTTATGGTAGTAGTAGTATGGTAGTAGGGGGTATTTATGGCCCTACCGACTAAACTCCCTTCTTCGGTCCGAAGAAGGGAGTTTAGTCTATATATATATATATATATATATATATATATATATATATATATATATATATATATATATATATATATATATATATATATATATATATATATATATATATATATATATATATATATATATATATATATATATATATATATATATATATGTTAAAAAGGTTACCTGTTTCACTTATTAACGCATCAACAGGCAGCTTCTCTGATAATGCACATCAACTAGTTTCACGTGAACCGGTAGACTCTTAAAAATTTGATATATTTATAGTGAAACTAGTACCAGTGTTTTGTAATTAAAATGTTTACAAATTCTTATAATAGCATTACTTTTTTTTAAACTTAAATGAATTAAAAGAAAAGCACTTAATATTAATTATAAGATCTTTTTGTTGAATGATAGCACATAAAGTTGGTGGTTTGAGGTTTCAAAGGGCAAGGTAGCCGTCAAACTTATATTTGTGGCATTCAAACCTGCCACACCATATAAGCGATGGTCTCCACTTTCTATTAGGAGAATCAAGAGCTTGTTTGCGCCATTGTTACAGTATAAAAATCTAGCAGCTACTTTACTCTTTAAACAGGAACATGATAGTGAAAAGAATCGATTGCAACTGGAATAGGAAAGACAGTTGTAACATAACCCGTTCAAGACATTGCAGAATTCTACCATCAAGTTGGTAATCAAAATGTTAGTGATACATATTAGACTTCTATCATCGTTTCAGTTATTATATTCTTCTTTTTTGTGTCATATAATAGCAAACGAGCAGATGGCTCTCCTGAAGGAAAGAGACCACCATCGCTTATAGACAACAAATGTGTTAATGATGCATTACTATTCTTGTAGCAGGATCTTATGCAATCGTTTACCGGCTACCTTACTGGAATGTAATAATGCCATGCTTGACAATGCTAGCCATGATGGTAGTAGCTCGTATAACCAATTGTTCGTCTCTTACAAACTGCCTGACAGAATGGCAGATGGTTTTTTTTAAAAGGGGCCCAAATCTATATGGGAATTATCAATTACTACCGTAAATTGCGTTATATGGCTCGTAATATCCGCAAGTAGCTGCTACCCGATTTTTTACATCAATAACGTATTAAAATTTAGACATAACATAACATGAATATAATTTTTAGTTGAATTGATCGATCATCACTTTATTACCAAACAGACAATAGGCTAGTTGACTAAATTTGATAAACTGTTTAATACTATACCTTATTAGTCATATTGTCCAAAAACATTTTTTTAATATTGTACATTTAAAATAAAATTTCATGTTAGTTTCATAAAATTTTATGTCAGTTACATCACGCCGTGGTCATCCATACATAATATATTCTGAATGTCAAAAATAATATGAAATATTACCACGGCGTCACGCAACACTTCCAAATTTGTATTTAATGTAACGTGACTTAATGTTTATTTTTCCCAAAGTTATATCCTAAAAATATTATTAATCCTTATTTTTAAAAATAAATATTTTAGTTTTTTGTTATCTCCATATCATAATTAATTATTGGAAACTACAATATATCCGATTCATTTTAGCGGAAACTGTTGAAAGTGGAAAGTGATATAACTTTTACAAAATTATAGTACGTAATAATGCAATACGTTACACCTGCAGCTATAATAGTAGCTAAAAGGCATAGCCGGATAAATATGTGAAATCTGTCCCCGTGGCTGTTTGACTCAAACTTAAAGGATCGATTTGGCGTCGAATAAAAATAATGTACCTCAATTTTTAGCGTGTTAAGTCAATCGGTTTTCGAGATTTTTAAAATACACTGTTTTTAACTTCCCACTATGTATGTAGATAAGAAAGTTACGGATTTTACCCCAATTTTTGAAAATCGATTTTCGACCAGATGTCCACGTTTTGAGGTCTTAGGAACCTTTTAAGACTATTTTCACGATGACGTCAGTATGTCCGTATGTATGTGTGTGTGTGTGTGTGTGTTTTTTTTTGTTTTACGAGATAGAAGAATACATTTACGCACTACGTACTCATAGTGTCGGACTCCTCCTGTAGAAAAGCCTACAGGCCCTACCGACTAAACTCCCTTCTTCGGACCGAAGAAGGGAGTTTAGTCGGTAGGGCCATAAATACCCCCTACTACCATACTACTACTACCATAAATACCCCCACGGAACTGCCGCTAAGCATTACTTCATGGGGGTGGCTTAGCTTTTACAACTCTTCCTCATGCAGTAGCGGGCATAATAACTGCTGCCCGTTCTTGTTTCCTTCTCTCTTGCTCCCTTTCGCGAAGTTTCTTCAACACCCGAGTTACAAATCTACTGACCGCGTCCCAATTTTTTTCCGACGCCAGCATTTCATCAACGAGCATTTCAGGTGTTATTGTTCTTCCGAGTATTGTCTGCAAATCATCGCGTTTATGCTTGAAACTTGGGCAGTTGAAGAAAACGTGCTTCGCATCTTCTATTTCATTGCAGCTCTGGGTGCAATATGGCGAATTTTCGTGTTTAAAGCGATGCAAGTAGGCGCGGAAGCAACCGTGGCCGGATAACATCTGCGTCAAATAGTAGTTAAGTTCCCCGTGTTCGCGGTTTACAGAACCTCTTATCCGCGCGATCAAGCGATGTGTCCATCGGTCTTTGGTCGTTGCATCCCACTCCTCCTGCTATCCAGCCAGGCTACGTTCTTGGTTGTTTAACTCGCTAGGTCTTTGCGGTGTGCCAGTTACGCGAACAAGTCTCCCTCACTCCTTGGCCATAATGTGTATAGGTGGAAGACTAGCTATAACATATATTGCCTGGTCAGAGACCGTTCGAAAGGCGCAAGCTACTTAGAGCAACAAGCCTGTACGGTGCACCTATTTTGCGTCTATACTCACGCCGTTGCATCGCATCTGCCCAAATAGGTGCAGCATATAACAGTATAGACATGACGACCGAGGCAAGTAATTTTCTACGATTTTGCCGTGGTTCTCCAACATTTGGCATAAGACGAGCCAATAGCTTTGCTGTTCCTGATGCCTTCTTCGCTACATACTCCACATGTGGTTTAAAACTCAGCTTGGCATCCAGAATAATAGCGAGGTACTTAATAGTTGGTTTCGTAATGAAACTATGAGTTCCGATCGTCAGAGTCATTGCTTCTACCGTTTTGCGGCTGGTGATAAGCATGGCCCCCGTGTTACGTTCGGCTAGAGTAAGTCCCGCCCTCTCCATCCATCTTTGGATAGCCGAAAATGACTTCTGAAAGATACGATGCGCCTCTTCAAGGTACTTTGCGACAATAGTAATTACCACATCGTCCGCAAATGCGGTGAGTTCAGCACCTGCAGGTAGTCTAAGGCTAAGGAGGCAGTCGTACATGGCATTCCACAAGATTGGGCCCAGTACCGAGCCTTGTGGCACGCCTCCTGTGATATAACGTACTTTTGCGTTCCCTCGTCCGTATCGTATTTCAGGAGTCTATTTTCAAAACAACTTTTAACCATTCTCTTCAAGTACACCGGTACGCCCAATCTGTCTAGAGCCGCCCATCGAGCAGAGTTAAAAGCATTTTTGACATCTAATGCCACTACTAGGCAGTACTTTTTGGAGCCTCTCGTCCATCTCTTACCCTCTGTTGCTGATTTTGCTATATTCACCACTCGATCTATAGCGTCAAGGGTAGAACGTGCTTTTCGGAAGCCGAACTGGTTACCTTGTAGCGACGAATCTATGGCGTATTCGATTCGGTCATGGATAATACGTTCTAGATTTTTTCCCGCAGAATCCAGCATACATAACGGACGATATGACGATGGTTCGTCTGTTGGTTTGTTCCCTTTAGAAAAGAGGACTAATCTTTGTACTTTCCAGCGGCTAGGAAAACAACCTTCGGTCAGACACTTATTGTATAATGTCAAGAACAAGTTTGGATATTTTTTTATTGCTAACTTTAGTGCAATATTTGGGATTCCATCTATGCCTGGTGCTTTCCTAGTTTGTAGCTTATTACATGCATTTGTAAGTTCCTCAGGCGTGATTTGTGGAATATCCTCCATATTATCCTCTTCCAGAATATAGTTTAAAACTTCTTGCTTAGGAAACAGTGTGGTAACGATCGTTTCCACAAGTCTTGCGCAGGTTGGTTGCCGACAAGTCTGTAAGCGAGACATTAAAATTTTATACGGTCTGCCCCAGGGGTCTTTATCAACCTCTTCCACTAACTCTTTCCACTTTTGTCTTTTGCTCTCCTTCATTGCTTTGGAAAGTTAAGCCCACGCCTCTTAATACGTAGCCTCCAAATTTTGAAAAGGGGTGGTATTACGAGACCGTTTTGCTACTCTCCGTGAACGTATGCATTCTTTGCGAAGTGCTGCAATATTTTCATTCCACCAAAACACAGGGCTTTTAAATTTTTCCCCCTCTTGCGTCTTGGCATTGCTATGTCACAAGCCTCTATGGTTCTGCTCATGACAAATTCTGCTAATTCGTCGGCATTTCTTTCTTCATTGCTCGCCAACTCATCAGGAAAGGCAGCAATGAAAAGGTCTTCATCAAAATTACTAAACTTCTACCTAGTAGCAGTAGTCTGTTTTCCCGTTCTTCCTGGTTTCATACCAATACTCCACATTATAGTGTAATGGTCACTGAGTAAGTGTTTCTCAGTAACCTCCCACTGTGTGATTTTACTGCATAGACTGCTTGCAACGAAGGTAAGATCAACGATGGAGCTAGCTTCGCCCTTACTATACGTTGGTTGTGCTCCTTGGTTCAAAAGGACTAATTCCAACACAGAAAGAGATTCAAGAAGAGCTTTCCCCCGCTTGTTTGTCCTTTTGCTGCCCCATTCCAGCGCCCATGCATTAAAATCACCAGCGATAGCCACTGGGTGTTTCATTTTGGCATCAGCAATTAATTTGTCTAGCATCACTTCGAAGGTCTCTTGCGTCCAGCTTGGTGGTGCGTAGCAACTACAGAAGAAAACCCCTTTTAAAACTGCCCCCACGTAGCCGTTATGTGAGGTTATGGCCGACGCAAACGGCTGGCCAGTACATGACCACAAAGCGGCTGTGCCCAGATCGTCAGTCAGCCAACTAGGGTGGTCTAAGTTTTTATATGGTTCTGCAATAATTGCTACATCAATGTTTTCCTCACGCACCATTTGGACAAGTAGATCTTGCGTGGTTTCGCAGTGGTTAAGGTTTATTTGTATTATCTTAACCATAACTCTTTTTATACCTATTTTAGATTACGCGGATGCATGTTACATTGACCTTACTAGTGAGCAGTTCAATAAGCTTGATCGACTCCAAAATTTATGTATAAGGTTCATATTTAGTCTACGTAAATATGATTATGGCACTGAATACCGAACAAAACTCAAGTGGTTGCCAGTCCGTCTCCACCGAAATGTCCACATACTCATCGTCATTCTCTTCTGTACTGTATTCTTTTTGATTTTCGCACCCCTAACTACTTAAAAGAGAGGTTTGAGTTTTTGGGAGGTGAATTAAGACAGTTAAGATCGGTGGATAACCTACTTTTGCGGGTCCCCTCTCAAAATCTTAATTATTATCACCAGTCTTTTACTTGTCAAGCTATTCGGTTATGGAACTCTCTTCCAACAAACATCAAAACAGCTCCTAGTTTACACTCCTTTAAATCTGCTCTTAAACATCATTATCTTAATCTATAAATAAATCATTACAGAGTTTTCTAGTTTAGTTTGAATTGTAATATGTAAGTTTGCATGTGTATGTTTGTAGTATATGTATATGAATATATGTCTAGTACATATCTAGTACAGTTTATATATGTAATTTTAATATAGTGTATATGTAATATATTTATTTATTTTATTTTATTTATTTAATTCTTTATTGTACACAGTAATCACTTAACATAACAATAAAAGAAAATAAGTACAGTGGGCGAGCTTATCTCTAGTAACAGAGATTTGTTCCAGCCAACCCGTAACAAGGAGATGTTATAAACAAAGATAATTATTGACTTGGTGTACAATTCAAACAATAAAATTAAACACTATAATATGGAAAAAAGGTTAACGCAAAATATTCATGCATACACATACAAACATACACATATATAAATACATATATACGTACAAACATACTTACATGCATACATACAGACCGTAAAAACCATGACTTTTCATTTGACAGAAAAGCGAAAATATTATATTATAATAAACATTCAAAGCGAAAGAAAAAAAAAGACAAACAGAAAGAAATAGGAGTTAAATTTGCATCAAATATAGCTACTTTAGACGCTTCTTAAAAATAGACAGACTTTCACAAGTTCGAATATCTTTAGGTAGGGAATTCCAAAGACTAACAGCATGGATGGTAAACGAGTGAGAATAAGTGGCAGTATTACTGGTTGGGAAATGCAAAAGGGTTTTAACGTTGGAGCGACAAGGCGAGTCAGGTGAATGTAGAAAACGGAAACCATCACGAAGATATTTGGGATACTTAGGATCAAAGAGAATTTTGTATAGCAAGCAAAGTATATGTAAGTTCCTACGTTGGCGAATCGGTAACCAGGATAACTGAGCTCTGAACTTGGAAACATGATCGAACTTTCGCAAGCCGAAGATGAACCTTATACAGAGATTTTGAAGCTTCTCCAACTTATTGACAAGCTCTTCGGTAGCATCAAGAAAGCAAGTGTCGGCGTAATCTATAATAGGAAAAATAAGAGTGTGGACAAGAGATATTTTTGTTTTAAGAGGAAGGAAATTTTGTAGGAGTTTTAAAGAGTGTAAAGAATAAATTACCTTGCGAGTTATGTTGTTAACGTGACAGTTCCAAGAAAAGTCTGAACTAAATGTTAAGCCTAAATTAACAACAGAGCTGGAAATGGCAATAGGTACTTTATTGTATAACAAAGGTGGGACATCAACATTAGCAATCAGATTACGCATGTAAGCACTTCCAATAATTAAAGCCTGTGATTTACCTGGATTGACACAAAGTCCGAAAGAAGTTGCCCAATCGTGTATCCTTACCAAGTCCTCATTCATAGCATTGACTGCATCCACTATATCCATAGCCGGGAAATGGCGATAAAGCTGTAGGTCATCGGCATATAAGTGAAAACGGGACATTATTATGGTGGTAACGGTATTAATAAAAGCCGAAAATAATAAAGGAGAAAATACCCCACCCTGAGGAACTCCTGAAGACAGATTGACCCAATCTGAGCGAGAATCCCCAGACTGTATGCACTGTGAGCGACCACGAAGATATGAGCTAAACCATTCGAGAGCAGAGGAAGAAACATTAAGGGACCCAAGGACTCTTAATAAAATATCAAAGTCGACCGATGTAAAAGCACTACTAAAGTCTAGAAACACAATGATAGTGAGCAATTTATTGTCCATGGCCAGGCGTATGTCATCGGTAACTCGAACTTAAGCCGTTACAGTGCTATGGCCGGGGCGAAAGCCAGATTGGTTTTCGTGTAACAGGTTGTTATTGCGGAGATATTCACTAAATTGTGCGTGAGCGATATGTTCAAGAATTTTAGAGAGAAAGGGGAGTATTGAAATCGGACGAAAGTCAGAAGGGGAACTCGGAGTAGATTTTTTAGGAAGTAGTATGATGTAAGCCCTCTTCCAAATCGCAGGAAAAGAGTTAGAAGACAGGGAATGATTAAAAATGTGTGTGAGAACAGGGAGAAGTTCGGAGAGAATAGGCGTAATCATACGAGAGCATATCCCATCACTACCAACCGCAGCTGACGTAATTGAGAGAACATGTTTTCTAACATCCGTGTCACTAACAGGCTTGAATGAAAAAGAGGCGCACATGGAAAGAGGTGACGATGATAACTTAGCCAGAGTTAGCGATCTTGGCCGGTCATCTACAACAACTGGTGGAGTAGAAAAATGGCTATTAAGCTCGTTCAGGTTTGTATAACTAACTCCGGACTCTTTAGCACGACCTACGCCAAGAGATTTTAATAAATACCAGACTCTGCCCGAATCAGAAGAGGCAACAGCATTATGAATATAACGCCGTTTAGCATCACGACAGAGACGATTGCAACGGTTCCGCAACATTTTATAATTATGAAGATTGTTATCGTTAGGAAATTTCTTATAAAGTCTATTAGCTTTGTCCCTCCTCTTCATTGTATTTTTAATGTCATCTGTGATCCATGGGGCTGGGTTACGTGGGTATCAAAAAGGCCTAGAATTGCCGTATTAAAGTTGAGAACTTTCTCCTCAGTGGAATCGCAAACGAATACGGGAGACCAATCCACTGCACAAACATCCCTTTTTAAGGCTTCTAAATCGATGTCTTTAAACGATCGACGCAAAGAATAGATGCACCTCCTTTTAGGAGAACGTATTTTGTAAGACACAAAAATAAGGTCATGAAAAGAAAAGCAGGAAGGGAGTTGACCATGTGTACGAACACGTTCGGGCTGGGACACAATTATTAAATCAAGGAGAGACGGCTTATATATATTGTATTTATGGATATACAAATATGTTTATTATGTATATAATATGTATGTGTATGTGTGTATGTATATATATATATATCATCGTATATTTTTATATTTTTTATATATTTATTTAGTTAATATTAAAAATTTTCATAATATATATTGTATTTGGAAATTATGTCTCTTAATTAAATGGCACCACTACCTAAAATATATTAATTATAAGATCTCCTCTACCTAAAGGTTGTCTGGCAGAGATCGCTCTTTAGCGATAAGACCGCCTTTGTGTACCCACTATATACATAATTATTAGCTGTAAGTATTGTACATAATCTGTCTTGTTAAATTTGGTGCGCAATAAAGAGTATTCATTGATTCATTCATTCATAACTGTACCGTCTTTTAGATGCTTCTTCATGTGCCTTCCTAAATACAGCACATTTCCTACTTCCCGTAGCGTGATTACGCTCCTCTCTACATAACATGCACTGCGGGTTATCAGTACAGTTTCCAATCTTATGACCTTCAGCTCCACATTTAAGGCAACAGCGAGAACGGTCTTCCTCCTTGCATATACGGGCCAAGTGACCGTATTGCCAGCACTTATAACACTGGGTGAGTTTTATCATTTCGCTCACCCGACATATGGTCCAGCCTATGCGTATTTTACCCAATTGTAATAATTTGTTCGCTGTTCACGGTGGCAAGGTCACTGTGGTTGTTTGTGTTCCACCATATGTGTTTTTTATTGATTTTATCATCCCTATGTCCACGGCGCTATCCTCGATAGTATTCTTAGGGCATTTTGGATCTCTTCTTTGGTCGTAATTTCATACAAGTCCTTGATTATAAGTGACGTTTGATGAACTTTATTGACTACCATGGCATCCTTCCCTAGAACTTGCTTAACTGCGGTGTAAAATTGGTCCGTATAATCTTGTCTTCTTTTATCAAGAACTAGAAGTAGATCACCTGCCGCTGTTCTCCTGACTTTGGTTACATATTTTCCAACGTCTTTAAGACTTTCATCTTTTTTTTACTCTACTCAAGATCTCCGCATAGCTGAGATCTCCATTTTTCTTTATAATAAGGGCATTGGGCCTTACTGCTGGGGCTTGCCTCTTTTGCTTCTTCTTAGGAAATTCATGCCATCCTTTTTCTTACTTCCTTCTTCAGGCTCTGTTTTTTCCGGCACTACCACTCGTTTACCTACGCCTATTTTTGTTGTTGCCAATTCTCTCTTCCTTCCTTCTTTTTTCTGCTTCTGTTCTTTTGCTTCTATCTGGACTGTTGGTGTAGGATCTTGTACAGTTTGAGTTGTAGCATGTTTTACTTCTGGTATGGGTTTTATGGCATTGATTTTAGTTTTAAAATTACCATGCACATTATGCCTTAGAGTCATAAACTCCAATAGATCTTGGATCTCCAACCCTAGTTTCTCAAAAAGGTCACAATTCTCTTCTTCTGTTTCCTTGCTGCTTTCATGCTTGTTTCTTCTTGTTTTTGCGAGTATTGCCCCCCCCCCCCCCCCCCTAGAATACGTGGGGTAGACTGACCCAGAAGATTCCAATTTAGTGAGGGATTCTCCCGTAAGGGTACCCTCTTGGGGTAGTTTACGTTCTCTTTTACTCGCACTCATGTTTTTTTGCTGATCCACAGCTTAGCCTTTTCTGTTAGGGTTGGGTCGCTCAGGACGTGTTCATGGAACTTAAGGTCCGTCCAAACCTACTGGTTTCAATCCGCGCCGAGTATTTCATTTTCTCGGTACCACCCATATCTGGGAGGCGTTCCCCGATCTGCTGCCTGGGGACGCGCCCGATGGGAGATCCAGCAACTCCACACGGATGTGTGTGTGTCTCTCTCTCTCTCTCTCTCTCTCTCTCTCTCTCTCTCTGTGTGTGTGTGTGTGTGTGTGTTTCGTTGGCGTTCGATTGGATTCCGCTTAACTTAACTTAGACTTCCTGAAAATTTAAACGGATTCGGTCCATTTAAGATTTTGAGAAATTTTGAAAAAGCACTAAAAAAATGTTTGCGAAACATTATTTTTTTAATATAATTTCCAGATTTATGTACTGATTGTGTACAAAACTAATCAGCTCTATTCCTCAAAAAACTACGTCTAATACATAAATTGCATCAAAATCGGTTTATCTGTTTGATAATAATCGTTGAAGAAAATTTTTGAAAAAAGTGTTTTTTCAACATAGCTTCGAAATTTTTCAGTCTATCATTCTTTGGAATTCTACTGTATTTTAGTACTTAAAAAACTACATCAAATGCCGTTTCAAAAATCAAAATTGAATCTAATTCTCAAAACTTATAGCTTTTCAAATATTAAAATTACGTTGTTTTTAGCAAACTTACTTATTTTTTTTTAAATAACTTTCAAGTTAATTCACCGATTGACTTAAAAATCTTATCAGATTTTCTCCTTTAAAAACTGCGTCTAATATCGTTAATTTAATCAAAATCGGACAATTTTTATGTGCCTTATCAATGAAGAAAATTAAAAATAAAATATTTTTTGACATGGCATCGAAATTTTTCAACTGATCGATTACTTAGCTTAAGCAATATTTTAGATCTCAAAAATTGAGATAAATGGCATTGTCGTTTTCAAAATATACAGATTTTTAAAAATTAATACACTGCAATTTTTAACAAAACAGATGTTTGAACTGAAAAATCTATGTTTATATTTTTTACTCTGAGCTTAAAATACCTTAATTTAGTGGGAAGTTTCCGGGATGGCCCGTAGGGTCAACCGCTTACACCTTTTTTCGATTTTATTTTTATAGTAAAATTCAAAATTGATCAATGATAAATTTTGGATAAGATTTGGGTAAGACATAATATAAGCCAGTAATAGGTCATAAGGTTGATATGGATAGATCACACTGCGATTAGATATTAGATATTAGATATAGTACTGTAAATGGTAAATGTAAAATACAAGAATACGTTGCAGTCTGGTAAAGATCCAATTCCAACTATTGAAATTCTTTACAGTCTGTTTATGAACATAGATGCATGTTTTTCCAATTTTAATGGTATTTTTGTCGTCGAATTTTGAAATGAATTTTCGTACAAGAATCGATTACACTGGTATGGGCCGCAACGGGTCTAGCGCAGCATAGCAACGTAGCTCATTTCTGTATATCTTTTCAAATGTCATCTCTTGTTGATCATTATAACTTGAATCTTGCAAATCATATAGCTCCTTGTAGCCTTGAAGTAAAATTATTAATCATTTTTTACACATGATTTGATTAATTAATAATTAAATCACGGGTGAGGGCCATAGCGAAATGGAAACGGGGCGCAGGAGGTAAGGCCGAGTCGCATCGCATTCACCGAAATCTGCTATGCAAAAATCTGCCCCTCTGCACCATACCGTAGTGTACGACAGTTCAAATACAATGTATAAAAGCAATTAAATGAATTTTTGCGGTCGGATTCGGCCCGTTGCGGCCTTAATGCTGAAAAGAAATATAAAATAGTCTAATAGCACAAATAAAAAATTAGAAGGAAATAAAGGCTGTCAGAATAATACTATAATTACAACAGAAATATTTATTAGCGAAAGAATGAGGTGAATACATTGTGCAACATTCCACCCTCCGAAGCGACTCCAGACTACCCTCCTCATTATGTAGTGTTGGTTCAGGCTCCTTTTGAAGAATAAGCACCTGTCGTTCTGCCAGAAAGATAAGAGATCGATTGGCTGTACGTGTCACTACCATCGTGAATACTTATAGGTGATAGAATTCCGCAATATCTTGCTCAGGTACTTACCACCACCTTACCTATTCCTGCCATGATAGCGTCAATGATAATTGTTATTTTAGGGTATCCACACTTATAGTAACATGTTAGGCGTCTATAGGTGATGGTTTCTCTTTCGAACAGTACTCTTACCCTCCGATTGTTTGCTATCTAATGATATAACAAAGAGTAATAAAAACAGATGCTAGTTACAGTAATTGCTTATCATTACTTATCCATACATATAATAAAATCGTAGGAAAGTCAAAACTGTACACTGAATATTTTTTTAAAAGAATACTTGGGGCGTGATCTACAATCGATATCGAAGCCAAAAACATAGTTTTTAGAATTTTTGTCTGTTTGTATGTTTGTCTGTTTGTCTATTTGTCTGTATGTAAACTAAAAAAGTACTGCATGGATTTACTTCAAATTTTGCATGAATATTACTAACAGGTCGGGAGAACATATAGGCTACCTAGATATAGCATATTATCACGCTATCACCTACGGGGGAGGTGTTGTGCGGAGTAAACAAAGTCCGCGCGAACGAAGTCGTGGGCAACAGCTAGTATGAAAATAAAAAGAAATCTTTCAGCCTCATTCTTTTGTGATACAGACAGATAAAGTGTCTCTAAGCATTCCAATTCAACACAATGCCTTACAACTAGTTATTACACTGTTCTTAAAGCCAATTAACATTTTATGTTGATAAACTGTAATCGCATGTTAATTTGAATTACTATTAGATTTTTTAAATCATGTAATTGTCTGTTTAAAAACACAATAGAATACGATGAATAATAATTACTATTTTCCGTGTTTTATAAAATATCAAGATTTGTTCAATATTTACGTGAAATAATGATAGTATTGTGAACAATTATCGGCTACAATTATAGTTCCAGCATTGCTTTGTTGGACTAACGACTTTGATTATTGACGCGTTTAATTAAAATAGCGTTTAGGCAGTAGGATCTGAGTGCTAAGTGTGAGTTTTTCTTTTCACATTCGATCGTGAGCGCGTTTCGAGTTTACTAGGAATTTGTATGTGATTTGTACAGCGCCACCTAGTGGTAAACGTTAGAAATAAAACATGCAAGTGCGAGATTTATGATTACTTGTTCCCTGTCGAATACGGCCATTGACGGCCATTTTGTATTCGATAGCGAGAGCGTTAACGCATGTGATTGGTGGGTTCAAGTGGAAGGTTAGTGTGAGATGCAATTTTGACGTTTCGAGTCACTAACATTGGTGAATGGTACGCTTACGCCGAAGTAAAGTTATCACTTGGGTTTATCGTAGTGAGAACGTAAAAAAGAAGAAAATTTTACAATGTGTAAAAAATTTAATTTATCAATTTGACAAAAATCATAGTTGGTGCCTCTTTTTCGCTTAGACAATGTTTGCAGTGGCACAGACAGAGGTTATACTAGTTGGAGCAATGCAAGCTTTCAACCATCATTTGATGCGCTGCTGGACCTCACAGAGAAACAATTCAGTGACGGCTATCGCATAAATAAAAAATACCCGTGTTGATCCCGGGCTCCTTTGAAGAAGGTCAACTGCCGTTCTATCAGACAGGTCGTAAAAGGTGACCGATTGGCTATACAAGTCACTACTATCATGGGCTATTATGTGGTAGAGTTCTGCATTATCTCGCCCGGGTCTGGTACCACTGCCTTATCTATTCCTGACACAATAACGTTTTCATTGAATTCTGATTTCTAGGAAAATTAATTGACAAACATTGCAATTGGAAAGTGCACATTTATTCCCTTTGTAATAAAATTGATAGATTTTTGTATGTTTTGAGAAGAATAAGAGAGGTTTAATTAATTTACTAAGTGGTAGAGTTCTGCATTGTCTTGCCTGGGTCTGATACCACCACCTTGCCTATTCCTGTCGCAATACTCACTCACTCGGACGGACTCAGACCAACACAGCGGAAACAAAGGGAATAGGAATAGTGATTTGAGCCCCTTAAACTACGTAGCAAAGATCTTCGTTAACACTAGAACAAACCTTATTAAGCGCCGCCTAACAATTCTTTTATTTTTAAAATGGCATACGCAGCCATAATTGGGAATTTATTACTTTACACTGATTTTTTAAAATCGAGTGTTCATCTAATCTCAACATCTGGCGGTCGTCCTTGTAAATGAACGTAATCTGTCGATCAATTTAAAAAAAAGTTGAATGTTTTTTCGACATACTTCAGCCAATTGCTTCTGTACCGATCAAAATAATATCATATTTTTAAAACTGAAAAAATCTTCATTATATTTATAAGTTACAGATTTAAAAAAATTAAAATAATGTCGTTTCAGACAAACTTTGGATTTTAAAACTGAGCCTTTGTTCTATACTGTTAATCGTGCAATTAAAAAAAATAAATAAATATATATATATATATATATATATATATATATATATATATATATATATATATATATATATATTTATATATATACATACATTTTTACATATATATACATACATATACATTTTTGATATTTATAGGCAATGGTTTCGCTTTCCATCAGGAGAGGCATTTGGTTGTTTGTTATCTAATGATATAAAAACATTATTTTCCGTATATGTCAGTGTTGCAAATCGTTAATATTATCAAAGAAAATATATCGATACGTCAAAAGTGCCTATAAAGATTTATTTAAGTTTTGTTTCACTGAACTTTTGATTAATTAATTTAATTGATCATTCATTTAAATCTATAACCTAGTATCACAGGTGCTAACTTTTTAGTTATTAAAAACTTCAAAAACTTGGATAATTATTAAATTCAATGCATTAAACTGCACTCAGATGCATATACATATACAACGTAATCAGTTAAACTTAGGTTCAGATCTTGCTTTATTAATTACTGTCACGTCGAGGTAATCAGTCGTCGATAAAGGCAATTTCCATAAAATAATTATGAAATCCAAGCCAACAGACAATTATATCGAATTCAACAACAATGTGATAGAAATTATAAGGGCAAAATATAACCTAGATGGTCCTGGAAGAATGGAAGAAGCTTTGAATATTTTACAGAAATGGATTGAAGCGCAGCCGCATTTAAGAAAAAAGGATTTCCGTAAGAGTTTATGTCTTCCTTTTTTGTTTATAATATTTTTTTATTTTCAATAAGTATGTTAAAGAGAACAATATTTTTTCTTATACGTGATTTTTCTTAACTTCAAACGACTGTCTAAAAGGAGGAGGTTATAAATACGGCTGTATGTATTTTTATGTTTGTTACTTCAGAATTTGGTAATTTATGAACAGATTTTTGTGTGAACACTGTGTGATCTTGGTATATTAATAATATAATATGGCTTGGTATATTAAAAATATAATATTTTACTAGGTGATAGAGTTCCGCAACGTCTTGCCTGGGCCTGGTACCACCACCTTACCCACTTCTACGGTGATAGCGTTAGTGCTTGTTACTTCGTGTTCCGGTATAGAGAGTAAGGTAGCCGGTAAAATTATACATGTGACATTATTATCCCGCCATACGATAGGAATATACAATTAACATCTTTGGTTTATAAGCGATGGTTTCTCTTTCCATCATAAGAATCGTTTGCTTATTTGTTAGGCTGTGATATGTAAAATAATGGCGAATTGAGCGACCATAAGTGACATATTTCGAAATCGTTACACTACCTTTTGTAGGTCAAAGAAAAGATTTAAAAAAAAAAAATTTTTTTAATTCCAAAAGAGAAAAATATTTTTTATCCCTACAGACTTCAGAACAGAGCACTTAAGCCATGATTCATGATTAACAAACACTGAAACATCTACATAAACGTTTATATTTATAATAATAAATTAAATATAATCAAGATTTTTTGTTTGAACTCAAAAGCTTCAAATTTCAATCACATTCGTTATACAAGAGTAACAAATACTCTTTTTTTTATATACTACTAGCTCACCAGGCAAACATTGTTTTGCCATATGAATTATTGTATTATAAAATAGAGGTTGATGGCAGAAGATTGAAAATTTAGGGTTGTATATATTTTTAATGCTGTATCCTAAAAAAATAAAAACAAAAATTTTATCTAAAAAGTAAAAAAAAATAGGGGTGGACTACACTTGACATTTACGGGGATGAAAAATAAATGTTGTTCGATTCTCAGATCTACTCGATATGCACTCAAAATTTCATAAGAATCGGTCAAGATGTTTCGGAGGAGTTTAACTACAAACACCGCGACGCGAGAATTTTATATATTAGATAAGATAGCAAACAAGCAGTTTGATCCTGATGGAAAGAGTCAACCATCGCCTATAGACACCAAACATGTTAATGTTGCGTTGCTATCTTGTGGCAAAGTCTAATGACACGTGTATAAGTTTACCGGCTATCTTACCCAAACTGGAATACGACAATGACAAGCACTGACGCTATTGCGGTGAGAATAGGTAAGGCGGTGGTACCAGATCCGGGCGAGACAACGCAGAACTCTACCACTAAGTAGCTACGATGGTAGTGACTCGTATAGCCAATTGGTTGCCTTTTACGACCTGCCTGGCAGAACAGCAGTTGGCCTATTCTTCAAAGGAGCCCGGAACCAACACGGGGAAAATACTTAAACATTTTTACAAATCTTAACACTTATAATCTATAATGAATAGGATATGGATTATACTTTTTAATAATGGCTTGTTTCAGCGTCAATTTATTTGGAAACAAGTTTAATTGGTCGAAAAGGGTCAATTGAACGAACGAAGATAATAATTGACAAACTGTGTACAATGAGGACTTTGATGCCACAATATTTTGGAAAATTTAACGTATCACGTGATTTCGGAAATATATTTGATATATTGTGAGTATTTAATGGCAATAGATAGCTGAAACAGCAACACTAACTACAGGGCAAGTAGAGTGTCGAGCCAGGGTTTAAAAAACCCAGGCCATTTTCGTTTCGTGCATCCCTTGCGAGTCTTTCGGAGTGACGAATATTAAATAAACTAGAATAATTTTCTACGATTTTTAAATCAATTAAATAAAATATATCGCTAGGAACAATCATATAAAAAATATGGAGACTATATTTTGATTGAATTCTATCAAAAAGTGTTACCATCGTATAAAACTTTAATAACATTTTCATTAAAACAGCAAAAAGTATATGTATCATAATTTTCATTATAAGTATGAACTAAAAATTCTATCTGTTTTTGTACTAAAGAATAGTTAATACTAATTTATTTTTTGTTCTTTTGTAACTATAAAGTACCTATAAAGTGTCTTCGCAAATCTTAGCTCAGAATTCTGTCAATCTAATTTAGATGTCTGAAATTAGCAGCTGTTGTGAAGACACCAAATGACAAGATAAATACCTAACCACAGACTACTAAGGAGAGAACTGATTGTTTACGTTAACCTTACCTAAATTCCAACTTTATTTAGCTACTATTCCCCAAATTAAAAAAAAGTTTATAAGTTAAGGAGTTGATATAGAATCTTGAGGAATATATTAAACTTTAAGGTAATTAATATCTATGAAAAACGATGTATTAATAAATCTTGCTCGGGTTCTTTGTGAATTAATGTTTCGTGTTTGGTCTGTTTGGATTGGTTTTGATACTTTATTGTATAATGATATTTTATTGATGTGACAAAAATACATTTACTTTTAATAATATTGATTTTAATTACTAATTGCTATTAAGTTGAGTTCGCTTAACACAAATATGTCAATTAACTTAAGACTTACACGTATCTATTTACGTAGTTACACGTATCTACATAACATAGTACATAGTAACATACAACACATAGCAGTATTACGTAGCTACACGTATCTATTCGAACCATTTTGAAAGATAAATTCAAATATATCTATATTTACTTACCTGTATTTGCATTTTAATATAACTGTAATACTATATACTTATACATAGGTATATTCACGAAAAAAATAGAGTTAAAGATAAAAAGTGTTCATGATTAACTCTTACTTAAAACATTGAATTAACTTTTCTTTTTGTCAACTGAAAAACCCTCTCAAATAGTAAACAAACAATAAGTTCCTACCATTTAAGCATTCCAGGTTTTTTAAACTTTATGTTTGCCTGATATACGTAGTTCAAGGATAACCAAGCCGCTAAAAGGCCTTTCGTGGTAAAGTTATCGTCTTATGCAGCATTTAAATGATGGATAAGATTTTCCTTAATTTTTCTTGTGTAAGAACCGACAAAAATGCCTTTTTAAATTCGGCATCACCTAATTTCGTTAAAAAAACTTTTCAATTATACACATCCCTTTTTACTCTTATCCAAAACTTAGATATTTTTAGTAATCAAAGTTTTAGATGTAAATGTGGAAAAATCACATTTTTTGTGGACCAGAGGATAATATACGAAAACTGTAGTAACTGATATATCTGTCCGTTAAAAACTGCTATTACTATGATCAATGTTACACATTTACATACAATTACCCGGGCTGACATATAAAACTCGTACATGTTCACACTCATGTACATGACTCATAGACACACATAAATACATACATGCATAGAGGATAATATACGAAAACTGTAGTAACTGATATATCTGTCCGTTAAAAACTGCTATTACTATGATTAATGTTACGCATTTACATACAATTACAAAGGCTGACATATAAAACTCGTACAGGCTCACACTCATGTACATGACTCATACATACACATAAATACACACGGCATAGGCATGTATACAACTTAAATTACACTTTGATTAAAGATTTATTGGAAGAGCATTACATTCTGATACAAACATTGCTGAAAAGAATACACCGGACAATGTAATATTCATCTGTGCTTAAAAGGAAAGTAGTCCTTTCCTTGGACATCTACAAGTCGAGTGGGCCTGATGGCATCCCTCCGATTGTGCTTAAAGTATGTGGCGCCGTATTGACGCACTTATTTCGGCTTTCCTATTCACTCAGCGTGGTCTCGAATTCATGTAAAACAGGTTTAGTGCAGTCCCATCCCTAAAAAAGATGATCGCTCTAATCCGTCTAACTATCGGCCAATAACCTCCTTGTTCTCCCAAGTCATGGAGACACTTATAAACTGTCAGCTCCTGAAGTATTTAGAAGAGCACCAGCTAATTAGCGACCGTCAGTACGGTTTCCGTTGTGGTCGCTCAGCTGGTGATCTTCTAGTATACCTGACGCATCGCTGGGCAGAGGCAGTTGAGTCCAAGTGAGAGGCATTGGCAGTTAGTTTAGACATAGCGAAGGCCTTCGATCGGGTATGACATAAAGCGCTTCTCTCAAAGCTGCCTTCATATGAGCTTCTCGAGAATTTATGCAAGTGGATCACCAGTTTTTTGGCTGATCGGAGCATCAAGGTCGTAGTCGACGGTGCATGCTCTGACCTAAAATCTGTCAATGCTCGTGTTCCCCAAGGCTGCGTGCTATCGCCGATACTGTTTCTTCTGCATATCAATGATATGTTGCGAATTAGTAACATACATTGCTATGCGGACGACAGTACTGGTAATGCTACATACTCCGGCCGTAGCGGTATTTCTCTGGAACACGTCGAAGAGGGCCGGAATAAGCTCGTGTCTGAACTCGAGAATCGACTAACAACCGATGTCTCAGAATGGGGTCGTCAAAGCCTTGTTACATTTAACCCCAAAAAGACGCAACTTTGTGCGTTCACCGCTAGAAAAACACCCTTTGTCGTATCACCTCGGTTCGAGAACACTCAACTGATAGCCTCAGCCAGTATTGAAATACTGGAAGGGAGAACAACGTTCAGTTCCGCGGTCATTTGGAAGGAAAGGCTAAACTAGCCTCCAAAAAGCTTGGCGTACTCAGTAGAGCAAAGGAGTACTTCATGCCAGCCCAATGCCTTCAACTTTACAAGACCCAAATTCGACCTCACATGGAGTAAGTACTGTTCTCACCTCTGGGCCGGAGCTCCTCGGTACCAGCTTCTTCCTCTTGATCGCATTCAACGTAGAGCGGTTCGAATCGTCGACGATCAGGCTATTTCTATAATCGGCTTGACTCTATGGCGTTACGCAGGGATGTAGGTTCGCTCTGCATCTTTTACCGTATGTATCATGGGGAGTGTTCCAAAGAGGTATTCGGACTAATTTCTGCAGCTAAATTCCATCACCACTTGCTCGTTTGCCTCCTCTGCTATAAAAAAATGTGATAAGTGAAAAATAAGTTAAAGAAATAAACATTTTTTTGTATATTTAATATTTTGACACCACAGACAATGTCAGTTAATTTCTGAGTAGTTAAAAAGTCAGAATAACGTTTGTCGGGTCAGCGAGTAAATAATATAATTTAGCAGTTTTCGTTTGAAAACTGCCACATCATGTGAGAAGTGGACTTTTAGTGTATCTTTTATATGTAAATTATATGTTTAAGTTACCATGAAAATAATTACGTGTTTTTCAAAAGAGAGCTGAAGCATTACGAGGAATCTTATTTAAAAATTTGTTCTGCTATATTTTCGGAATAAGTGTGACTGTATAGTAATTTCAGTAACGGTAGGTTGAGTAATCAACTACCGGACTACGTAATCAGTAGGAGTCGAATGCAATTTTCAACAATTTTACAATATACCTCCCGGATTCAGTACCACCGCTTGACATATGTATTCCTGCAAGCACATTAGTCAAAAACTTTGCACATTAGTCAAGAAATTGCAGCGTTAGTGTTTTTGACTAGTGTGCTTTATTTATTAAGCAAATATTGTTATTTTTTATTGTTGAGTATATATCAGAACGACTATTATTAATTTTGTTTTCCTTTTTAGGAAAATAGCGGCTTTGCCTAAACCTACAAAAGAGAACCATAGAATTTTTCTATGTAAAACATACAAAGATAATTATTCTGCAAGTGATTATGTGAATTTTTTTAAGATTTCTATGGTGGTGAGTAGTGTTGGTACGGGATGGTTGTAAGGCTCTCGATCTAATTTCTTATTATGTAAGGATAAATTTAGATAGATTATAGCGTGACAATAGCTAGCTAGCTAGATATTATATTTATTTACACTTTCAAACAGCAGTTTTGGCCAAATGCTTTCAAAGTTGGTAACATTTTCTGATATGATGATGATAGCGTGACAATAGCTAGCTTGCTAGATATTATATTTATTTACACTTTCAAACAGCAGTTTTGGCCAAATGCTTTCAAAGTTGGTAACACTTTCATACCTTTCACCCTTTGAGTGACTCCCGGATCACTCTCTATGGCCGTAGTGTGATCGTGTATTATGGAATATAGGCAAAATTACAGATTTGATTATTTATATAAAAGTAGATGACAGCTCACTCTGGTAATTAAATAAAGGTTAAACATGGAATCACGTTGTCTGTAGATAAAGTTTTACTTTTATTTAAACTCACAAGATAAATAGATAAGTACGATGAAGTAAATTATGCGGATCTAAAAGTAGTACACAGGTTCAGTGAAAAAAAAAAAACGGGTATGAACGAAACCAATTGGATTAAATTTTCACCGCCTAGTGTACGACAGAAAAATTTGGAATTTGTAGACTTCACCGAGTTTCTGGGCGTAATCTATATGTATATATTAATCAATTGCTGTTCGTTAGTTTCGCTAAAACTCGAGAACGGCTGAACCGATTTGGCTAATTTTGGTTTTGAATTAATTGTTGAAGTCCAGGAAAATTTTAAAAGGTGAGCAAATATAGAACAAAAATAAGAGTAGTTAGAAAGGTACAACAACGTTTGCCGAGTCAGCTGTCATTATATAGTATAAAACAAAGTCGCTTTCTCTGTCTGTACTATGTCTGCTTAAATCTTTAACAGATTTTGATACGGTTTTTTTAATAGATAGATTTATTCTTGAGGAAGGTTTTAGTATATAATTCTTTCCAATATTCCCACAGGAACAAAGCTACGCGGGTGAAACCGCCGGCAGGTCGCTAGTACTTGATAAAAGTTAGCATGGGAACCACATATTGATTAGACTTAATTTAGCTACACATGCAGTAAAATTATTTTATATGATTTTACGATTTTTTTATATCATAAGATAGCTCACAAGCAGATCGCCTATAAACACCAAAGATGTTAATGATGTGTTGCTATCTTGTGGTGAGGTCTAATGCTACATGCATAAGTTTACTGGGTACCTTAACCTCCAAATCGGAACGCGACAGTGGCAAGCACTGACGCTTTGCGGCAGGAATAGGTAAGGCGGTGGTACCAGACCCGGGTGAGACAATGCAGAACTCTACCACCTAGTAGTCATGATGGTAGTGACTTGCATAGCCAATTGGTCACCTTTTACGACCTACCTGGCAGAACGGCAGTTTGTCTATTCTTCAAAGGAGCCTGGAACTAACACGGGTGATGAACCAAGAAGTGATAGTTTACTAATGTCGGTACTGCAAAAATGGTATAATATTTGATTCATTTAGTTGGTACATTTAATAGCATCATGTTCTAGGGAATTCATCGTTAGGGAAATTTCACTGAAAAAAAATTAAGAAAGAGCTGTAAGGGCTATCCACGTCTTTGCCTAACAGTTTCCTCTCATTTCACCAACTTTAATTTTTAAGTTTTTTTTAATTTCTTAAAATCTACTTGACTAGATTGTTTCGAATAATCAGGACGTCTAAGTTTGTTCAAGTTTCACACACAAACAAATTCACACACATACATACACATACGCGCGCGCATACATACATACTGAAATCATCGTGAAAATAGTCGGAAGAGCTTTCTAGGACCTCAGAACGATCAAGACGTAGGAGATGTGACGAAATTGGTTGGATTTTATGCTTTATCCAGAAGTTAATAAATACTAAGGAAATGAAAATTTTCTTTCTCTGTGGATTACAGATAGGCTGTTTTGCACTTATTTTATCTGTATACTAGCCGTTCGCCGTGGTACATCCATCATTGGTCCCGCAGGAAAATTGGGATCAAATGTAGCTCTTGTCATTTAGGAATTTAAAAAAAAATATGGATTTTTTTTTAATTGGTTCTGTATATCCAGAGTTATTTTTCCTACATAGTATTAGTATATAAATATAAAATAGACGACTACAGACTAATAAGTGAAGCGAAAACTTTCAATACTTTTATAAGAAATATTGAAAGTTTTATAGTTTTATATACATTAAAACATACGATCGCGATCAATAATAAGTTTTAAATATGAAATATGAACTTGTTTTCAGGAAGCAATTCGAACCAAGTTTTTTAAGATGCTTAGAACGTGTTTGATTTAGATTATTATATAATAGAATACCGAGAACATCGGATAACAACAAGTAATTAGGAATTCAATGTTATAATCACGGTTTTACGTATCACAAGAACGTGAAGTTTGTAGTTAGGTTTATTTTATATCAATATTAATATTAATGTATTTTAACATTCATACACACATAGTTGTAAAAAAAATTATAACAATTACGCAATTCAAAATATACGTGTGTGTGTGTTTGAATGTGCGTTCACGCTTGTATGTACGTGAGTTTGAATAGGTAAAGCAAAAGAACTAAGAGACAATATAACACTCAACCATGTAGTAATAGTTCTTAACACAAAAATATATAACATTTTTATCACTGGTACTATCTCGTGAGTGAAGGTATAAAGTAAGCGAATGTTATCTCCTCTTATAAAGACGATACTGCCTGATACGGAGCAAAGTTTCAGTCACGCACATGTAATAACTTCCCTTAGCAGACTGTTACCGTGTTCGTCCTTTGCACCCTAACGATAGGAGCAGAGGTGCTTTTCGCTGGATGATTCAGTTGTCGCCACTGACTCGGTCACTGATGTAGTGAACTTATTCCAGTTTTTGCGGTACCCATTAACGGCAAGTTTTAACCTTGGATTGGTCACCACTGCAAAATTGCTTCTCGCCGAGAGCAGGACTACTAACGGGCTTAGGCTGCTGTCGTGGCATCTCGTGATGTTCAAACTAGCGCATTCAGAAAGGATTGCAACTCTACCTCGAGATTCTTCAAACGAGCGTAGGCAAAATCGAAACACATTGGCAGAATTGGTAGAAATTAGTGCGCTTTCCCTTCGGAAATCTGTGCGTCTTTCTCACCAAAGATGTTTTTCCCTTCCTTTCTTTCTTGTTGTGCTCTTCTATCTCTGCAAAGAGATGATGACTTACCCGTCTACACCACAAAAAGAGGTTGATATTCAAGCTCGTTCTTTGCGTCTCATTTGACTCTGGACGACTAAGAGAACGCACTGCCTAACCATCTCGCAGCTCGAAGCGGTACGGTCGTTCTATGCTAAAGCTAAAATTCCTAAAGTAAAGCATTATTTTCCTTAGACCATCATAAGTTGAGTGGGTTGGATGTCATTCATCTGATTGTGCTTTAAGTATTTGCTCCAATGTTGACGCTAGTATTAATGCGCCTGTTTAAATTTTTCGACTCACTTTGCTTAGTACCAAATGTATAGAAAATAGCTTTAGTGCATTCCATCCCTTACATGGGAGATTACTCAAATCTGTATAACTATCTTATTAACTGTCAGTTTTTGAAGTATCTAGAGGAGTATCAGCTTTTGAAGTAGCTAATTAGTGACCGTCAGTACGATTTCTGTCGTGGCCGCTCAGTTAGTGATATTTTAGTATACCTTATGCATCGCTAAGAGGCGGCAGTTTAGTTTAACGGAGAGGCACTGGCGTAGCACAGACACAAACGTACGGTTTAGAATAGGTCAAATACTGTTGTACTAGGTAGGTCATAAAAGGAGACCGATTGGCTATGCGAGTCACCACAATTGTGGCGACTAGATGGTAGAGTTTAGCATTGTCCCACCCGGGTCTGCTACCACCGCCTTATCTATTCCTGCCGCAATAGCGTCAGCGCTTGTCACTGTCGTGTTCCGGTTTGGGCGCTAAGGTAGCTAGTAAACTTAAGCATGTGGCTTTAGACCTCACCACAAGATGTTTAGACCTCGCAACGCGCCAGTAATATCTTTAGTGTCTATAGGCGATGGTTGACACTTTCTATGGGGAGACCTATCTGCTAGTTTGCTATCTTATGATATAAAAGCAACAAAGCGCTTTTTGAGAAGTTGTTCATGTGCTTCCTGAAAAAAATATTTTGTTACTGTTTTCATCTCTGGGCTGGAGCTCCCTCCAACTGTTGTACTCCCTACTGTTGCTCCCTACTGTTCAAATCATTGACGACCAGGCTATTTCTAATCGGCTTGACTATTTAGCATTACGTAGAGATGGGATGATCCGATGAGTCGTTCGAATTAATTTTTGATGCAGAATTCCATCATTAGACATCGCGCAAAAATTCAAAATTTCACCATTACTACCGTGCTGTCTAGAAATCCACGTATTGTACCTTTTTTTCCGACACTATTTGCCTCATAGTAAGTACTCTTTTATGTAACACATTTTTATAAGGCCGGCACTGTAAATCTAGGACCTCTGGTGTTGCGAATATTCATGGGCAGCTATGATCACTTACTATCAGATAGATATAATTTTGCTCGTTTACCTCTTGTTCTATATAAATAGTCTTAAATATGTTTTAAAATTGTTCTGAAACAACTTGTTCTGAGATGGCGTATGCCTTTCCGACGGCATGCCGTATGAACTTTCATGCCAATGCTGATCGTTGTTACGTTTTTGATTGCGTCTATCGTAAATCGTTGTCATGAACTGATTACATTCTTACCCTATGGCGAAAATTCGCATTACTACGATAATTATGGCCGCGTTTCCGATCCGGTAGTAGTTTAAAAAAATGTTGACGCGTCAAAATAACTTGAGAAAGTTTTATTGAATAAAGTGCTTCTGATTCCTGATTTCTGATTTATATGGCCAATCCCTTTACTGAATTATAAGCCATCAGGCTTCTGTCAGTTTTCTATTACGACTTAGTCCACCACACTTTTGAATTGATCCGCATGGCAAATTGAATCGAGATAGACTATTTTCAACGGTGTATTGTTCGTCATAGCCCAACCAAGTAGTTTTAACGCGACAATGTACTTCGGGATCTTCGGGATTCTGTCAGTTTCCTACCACGGCTAAGTTCATTTCGCTTTTGCATCAATGCTCATAGAAAGGTAAAGCAAAATAGAATGTTATCGATGAAGTATAAGTTCGCACAAAGGTTTGTCGCGTCATCATACCACGAACTTTGGGGCAATAATATAGGCTCTGACGTCACTCATTTAGCAACATACTTTAAAAAATATTTCATGTTCACCAGTTTTATCTTGTTTAATAGTTTATATATTATGGTATAATTTAAAACACGATGATTTTAATTCCAGCTTTTTTGTTAAAATTTAAGTTGCCAAGTTTGTTTGTAGCAGTATTATATTCATAAAGGTGGTGAATAATAGTATAACAAAATATAAACATTTTATTTAAACTTAGTTTAAGTTGAAAAAGTGACGTACCTATTACTTTTAATGATTAAAATAAAAATGCGTTATTTCCATATTATATTTATGGTTTCGTTTGCATAGTAAATAAAATATAGCTACTGTGCTACAGATATACATATACTGGTAAACCTTATAATGATCTTTTTTGCATAAGGAGTTAAAAATACACGTAAATAATATTGACATTAGTTAGATAAAGTTTAAATATAGATTAAAAATATTATTAGATAATAGTAGGTATTTCGATTTACCACAGTTCACTGGTTTAATGGTTGAAACTTTACTTTTTTATATTACACGATAGCAAACAAGCAGATGGGTCTCCTGATGGAAAGGGTCAACCTATGCCCTATAGACACCAAAGATGTTAATCGTGCGTTGCTATCTTGTGGAGAGGTTTAATGCCACATGCATAAGTTTACCGGCTACCTTACCCTCCAAACCAGAACACGACAGTGACTAGCACTGGCGCTATTGCGGCAGGAATAGGTAAGACGGTAGTACCAGAGCCGGTCAAGCCGATGCAGAACTCTACCACCTGAAAAGATATGTATGTGTGTGTGTGTGTGTGTGTGTGTGTGTGCTGTGATGCTGTGATGCCGTGATGTGTGATGCTATGATGTGCTGTGATCTCGATAGCCGAAGTTTGCCTACTTATGATTGCTTTCGCTTATTTTTTGCGATTGGTGGGACCGTCATTTTTACATGCTTGCCCAAGATTTTCAGACTTAGAGTTTAATAACATTTTATTTACCAAACTCTGGGATTCAACCCGAGAACTCACGACCGGAAACGAATAGTCTGTCTCCTAGACTACAAGGCAGTTTTCGATGACTGCTTTTATTATTTAGGGGCCAACATATAAGAATTTGATTATTTTTTTCATATATTTATATATATATATATATATATATATATATATATATATATATATATATATATATATATATATATATATATATAATTGAACTTGTTAATTAATTACATTATTATTAATAATAATATTTATATGATTTATATGACAAGCACACATGCTTTATTATTTTAATAATAAAGCATACGAGAAAATTTACGGTCATTGAGGACTTTGTTTATTAGATTTGCAGTTTATTAATAACATGTCTACCTGAAGTTTTATTCATAACATGTTCGACAGGGGGCCGAATATATAAAAATCCATGATTACCAAGATAGCTTGCTAATGTTGCTGGATTTAACTGATGTAAATATCATGGAATTTGCTTCTAACATGGACCTAGTTATCACTAGACAAGGCGTTTCTTTACTACTTGTAAGTAATAAACTGCAGTATTTTTTTAAAAATGTTCTCTATACATTTTTTCTATAACATCTTACATTTATTAAAACCATTTGATATTCATAATTTTTAAACAATTTGTAATACTGTGAGACCTCAAAACTTTACAATCTATAGTACCATAATCATCTTTAGTAATATTGGATCTCAGCTTAAAATCCTGAGTATAGTATTTAAATTGTTAGCGCAGCAAAAGAAACATTGTATATTTTTTGAACCAAAGTCCTTGTCAGTCTTTGACAGTCCTTGACAGTCCTTGACAGTCCTTGACAGTCCTTGACAGTCCTTGACAGTCCTTGACAGTCCTTGACAGTCCTTGACAGTCCTTGACAGTCCTTGACAGTCCTTGATAGTTCTTGACAGTCCTTGACAGTCCTTGACAGTGGTCACAATCGAGTCCCCATAACGCCAACAAAAATGCTGCTATATAGGTTTTAATATAAACAATTATTTATGTATATTATAGTGTAGCAAATAAACCGATGGCTCTCCTGATGAGGAGAGATAAATTATAACAAAGATGGTCCTTTGCTGTCAGTGTGGCGAGTCCATCAGCGAAAAAACGGGAAACATAGAGGATGTACTAAAACATCTTTACTAGAATTTATTTATTTTATTAAACAAAGTAATATAAAATAAAGATGTGAAATAATTAGGGTTTTCCGCGTAGTTGAGATGTAAGGCCACACAATCATGTTCAACAGTATGTCCATCTTTTACGCAGTCTAATAGTGCGATAAAGAAATGGAGAGGGTCCAATAAGTTCGAAGAGAGCTTTCACACACTTACCAAAGTGTATCCAACAAAGATCTAAAAAGCTGATGAGTATATTTTTCTGTTTTCGAGCTTGTCGTCGTTCGTAAACCTACGGGTTCTTCAGTCAACATAATCAACAAAGCTACAAATTGATACTTGGCAGAACCTTCCGAAACGTGACTGCTGTACTCCATACAAGATCAAAAATTTGGGCTATGTAGCCATTAATTAGCTTTTCAGAGCTGAAGTACCGCCGGGCCCCCGAAATAATTCCCAATTTCTCGGAAGCTGTTTATGCTATTGACTCGATTAATTAATTTAAATTGAGACTGTATGTGAAGAGAGCCTAAGAGCCCTAGATGTATAAGTAAGCGGTATGAAAACGGCACGATACTACACGGTATAGATATGGATGTTACTTTGTAGTTTTATTGCAGAGAAGAGACAGGTCATCGTTTTGAAAGGGTTAACATTTACAAAATTGGCGTCACCTCATTCGGACACCTGCTGCAATTATTCCATTCACTCATGGATTCTCTCAAGGACTTGCTCACGAGTTGCGTAACATGTTATCTATATCTACTTTGATGCAATAATTGGCGTATCCAATGATACTATGTGTTAGGTCATTAATATGCAGCAGGAATAGGGTTGCAGAGGCTGAAGATCTTTGAGGCACTCTTCGATGATAGTGACTCCAATCGTTTACTTCTTGCAAACTGCCTAGCAGAATGGCAGATGGTCTATTCTTCAAAAGGGGCCTGAACCAACATGGGGGAAATTTAGATTATTTTACAAAATATATGTATGTTTTTATTTTTTTACAGGAAGGCTACGGATTAAGATTATCAGGCATATATTTGATCACGAATTCAAAATTAGTGAGTACTCTTGTGAATATCTTAAAGGCAGTGGTCGGTCCTAAGCTTGCTGAACGAATCTTTGTCACTAAAAATATGACTGAACTCCATAAATGTATTGAAAGAGAAATATTACCAAAAGAATACGGTGGAAATGAACGATCCTTTCAAGAATTGTGTGGTAAGCAATAATTAATTTAGTACACATTTCATTCATGTTTCATTATTAGTATCAAAAATTAACAAATTATACCTCGTGGTATTTAATATTCATTTGTTTTATATCATAAGATAAAAACAAGCTACCTAATAGGTTTTCTGATGGAAAGAATTAACCGTCGCCTGTAGACACCAAAGATGTTAATGGTGCGTTGCTATCTTGTGACGAGGTCTAAAGCCATATGGCCACTTAAAAAGGACGATTGGAAATTTTAAGCATATCATAACATATTTACAAACTTTGAATGTACTCGTATAACTATTAAAATAGTTATAAATTTCAAAGGAAAACAAAATAACCTGCCAATCTGCATTATCCACATTACATTAATATTATAAATGCAAAATTTTGGATGTTTGGATATATGAATATACAGATTTAAACGAAATTTAACACAAAAATAGATGATAACTAAGAATAGCATATATATGCATACTTTTAATCCCGGAAAAATGAGTTATTCCCGCGGGATTAACCAAAAAATTTTATGATGCAGCAGGCTGCCGGTGCAGATAGGAGAAAAATAAATATCAGTGCCTCAGCTAGTGTAGTAACATTTCGAACTAATATAGACTAGTTCAAAATATTACTACACTAACTCGAGGTGCTTTGCCTGCGGGCAAATTATCATATCGTCAATGTAAGAAATTTCATATAATATATTACTCACTATTTTACCATATTTGGAGATAAATTTCAAAAAATCCTTGCTTTTTTTCTACATTGTAAGAACAATCCCTGTGAAAAATTGTGAAAGTCTTGGTCCTAGGGCGTAGGCTCGGCATTTACAATGTCAGTCAGTGAAAAAGTTAGCACTTTATTTCCGTGACTAGTCCGTATATTCATGCCAAATTACAACTTTCTAGTACTAAGGATCTCTGTACTAGGCTACGGATAGACGCACGGACATAACAAAACATAAGTTTACTTTGGAAACTTAAAAATGCACTGTTTTTGGTATTCACTATAAGAACTTCTAATGATGCTACGGGCTTCGAAATGAAACTAGTTATTAACACCTGCTTTGTTTTAGAACTCTGGATAAAAACGCTTTCATCCAAAGAACACTTAGAACATTTAGAAAATATGATAAGCGCCACTACTGATGAGTCCTGCAGAACATCGGACAAGTTTATTGACACGTATGCTGGTATGCCTGGTACATTCAGAGCGTTGAAAGTAGATTGACGGCTGTATTTTTAAGAATAGTAATAACTAATCTAGATTGGTGCTGCTGCTTTGGTATTCATAGGGTTATAAAGTGATTGTAAAGGGTTTCAATAAATACTTTTTTTCTGATTAATGTTTAAATTTTATTCTATAATTTCAATTTCAATGTAATGTACAATAATCTATTTTCTTAAGATCTCAACAATACTCATAAGTGCTTTTTATTTGAATATCAATAAATTGGAAGGACTCGTCGATATTTATTTTATTACTTTGGTAACTAACGACACCACTGAAAAACTTCCGTTTCTACGCTGTGGTCTCTATATGAACCAACAGAAAAATATGGGTTTTCATCCAAAAAATCATTATTTTCGCTCTTTACTATTCTGAGTACAGTACTCTATGATATTTAATGGTTTCCGAACGAAACATCGTAGAAAATAACATCAAATTAGAACTCTTTTTTCAAGTATGCTCTTAGGGATAACTAAAAGATGTTTAAAATTGAAAAAGAAATAAATTATTTAAAAATTACGAAAAAATACGTATTAATTATGAAAATAAATAAATAAATAAATATTTTTGTACTATAATATATGTTGTTTATTTTTTCCATATGTATATATTTACCAATTATATAAAAAGAATAAGTAGGTCATCGATTTACTTTTTGACAAACAAGCAGTCATATTTTTTTCAAAGTCGCAAGTTAGTTTTTTAAATTCATCAATGTAACATGGGAACTTACAATTTTTGAGTTATAAAAGTGTAAATTTTAATAAATAGCTTAAAATTTTTATTGTGATGAAAAAATAATGTTCAAATCCGAGTTTTTTTATTATTTTTTTTTTACAAGGTTGTATATTTTTTTGACAAGGTTGTATATTTTTTTGATACCGTCAGAAAGTAGAGATTCCAAAGAAAAAACTAATACCGATTTTTTAAAAAAGATCAAATATTTTGACGTGAGAATTTTTGATTGAAAATTGTGATGTTTTCTTAATATCAAGTCAAAATAAGGACAAAAAATTAATATTTTAAATAAAAAAAATTAGTGTATTTGGGATATAAAAAAGCAACTTTTTACCGGGTTTCGTGAAAAAAAATTTGTTTTTGTATGAGACAAAAATAAAAAACCAAAAAGTCAGTGTTTCAAATTTTTCGCATAATTTTGAGGTTATGGGTGATTCTTCAAAAGTGTGTTCTCCGTGTAATTTCCATGGTATTTTTGAAATCGCTTAATTAAATTAAATTACACAAATATTTTAAAAGTTTGTGCAAATTTAAAGAACATATGAAAGTTCGACACGTATTGGATCTATACTTTTCCTAAAAAAAAAATATTGAACATTTATGGGCCATGGAAATTACATTAGAGACCACGGAAATGACCCAGCAAGTAAAAGTTTGCTAAATACCGTATCAGATATGAAAATAAGATTAGATATAAGTGATTTGGGGAACTATGAACGGTTGTAATACATATTAAAACGATATTAGGCAAATTTTATTCAGCAACTATTTCTTTCTGAATTTCTCCTCTCTGTTAAACTTAAATACAGCAAAACAAATTAGCGATAAATTGTGTGTGCTACACATTTCCTATTACCTTTTGATTTCCTGAGCCATGCAATTGAAAGTGTATGAAAAACTTAGTGTTCTTATTTTCTCAAAAATCATTATAATTGTAGCGACGATGTAATCATATCGGTACATAAGTAAGTAGTCAAATAACGAAGAATTGCAGTATTAGTGAGAAATATGAATGTATTCTCAACCAAGCAGTTCTCTAGCCTTGCTTAGGCGTAGTACTACAATTTACGTTGAATACTTTCCTTAACATCAAAACATTAATAGTAGCCTCATTTTCAGCACTTTGTGCATGATAAGTAGACACTTTAAATGATAATAAGCTTCGGTTTAACAAATTTAAATAAAAAAGGCAGATTAAACTGAACGTCTATAGACATTCTGGTTCACCGTGATTCACCGGTTTGTTGGTTGGCGAGGTAAGTGGTGATTCTAATCGCCGCATTTACCGATATGTTAACGATTATCGACTATTCCTAATGATACGGGGACCGACAGTTTTACGTGCTCATCCGAGGCACGGGAGTGGCAATGCACCACTCCGCTAGACTCTGAGCAGTTACTGAGGTGTAATATTTTCGAGGAAACCTCGAAAAAATTTAAATAACACCTTTGCCCGACCTGGGAATCGAACCTAGGACCACGAGGCAATCTAAATGATAAGCTTTGGTTTAACAGATTTAAATAATAAAAAATAACCGATAAACAATATTTATCACATCTGGCGATTGCATGAATTGCAGTATCAACATTGAATATTTCATTTTAATTATTGCAAACAAAATGAATTAAAGTAATATCCATGGGTTTTATGTAACTTCCGTGGTGTTTTATGCATGGAAATTACACCATGGAAATGACCTAAAAGCATATATTTTGAAATTTCTCGCCATTGGAAAGATATAAGCTACTAGTTTGTTATTGGCTATCTACATTTGGGAGTTAGGTATAAGACCGCAATACCCGTTTACTTAAAATAGTACGATTACATTCCAAAAACGTGGCATGAAAATTCTTAAGAATTGAGAACCAAAAATTGAAAAATGGAGGGATTTAGGGCTACGAATATCTGACCCACAAGCTGCAGCATAAAAGCAGAATCAGAAAAACCAATCCCGATATCTCTAGACCTCGCCAGTTCAGAGTAGTACCCGTCGCAATAAGCGAAGTTAAACTTTTACCAGTATGACATACTTATTTACACTCATAAAATAAAAACTTTCCTTGCAATTGGATTAAAAATTTGGTCAGGATATAAAATGATTTGTATTTTTTAATTTTGTGTATAAATCTGATTAAAAGCGTTAGTGAATTTAAAAAAATATTGATCAAAATACGGCGCGCGTGTTACGCGTGTAAAACGTGCAAAATTAACCGGATTTGAGGTGTTGAGGGTAAATAACTCTTATATACAATGGTTATTACATAACTAAATCTATATGACACGATGCATCTAAAATGTATAAACATGTTATAGTAGATTTATGCAAACATCATTTTTTATATAGGACATAAGAATCTGTTACACTCAAAAATTGCACTCCTAAGAAAGACCCTTATATGAAAAAAGCGCAAATACAAAAGTTGTAGATCTCCTTATTGCCGATAACTTTGCCATTCAACTTTTTTCGATAGGACTCGTAGTTTTGCCGAAAATCGTTATAAACCGTTTTTCTGTCTTCAAATCCCCCCCCCCCCCCCCCTCACAATTCCCGAACTCAAATCGCCCGTAATTTATTTTTCCTCTTATTTTGGCTTTATTTTCTTCCATTTGCAATGGGTTTCATCCTACTATAATTTTCTTTTGTTTCCAAAATTATCTACCCTAGCCTATAATTCTTTGCACTATCAAAAGATAAAGCCTAAAATGTTGGAAGCTTGAAAGCTCACCATCCAGAAAAACCCCAGGATTTTAAGTTAAAATATGAATAATTTTATTTATTTCACGAGAAAATATTATAGAATAGCATTTTGGGATATTTTATTATAAATTATAATATAGCAAAACTGATGGCAGATCATTTTGAAACTAACTACACTAAAATGAACTAAAATTATAAATATGGAATAAAAAAACTTTTATCTTATGGTCACTATGTAATTGATGTTTGCTTAAATAGATTTTATATTTTGTATTACGTGTTTTAATAAACTTATTGATATTCTATGACCTCTGTAATTAATTCAATTAAAAAATTTGTTTGTAATAAAAGTTTATATTAAGGACGGTATGTGCAAATATCTAGATAAGTAATTATTACTTGAAACACATGCAGCAAACATAAAATTTCTAGACACCAACATCGCAATTGATTAGGTAGATATGCTCTGTAATTGAAACTACAATATTTTAAGTATAAGTTTTTTTATAAAATTTGATAGTAAATAAACAGAAATCAGAAATCAGAGGAACTTTATTCAATAAAACTTTTTACAAGTTATTTTGACACGTCAACACTCTTCAAAACTACCACTGGATCAGAACGCGGCCACAAACTGAGAACAGATAGCTCCTTTGATGGAAAGAGTGAACCATCACCAATATACACAAAAGATGTTAACATTGCTTTGCTATCCATGTGACAGGATTGTAATACCATATGCAGGTGTCTACCGGCTACCTTACCCTCCAAACCAGAACACGACAATATCTTACATTAACTCTGTTATGACAGGAATAAGTATGATCGTAGTATCATATATACACGGACGAGATGTTGTGGAAACCTAAAACAAATAGTCACGGGGATGGTCTGTTCTACAAAGGGGGGCCCCCTTTGTAGAACAGACCATATCTTACATTAATAGACAATATCTTACATTAACTCTGTTATGACAGGAATAAGTATGATCGTAGTATCATATATACACGGACGAGATGTTGTGGAAACCTAAAACAAATAGTCACGGGGATGGTCTGTTCTACAAAGGGGGCCCAGAATAACACAGGACAAGATTATTAAGAGTTTGCCATTTGTTTTAAATACAAATGATAGTTAATTATATATATTGCAAATCTGGATTGATATATAGAAAGCAAATAACTATAAATACAGTATATAATTAAAATATTTAGAAGATTGGACTTTATTTATTCAGAACATGTCGCCAAACAAGTACGACGCTTAAGTCAAGGACGCGTATGGCAGCGTTGCTTGACCGCGTTTAATAGGGGTTATTTTAGTATGTAGTGCTTTACGTTAGTCTTTAACACGTAGTTTACGCTACTGACTTAAAGGCTCGCCTTATTTAATTATTAATAGTTTATTTAAAGCCAAATCCTAGCATTACACGTGCTACCTTTTCTAATATTTGAAACACTAACATAAAAATTAAACTTAAGGTTGTATCTTGCTTTATCATTACACCGCAGTAATTACTTAATCAATAAAGGTGGTTTCTTTAACTTAATCATGAAATCTAAGCCGATGGACAGTTATCTAAAGTTCAACGACAATGTGATAGAAACTTTACGCGCCAAATATAATCTAGATGGTCCTGGAAGAATGGAAGAAGCTTTGGAAATTTTACAGAAGTGGGTCGAAGCGCAGCCGCATTTCAGAAAAAAGGATTTTCGTAAGATTTTTGTCTTCCTTCATTGTTTATTATATATTTTACTTTCGCTGCCTTGTTCGTTGAGCGGTTAGTGCCTGACTACGCAACCGACTGGCCTGGGGTTCGATTACCGATAGGGGCTAACATTTGTGTAATGAGATAAATGTTTGTATTACTGGATTTGTGTGTTTATTCAATATATACTAATTTTTATATATTATTATGTATTTATATGCTTATGCTGCTTGCGTGCTTACGTTGCGGTTAATCCTACTAATATTATAAATGCGAAAGTTTGTGAGTATGTATGTATGGATGTTTGTTACTTTTTAAAAAAATTTATTTGTCTACCTGCAAGTTTGATCAAACTTTGACGTATAATAATAAAATCGTATTGTTTACAATTTTCGAATAATGTGATTTTTGATAAAAGCGTAATGAAACTTCAAATGAAAGTTCAAGATCATGACGAGAAAAATAACTCACTCAAATGCACTGGTATATTAATACTAATCTTAATAATTATTCATTTTCTTTTAAATATTTGGCTTTTAAATACCATTTTAACTGTAGTTTTCAAAACGGAATATTCTATAGGACGATGCTGAGTGAGCCTCTTCGAACCTCTTGGTTCAATTAATGTAATTTTGGCCGTCAAATAATTGTATTAACTTCAAGGATAAGGTCTGGGCACATTCCAATAAACAGTTTTACTTACCTGATGAAGAAGAATAATCCGCCATATTACGATGTATGTAGCAAAGTAGAAAACATACGTCACCTTTTAATGGAATGAGTCAAAAACAAGAGAGAGCGAGAGGCATTCATTGCTAGAAGACAAATAAATACTCTGGATGTAGGTCCTATACAAAGCATTCTAATTAGACTTGCATCGGACTCGGCTCTTGTATGTGATGTGTATAAATTCGTCAAAATTATCGACCTATAGCTAACTAACTATCGACCTATAGCGATAACCCCTTTATTTTCCAAAACATGGAATCCATTATTAACAGCCAGCTTTATTCTAGAGAAGCACCAGCTTATTTGTGACCTTTTAGTTTCAGCTTGTGATCTATTAGTTTACCTAACGCACCTTTTGGTGGAGGCTGTAAAGAACAAGGGAGAGGCTTTGGCATAGCGAAGCCCTTTGTTCGGGTATGGCACTAATAATTACTCTTCAAGCTCCCTTAAAGGCAAGCCCATAAAGGCTTCCCGTGAAACAATTACATCACCAGATTTTTGGCAGATTGGAACATCAAGGTCAAAGCATCAAATCAAAGATTCCCGGAGGTGGATTCTATATAACCATATGGGATTTTATATAGTTCATTAATTATAAACTATTAAGTAATTATAATTAATGAATTATAAACTATTAAGTAATTATAATTAATGAATTATAAACTATTAAGTAATTATAATTAATGAATTATAAACTATTAAGTAATTATAATTAATGAATTATAAACTATTAAGTAATTATAATTAATGAATTATAAACCATTAGTTTATTATACTGGAGCCGCACTTGCGTTTATCGTCACGCTAAAGCTTCGTGCAATGACACGATAAGCGCAGATGTGATCCATACTTTTATCGTGGCATTGCATGAAGCTTTGTGACGATAGACGCAAATGCGGCTCCAGCATTAGACAGAGTCAAAGGTGACTGTCAACTAATTAACTAGTACAAATTTCTGCAATTGATGTCTGCTTATTTCATTTTATGTTTATGATAGTACTAGCTGTTGCCCACGACTTCGTCCGCGCGGACTTCGTTTACTCCGCACAGTTCCTCCCCTGTAGGTGATAGCGTGATAATATGTAGCCTATATTTTGACCCGACATATTAGTAATATTCATGCAAAGTTTGAAGTAAATCCATGCAGTACTTTTTGAGTTTACCCCGGACATACATACAGACAAACAGATAAACAGACATAAATTCTAAAAACTATATTTTTGGCTTCAATATCGATTGTAGATCACGCCCCATGTATTCTTTTAAAAAATATTCAATGTACAGTTTTGACTTTCCTACGATTTTATTATATGTATAGATAATATAAGCTAATCATATAAAAGGTAAAAAGAAAGAACCAGATATCAATTGCAAGTTTCTGTACTAGTTAATTGGTTTACAGACAGTTTAACAGCCAAGTTGACAGCCAGACACCGTCGACTTTGTCCAAGAAACTAATAGTTTATAAATATATCTAAATACCATTTTTTCTGCCTTTTCAAAACTTCTTAAAGTTCTATTTGTCTGTATGTTTTATTCCGCTATAACTTAAGAATGACAACCAACCTTGATTAAATTGCTATACAGTAAGAATATGTAATTTCGCCAATTCAACTTACATAATATAAATGTATTGTAATTATAAATGTAAATATAAATGTAAATGTATGTATTATATAATATAATAATATCTGGTTGACCGAGCTTTGCTCGGTTTTTCACATATTTTTGGAACCGATCTTTTCTTGGACCTTGAACCTTGATAAATCGATTCTTATTGAATATATAATTTTTTTCTGTATCTGGTTGACCGAGCTTTGCTCGGTTTTTCACATACCCATATATTGGGAACCGAGCTTTTCTTGGACCTGGAACCTTGATAAATCGATTCCTTGACCCGAAAACCCCCCAATTTGTGACTTTCATGAAAATTGTTGGAGCCGATTCCGAGATTCTAATTATATATATACAAGAATTGCTCGTTTAAAGGTATTAGATTAGATAGATAAAATTGGCATGCTCTGTCTCTATTTTTTATTCTCAATAAATTTACGCCTAGCGAAGCGGGCGAGTATATGATGGTAATTTATAATTCTGATATATCATAATGCTTGTTTTCGTGCGGAGTAGGTAGAGAGAACCAAACGTCACTAAAAAGGCAGTTCGTACAATTGTTAGGTAGACTTGCGAAATAGGAGAGAGACAACTGATACACTGGAGCAGGTATGCTTTGTGCCGTGCTCCCGGCTGCTCTCTCTGAAACGCAGCTTTGCGTTTAAAAAATTGTTTAAAAAATTGTTTAAAAAATTGCTCGCTTTTTACCAAGCGTATGGCAAAGTGGCAGACTGTTCATTCTTTCAAAATGGGGCTAGACCATCAGCTCTCATTTTAGTAGATACATTAAAATAAATATTATTAGCTACTACAAATCTCCATGATTTATCGAAATGCTGGTCAACAAGTGTGGATTAATATTCTTCAATGTCATTTCTGAACCGACCTCGCGAAAACGAGAAAGTTGTCAATTCGATTGAAGTTTATCATGTTTGTGACCTCAAAACACACAAAACAGACGGGATCATAGGAATACACACAGACAAGATTGTTTTTACCTAATTTGGAAATGTTTTTAAGGTTTTAATGACACCGAAATTCACGCGACTTCGTCCGCGTGGAAATATTTCGTTAAAATTAGCCTAAGTTACTCCCTGTCGCATCAGCTATCTGCCAGTGAAAGTCCCGTCAAAATCGGTCCAGCCGTTCCAGAGATTAGCCGGAACAAACAAACAGACAGACAGACAAAAATTGTAAAAAATTGTAAAAAATTATACATCCATATGCATTTAGTAAAAAGCGATTATTTTAATATTACAAACAGACACTCCAATTTTATTTATTTGTATAGAGTATATATGTATAGATGACACTACTGTTCTTATTTAGTGTAAAAATAAAAATGGCTTAGTATAATAAGAGTAATTTAAGAAATTAAATCAACTTCAAATATCTATTAACTATAAGCATATCTTAAAAAATACTGAACCAATTTTGGGGAAATTTAAACTTTTCCCGTAGTTAAATGTTAATTTAATTTTATCCGTAAAATATTAAAAACTGTAAAAAAGTATATACACGCCCATATCCTCGAAAGGGTAGGCAATGGTATAACTAGTGCACCCAAGATTAGCCGAAGATAATCCCACAAAGTGATAGGTAGCAAGGCTATCGCTAACCGGGAATCTTTTCCAATCCCGGGCAGATTTTTTTTGATCCCGGGCAGGTGATAATATCTGATGGCCGTAAAACCGTAACCGCGATACCGGGCTAATGGGCGTACTCAGCCACAATTTAAACTTAAATTTGGGCAATTAACACCCATGCTGAAAGTTGTCTCCTGCGAGACCGGACCTCGTCTTATTCCTCTTGACTAATTATAGGGGGAGCAGTAGTAGCAATGCGCTCCCCGCTAGGCGCGGGACGAAATAAGGGTCTTGGTAATAAGGGCTGCTAAGTAATAAGGGCCGAAATAAGGGCTGTTAATACCGGCGGCGGCAACGGTGTGGTAGTATAATGTATGCATTTTGTAATGCGTTAGTGGCGATAGCTACCGTTATGAGATTGTCGGGTTCAGTTAGTACATTGCGGGGCCTCCTCAACCTAGGGATGGGATCTTTGTCGGTGACGTAATTTACTACTATTAATTGATGGGTCGGTTGCTCTTGCAAAGTAATTTTTGACAATTTTTTGAAATGTTGTGCTAATGTCGTGAGTTCTAGCTCTCTCCGGAGATCCATATTGGCCACTTACTACAATCCGCCCGTCATGGTGTGCATGAATCTATTTTGAACAACTTGTAATTCGTACAGGACTTTAGAGGACGCTTGGGCGAAAGCTACGTTTGCGTAATATTAGCCTAATGCACGTATTGTGTCAGTGTCAGTAAGTGTCAGTTTATTTCTAATTGACATTTAACTGCACTTATTGATAAGATAGTATAAACGGCTAAGTATAAATTTAGCATTTTGTTCGACTTTTGTTATAATTTAGTATGACGCCGAGATATTTACCTATGTTGTTTTCCTATGGGATTGTTTTGTCAAACATGGTGATGATATTTAGTGTGCTACTACGTTTGGTGGTAAACGTAAGCGTTGGGTGTGTTGTTGGAATAGGGAGCATTGGGATTGAATTTTGTCGGCCAGGCATTCGACTTTGTGGCCATCGTCAGAGGCTGGTGGTGAATTTAATCTAATTAAAGGAGAGATGTCTTCTTTAGTAGTAATTTTTAAGAGTCCTCGCAAGTGGCTAGTAGGCCATATGCGTTACTGTGATCTCCCCACAACGGGCAACGTTGTTTTTGTCAGAAAACTGAAAAAATAAAACTTTTTTTAATTACCCGACTCGGAATTTGAACCCGGAACCTCACAACATCGTATAATATTTTAAACACTGGCACACCAGAGTATGGTAAAATATGTTTGCGGAATACATTAATATACAATATCTTGTAGCACCCATATAGTATCAAATAAACGTTATTTCTACTTCGATTTCTTATGCAGGTGTTCTGAAACTAAAATGCCACTATCTCTTTAGGTTTTACACATCTGTTGACTTTTAAGGCGTAATTCATTAAGGAACTCCTAAACATCTTTGCAAAATTTGTATTTATAATAAAAAATAAAACAAAATATTATAAATGTTTATGGTTTGAACACAAAAACTAAATATTCATTTAAAAAAAAAAAAATTTCTTGAGATACGATTTGCAATCTTTCAGACCTGTAATATGGATATGGATTTATATATTTATTAACTCCTTTTTACAGCGTCTATTTATTTGGAAACAAGTTTAATTGGTCGAAAAGGATCAATTGAACGAACGAAGATACTAATTGACAAACTATGCACAATGAGAACTTTGATGCCACAATATTTTGGAACGTATAACTTATCATGTGATTTTGGAAATATATATGATTTGATGTGAGTATTTAATAACAATAGATAGATAGCCACACCAATAATCCATACTATAATATTATAATTGCGAAAGTAACTCTGTCTATCTGTCTGTCTGTTACGCTTTCACGGCTAAACCGCTGAACCGATTTGGATAAAATTTGGTATAAATATAGTTTGAGACCCGAGAAAGGACATAGGATAGTTCTTATCCCGGAAATCCCACGGGAACGGGAAATATGCGGGTTTTTATTTTACGCGAACGAAGTCGCGGGCACAGCTAGTAATGTTATAGTCTTATTAATAATGTTATAGGTTGGGTTTTTGGAATTTTAAATTTGGTGTTGATGTGGTACAAGTATTGCCAGGCGGGTAATAAGTTTTGGCGATTTTGGGTTTCGGACCCTACAAATGATAAATATGAAGTAGCAAAGTGATATAGGAGCTAAGACAAAGTAACATTGCTTTTTAGCAAAACAAAATCTAAATTCGTCATGTGATACTGTCGCGATTATTATGTCGAATTGTTGTTTTTGATAAGAGAAAGAAATATTGGCTGTTGTATTGAAAATGTAGCTGTCAGTGTCACTCAAGAAATACCAAATCGGACCAAGTCAAACGCGCCAAATAACAAATTGTTAAATGAGTTTTTTAAAGGCTTTTTAGGGTTCTGAAGCAAACAGGAACCCTTATAGTTTCGCTATGTCCGTCCTTCCGCCCGTTCGTAGTTAAGCTCAGATAGAAGCTCAGCTAGAAGGACATAATTTAACATAAATATACATATTTGTGACGGCAACAAAGTGGTAAGATAAAATCTTGAAAAATATGTTTAGGGTAGCTTCTTTAAACGTAAAGTGGGGACTTTTTCACGTTCCCCATTGTGTGTGGTATCGTTGGATAAGGAAAGAAAATTAAGGGTATAGAGTAAGGGGTAATAGAGTCAAGTTTCCACCCACACCTCCCCTCTGCATGCTGAACGGTTAGTTTTGGGGGTGGAAAAAAATCATAGTAGTAGTAAATATGATGAAATTAAAAAGAAAACTATCACGGCCTAGAAGTCTTTACAAGTTTTTGACTAATTAAATTCAAGTTCCTCGTGTTGGTCCCAGGCTCCTTTGAAGAATAGGCCAACTGCCGTTCTGCCAGGCAGGTCGTAAAAGGCAACCGATTGGCTTTACGAGTCACTACCATCGTGGCTACTAGGTGGTAGAGTTCTGCATTGTCTCACCCGGGTCTGGTACCACCACCTTACCTATTCCTGTCACAATAACGTCAGTGCTTGTCACTGTCGTGTTCCGGTTTGGAAGGTAAGGTAGCTGTCAAACTTATGCATGTGGCATTAGACCTTGCCACAAGATAGCAACGCACCATTAACACCTTTGGTTTCTATAAGCGATGGTTGACTCTTTCCATCAGGAGATCCATCTGCTTGTTTGCTATTTTATGATATAAAAAAACAACTTTTAAAATGTACTCAGAGAAATGTTTATTAGGCGATGAACCTGTGGTGCGGATATATATTTGTCATTGACGTTGAATAGCTTAAATGTTCATAGGATAAAACTATAAAAGCCCTCTTCTTAGTCTGCATTATTGTGGTAGACTATTTCGGAACCCTATATTGCGACTGATCCCACAGGCACTTTACCATTTTTTATTATAATTGAAAGACGCTCAAAAGATTATGCAACAATATGGATGATTATTTTTCGACTATGAAACAAGAGTTGTACGAATCCAAGGGAATTTTAAGGGAACTTTCTAATCCGGTATGACCTTTGAAGTAGTGACTTAACAGTGTAAAAGCTATATTCGTTTGTCGTGATAACGAAATGTCGTATACAGTCTATAAACCGTAAGATGTCCCTGCCTTGATATTGGTAATATTGCTTGTCAATCTCTTGTCAGATTGCCTTAGTGTGAATTGTTTTGCTCGTTTTTGTGTTTTTTTTCGTACTTCTTTATAGTTTTTCTATTGTTACTTTGTCTTAGCCCCCTGATGATTTATTTATATTTATATATATTTTGGCTATTTTTATTTAATAGTTTCCACAAGATACAAAAAATGGTTTCTCGTGTGTTGTTAATTAAATAACAAATTTACCATGAAAAGAAAACATATCTATTTTTGAAAAGAGGCTCACAAAACGCCGGCAGGACTGACTTCGTCTATACTTAGTCCTACTTTTACCGCCAAATTAAAACTATTAATATAAGTGATAGAGTTTCGAGAGTAGAATATTTTTTGGGGAATGAACTGATCTTTAAATATTTTTTTTTTTTAATTTTCGATATCTCTTATAGCTTTTGTTATATTATTTGCGAAAAAATGTGTACCATTTAGTTCCATACAAAAGGACTTCAAGTTTAAAAAAAAAATCTAAATAATACCTACTAATCGATTGACACCTTGAATATAATTTTTTAACAAGGCAAAGTGGAATTCTATAAAATGGCACATGTGAACTAGATTACGGACCAACACAACGAATCTTACGATATTTAAATACTTTGCTATTATTTCTTTAGAAATAATATGCGTTAATGCATTGTAATTAGATCACTCTTTTATTGAGTATCTATGATACGTGATCGATGGGGCACCGATTCAATTTGCAATAATGTAGCTACGTACTACTTCGGTTCAGTACCACCACTTTATATTTCTGCTACAAGTGCTTCAGTATTTTATAAATATCGAGAGATTATTTAGTTGTTATTGCTTATTTTTAATATCGAGTTTATTCTAGAATGAACGTATTTAATTGTTACTTATTTGTTTAACACCAAAGCAGTCAGTATTCTCGTGACATTGGCATTCAAGTGTAGATGGAAAGATCTTTGATCAAAATCATAGAAATACATCTATATTTAGAGGTCAATGATCAAAATACAATAACTTCTTTGTCCATAGTGAATATGTCATTTTCTATTTTATCCTTGAATAAAATGTCACTAGAATTATGACCGCTTTGGTTTTAATATAAAACATATATATTATTTACGGCCATTAAAATCTCTGACTATATTATTTATTTGTGTTTTTTCAGGAATATAGGTATTGTGCCTAAACCAACAAAAGAAAATTATAGAATTTGCATATGTAAAGCATACAAAGAAAATTATTCTGCAAGTGATTATGCAAATTTCTTTAAGATGCTCATGGTGGTAAGTAGTGTTGGTATATTATGGTTACTTGGCTTTTAAACTTGTGGTTTCCTTATTAAATGGAAGAAATCGGAAAGTTGATCTCAATGGGGTAAGATCTAATGGTACTGATGAAATATGGGTATCACACAAGGTCCGATTTTTAGTCCATATTTATGACTAACATTTAAAAATAAATACTCGCTGGATTAGGTAAGGGGTAAGCATGAAATCGTTTTGTTTGCGGATGAAACTAAACTTATATTTACAGTAAAGAGGCAAGTTGGTATGTGTGATAAAATTAATAATGCGACTCAAAAAGATGTACAGTGGCTCATCATCAAAAAAAAAAAAAAGTTAAAAGGGGAAAACCAAATGGGTTGAATTTTCAGTGCCTAGTATATGGCGGGTAGCCAATGCATAACTTAGTGGGAATAATATGGACCACTCAGTTTTTATTCAAAACTTAGACATCTAACTGATATCGTTACAGTGAGAATTGTATTTTTTGATATGATATAATTTGATATTTACACGTCATGTCCTATTTAATTTTTTTTGGAAATTCCACTGAAACGATATTTAGAAAGAAAAATGACACAAACAAACGCATTTTTAAATATATGCTGTGATGATGGTGTAATATCTGCTGTGCATGCAAAGATATCGTAAATATCGTAATGATGATGATGTCGATAGAAAAATGTTCGTAAATATTTTGGCTTATTTAATGAATATTCATACGATAAATACAATGATCAAAAACACTTTTGCTATAATAATAATAATATTTAGTTTATTTTCCTCTTCACAAAAATGAAAACATAAAACCTAGTTACAAAACATACAAAAATTAGGTATATTAGAGTAGAGAGTATTTTGTATTCTAATTTCTGTGAGAGACTGGTGCCTAACTTAAGTACAATTTCATAATGAATTTATGACGTCATCATAATGATTTTTTTTACTCGTTTTGTGGACTCGTTTCGTTAGCTTGTATATTTTTAAAGAATAAAGTATTGATCTGAAAACACATCTCTGATTAAAACTGACTTTTATACAAGTGGAGGCAAACAAGCGGGAGACAAAAATTGTAATTCGATATAAAGGTAATTGATTCCTCAAAAGTGTAGTACGAGACAAAATATGCCTAGAAAATCGCATGGAAGTGGATTTCCAGACATCAAGGAGATAAAGGAGAAACTTACAGTTTTGACGCAATGTCCGATGATGCAATTCTACAGCAGGAATCAAGCCAAACAACTCTTCAAAACACTTCCCATTATATATGTGATACTAGATGCAGAGTGAAACTACAGCTCTGCGCAATCCTTAAATTATCAGTCGTCAACGATCCAATCCACGCTGTTTTGAACACAATAAGAGGAAGAAGCTGATGTTGTCAAACTTTAGCCTAGTGATGAGAACAGTACTCAGAGCAAAAAAGTAATCGTGAAATGCACATGTGTCTTTTTGGGGTTGAATAGAACCAATTTTGTCAACCCCATTCCAGAAACTTCTGTAAACTAATTTTTAACTTCAAAATCAAATTGCATACTATCTTAAACAGGCTGCCCACCAAGATTGGATCCCAGTGCGGGATGAGTGGAATTCGGTGTCTCGAGATTTGAACAAACGTTTTAATGCCACCTCCAAGGCTCTTAAGAACTTGATCTCAAGGGCAAAGGTTAATCACACCAAAAAATCGGTGACAAGCTAGCTAAGTTCCCATGCGGCAGTCGTAAATTTTGGTCACTTGCCAAAGTGGTGGAGGGTAACTTTTGTAAATCATCATTTCCACCTTTGCGTACATCCAATAACAGCCTGGCACAGACTGCAATGGAAAGAGTGGACTTACTAGGAGAATTATTTTGCGTGCAACTGCTAAAGGTGCTAACCCACCCACTATCCCACGTTGTGTATGTGTCCGAAATAAAGTTTTCACAAAATGATGTAAAACGGGTTCTCTTATCACTTGACATCAACAAGTCGAACGGACTAGACGGTGTCCTGAAGTCGTGCTTAAGTCTTGCGCACCGAAGCCAACCCCAGTACTGACGCACCTATTTCAGCTATCTTACTGAAATGGCAAAGTATTTATCTGTAAAGTATTTAGTGTTAGTATTTGTCTGTAAAGTAGAACAATAGTCGAAATTAAACCACAACTTACAAAAACAAGATTGATTGATACTTTTATGACGCTACGATATTTTGTGTAACTGCATTCTCAAGCGTATTTTTTGCTTTGCGTTTATAATCAAAGTTAGAAGTACCTACATGAGAAGATTTAAGTTTATTAATTAATATTACGTTTCAAAGGGGGCTGAATACTTAAAAATTCACGATTACCAAGATGGCTTGCGAATGGTGATGGATTTATCTGATGTAAATGTCATGGAACTTACGTCTAAAATTGACCTAGTTGTGACTAGACAAGGCATTTCTTTGCTACTTGTAAGTAATAAATTGTTTTATATAATTTTAGTTTTTACATTTTTACCATATATTGTAGTTTATGTTTATTAATACCATTTGACATCCATATTTATTTATAAAATTGTGACGTTTTGAGGTTTTGAAGTTTTTACAAAGTCATCATGTTACATACTATGGGTGGTACCCGCTATGAAAAGTTTTTAATGAAAAGTCTGAATGGATAAGTAGTAATTTTGAACCTCGGCTTAATATCTAAGCTCCGGTTTCGTCAAGATACTGCCCTAATCCGAGGTTCGGTCTCACAGGAGACATCCTTAGAGCGGACTCTTAGCCCAATTATCTTAAACTCTGGCTGAGCACTCTGCTCGCCCAAAACGCCCGGTTTGCAGTAGCGGTCATTTGGCGCAACTGCTTAAGTTCATTTCGAAAAAAAGCTCCGGATGCTCCGGTTGGTAACTTGATTATTATTGTAACGTTTGCATGCTACTTGCATTGTAGTTTCGAACCACTAATGAAACTTGGCCACAGTTTCAGGAAATGGTGGAATTAAACACGAGTGACCGAAACAAGGCCTTTATAATAATATCATTGATCTATAATATTTAGTCTTCATGAAAATTAAAAAAAAAAGTTGTGGCCCGCAACGAATTTCATTACGAATAACCAGCCAAAAGCGAGTCGGACTCGCTATAATATATATATATATATATATATATATATATATATATATATATATATATATATATATATATATATATATATATATATATATATATATATATATATATATATATATATATATATATATATATATATATATATATATATATATATATATATATATATATATATATATATATATATATATATATATATATATATATATATATATATATATATATATATATATATATATATATATATATATATATATGTACACTGTTTATGTATATTCCACGGTAGCAAAAATAAGTTTGTATAATTTAACTTTGTAAGTTTGATGGGGTTTATTCTACTTATTCGTATTTCCATGACCTAAAGTGCTGTCCAAGATAATTTTAGATCATTTCATTCAATAATAAAAATGATTAATTGTGCGAATTAATTAACAGGAAGCCTATGGATTCAGATTAATAGGCTTTCATTTAGTCACGGATTCAACATTTGTAAATGTTATTGTAAATATCGTGAAGGCTATAATCGGTCCTAAGCTTGGTGAACGAATCTTCGTCAATAAAAATGTGACTGAACTCCATGACTGTATTGAAAAAGAAATATTACCCAAGGAATACGGTGGAAATGAAAGACCCTTTAAAGAAATGTGCGGTAAGTGTTAATTACACTTAGCATTTTATTAATGTTTCAATAGTAGTTTAAAAAATTAACAACATGTTCCCTGCAATATTTAATATCTGAGAAAGGACTTGTCTTTCTATATATATGTCGCAGTGAAATTGTCAATACCGTTAGATTATAATCTAAGTGATATTATAATTTAACTGCTAACCTAACCTAACCAAATTATAAACTCCTTAGATAGATTATAATCTATCGACTATTGACAATTTCACTGCGACATATACACCAGTGATATACACATAATTTTTCTATCCTAAAAATGTAGAATTTATTATTATTTAATTATTGTCTCAAAAGTAGAACTTCGTTAATTTTATTTCAACGTCATAAACCTATAATGGTATATTTATGCCGATGTTACACATTTTACATACAATTCAACATTAATACTACAAATGCAATATTTTATAACGATTGGATGTTGGATACTCTATCACACCGCAATATGCAGATGAATTTGCATGAAATTCAGGATATGTGATAGTGTAACATAGACAATTCAGATATTGACAGGATATTATATTTTTAATAAACACTAGATAAACATCACTTATAGACACCAAAAATGCTATTTACTTGGCAGGGATGTAACAACATATTATGTTTGATTTTATCGACTATTTTACCCTCGAAGCCGAAATTCGATAACGCCAAACATTGTCTGTATTGTCTGCGGGACAACAAGGGAAAAAGTGGAATCAAACTTGGAGAGACGGTGCACAAATCTACAACCTACAAATTCCGTTAAGATTTACATATTTGACTAGTCATTTGCCTTTTAAGAACTTATTTTTGAAATGAACTGTAAACGTTTGTCGTGTACTAGGCGAACTGTAAACGTTTGCCGGTTTAGCCTAAGTTAGTCCATTCTTCAAAGTAAGGTGTACATTTTATGTTGCAAAAATACCTTATTTTGTGTTATTGAGTTTACTATAAAGATTTCTAATGTCACAGTTGGCTTTGGGATGAAACTTGTTAATAACACTTGTTTTTTTTCAGACCTCTGGATAAAAACGCTTTCAACCGAGGAACACTTAAAACATTTGGAAGATATGATGACCGCCACTACTGACGAATCCTTCAGACCATCAGTCAAGTTTATTGACACGTATGCTGGTACGCCTGGCACATTCAGAGCGTTAAAAGTAGATTGACGACTATATTTTTATACTGTGATTTTATGACTGTATTTAATAGTAATAACTAATCTAGATTGGTGCTGGTGCTATGGTATTCATAAGGTAATAAAATGATTGTCAAGGGTTTTAATTGAATAAAAACTTAGTGATAAATGTGTAATATTTTATTTAATAATTTCAGCGTAATGTACAATATACCATTTTTAAAGATCTCAACAGCATATTATGTGAGTTCTTCTTTTAATATCAATAAATTTAGTGGACTAACTAACTTCATCTTGTTCTATTCATGAACAAAATGTGATATCCTTTTTAATTAATTTAGTTAACTGCTTTGCTATTAATAACAAAATTTGGTAAGGACCAAATTTGTATAAATCGGCAAGATCAAGAACTCGCCTAGCATTTTTGTAAATTTCTAGGTTATTCTAAAGGCTGAGTCTATTAATACGGTTACCGTACGAATAATTAATAATTATTAATACGGTTACCGTACGAATAATTTATAATTATTAATACGGGTACTGGACAAACAATTTATTATTATTCGTACAGAAGTACGAATAATTATTTTTGGCTGGTATTCTATTTAAGCTAATGTATTTTATAAACTTTGAATGTCGCGGAATTTTTAATTTTCTGGAGTTTTGATAATTCGAAATGCTGTCGATCTGACTGGTTGACCGCAACCCGGGAAGTTATTGGTTTTACCGCGTTTTTCGAAAACTGAGTTCTCATCAGATCTTGACGTTTTGAGGTCCTATAGGAAGCTTCCCTGAATGTTTTCGCGATGATATCCGTATGTCTGTCTGTATGTATGTGTGTATGTATGTATGTATGTATGTATGTGACCTTCTTATAACTTTTGAACGGCTTGACCGATTTCTTCGCAGTTAGTGCCATTCGAAAGGGCTTGACCAAACTTGGATTTTGAATATACTTTGGACCGATTCGAACCGGTAGATTTTGAGAAATCTCAAAAAAACTACAAAAAAAATTTGTTTGAAATGTGTTTTTTTTTAATAACTTTTAAACGGCTCTACCGATCGATTTTAGAAACTAAGCTCTTAACATCAAAAAATGACGTCGATCGTCGATCGAATTGAAATTTACATAAAAATAAAAATAAAAATTGACTATTTAAATTATAATTACCTCCTTTTGTTCACCAATCACAATATACATTACACCAATCAAATCATAATTCCATACGGTGCGTTCCACTAAGAACACACAACAATCATACTCACGTTTATTTAGAATAAATTTATTAATAAAAAAAAATCTTAGTAATAAATTTAAAAATAAAAAAATAATAATATCCGTATGAATATACTCATTCTTAAAAAACAAGCTAATCATCCATCCAATTCATATTCTAAATTTAAAAAAAAAGAATAAATGTACGAATAAATATAATTTTTTCGTCCAGTACCTGTACAAATAGTCACATCGTATTCTCTAAAACCTAAAAATAGCGAGTTAAGCTACTTCCTTTCCATTTCTTGAACCTGGTCTTAAGACACTTAAATATGCTTCATTTTCATAGAAGAAAATACATTTCGAAAGTTTTTTTGAGTTTTATAAAATTTACCGGCAGAAAGATAATTTAATTTGATAATTTAATTAATGGAATCGGATCCCTTAATCTTTGTCTTGTAATGATTCCCGTAATTAATTGATTTATACACATCACAAAAAACAATTTTTCAACTATTACATATTTTTTAAAGAAAATTCCATTACATGTTACAAACTAATCTATAGATAATCCCTGGTTGTATATTGCATATTCCTTTATTTTCTATAAGCTCTTGCAATATGCCCCTAACAATCTTCCGTTCTATAAACCGGCTGGTTGGTGTAACCGGCAAAGTTAATAACGACAGAGGCACAGTCAGATCTTTACAACAATCATCAGTCAGATACTTACAACAATTCTGTTCTACTTAAGTCTTTCAAATTAAATAAAAAACATTTCCGATGAATTCTCATAAACTAAATTCTATAAATGTTCATAATTTTAGAACCATTTTGGAAGACATTCGACGGCTATTACATTTAGATTTTCCCTTTTTTTTACTAAACCTGCTTGTTTCTATATATATATATATATATATATATATATATATATATATATATATACATATATATATATATATATATATATATATATAATACACAACACATATCTTCATATATCATTCATATATTATATCATCAAATAAAAGGGAAACTCTAAATATAATAGCCGTCGGATGTCTTCCAAAATGGTTCTAAAATTATGAATATTTATAGAATTTAGTTTATGAGAATTCATATATCACATATATATATATATATATATATATATATATATATATATATATATATATATATATATATATATATATATATATATATATATATATATATATATATATATATATATATATATATATATATATAATATATATATATATATATATATATATGTACGAAAAAACAGGTTTAGTAGGTTTAGTAATATTTCATATTTTTTATTTTTAGTATTTGTTGTTATAGCGGCAATGGAAATACATAATTTGTGAAAATTTCAGCTTCCTAGATATCGCGGTTTATTTGATACAGTTAAAAAATCAAGTTCACTTGATGGGATGGGATTTTTTTTTAAAAACGCTGATTATTTTCAGCATTTCCAAAAACATTCCAAAAACATTCCAAAACATTCTAATTATTTCTGCAATAATTAACAAAGTTTTTTTGTAGCCTAGGGTATCACCCCATGCACGCTTAATATTGAGTTTCAGAACGTTCTGTATATTCTATATTAAATTACTGATATCATAAAGAGGCAAAGTTGTAAGTTTGTGAGTTTTAATATAATTTATAAATTTATTTAAAAATAAGCCATTATTGCTATTTTCTACTTTTTAATTAAATTTTTTATGTAATCAGATAGAAAACAAGCAGATGACTATCCTGATGGGAAGAGAAACCTCTAGACACCAAAGACGTTAGCAGTGCATTGCTATCCGTGTGGCGAGATGGCAGTGCCACATGCATAAATTTTCTGTATGCTTTTTCCTCTAAATTGGTAATGACAAGCGTTGCGGCAGGAATAGGTATGACGAAGAAGATGTAGGCAATGGAAATGACAAAAATGACATACTAGGATGACCAAATTGATCAGGTACTATCCGAAGTTGGTGTCAAGTCTTCGCAAACGGCATGTTTGTATAAAAAGAATAATGAATATGGAGGAATCAAAACAAATCTGCAATTTCCCCATGTGAGTACCTTTGGGCACCTTTGAAGAATAAACCAACTGCCGTTCTGCCAGGCAGGTCGTAAATGGCGACGGATTGGCTATGCGTCACTACCATCGTGACTACTAGGTGGTAGAGTTCTGCATTGTCTCACCTGGGTCTGGTACCACCGTCTTACCTATTCCTGCCGCAACAGCGTCAATGCTTGTCACTTTCGTGTTCCGGTTTGGAGGGTAAGGTAGCCGGTAAACTTATGCATGTGGCATTAGACCTCGCCACAAGAGAGCAACGCACCATTAACATCTTTGGCGTCCATAGGCGATGATTGACTCACCATCAGGAGATCCATCTGCTTGTTTGCTATCTTATGACATAAAAAAAAGTCTCTGTCTACCATGTACGGGATGTGGCGTGAACATGTAAAATATTATGTGATGATAACACATATCTTTTCTTACATAATCTACAGTCCCTTTTATTATAGTTACATCAACTGACGGTAGATGGCTTTAATATTAAAAGTAAGAGAATTTATCAAGGTCTCTGAACAAGCTACAACCTATAAGTAATACTTTAATCTTGTAGCAGTGTTCACTTAGTCATCGACAACGGCAGTGTTATTTTATAACCATGAAATCTGAGTTGAAAGACAACTATTTAGAATTTAACAACAATGTGATAGAAACTGTACGCGCTAAATACAATCTAGATGGTTCTGGAAGAATGGATGAAGCTTTGGACATTTTACAGAAATGGATTGAAGCACAGCCACATCTCAAAAAAAAAGATTTTCGTAAGGTTTTTTTTGTTCTTCTTCTTTGCTTATAATAATCTGTTGATGTTGGTTCCGGTTTGGAGGGTAAGATAGCTTGTAAACTTAGGCATGTGGCATTAAACCTAGCCACAAGATAGCAATGCACCATTAACATATTTGGTGTCCATAGGCGACGGTTGACTTTTTCCATCAGGAGACCCATCTGCTTGTTTGCTATCTTATGATACATAAAAAAAATTATAACACTCATTTGACCACATAAAAAGGAGAGAAAGAAATACACACATATAGCCAGACGTTAAAAAGAGATGAAAATTTGAATAAACTATATCTACGCATTTAGTAGAACAAAATGTCAATTTTATTGCTTTTTTATTATTTTCCATTTAAAGAAAATACTAATGTAATTAAAATTATATAGCAGAGCTGGGCATATTATCACCTTGTCACCATTTGCGTACGGAACTCTAAAATCAAGCAACTTGTTTTGAAAAGCGGGTTTTAAAAAGTAACAATTATTATTGACCTATCCTTGTGGCAGAGTATGTATCATGTGTATCATGCGTAATTTTACCGACTACTTTACCCTTTAAATCAGAAATTGCCTTTTATAAACTGCCTGGCATAATGGCAAATGGTCCATTCATCAAAGGGGACACGGATGATCGGGAAATGCCTCAAAAGTCACTGCGATATAATCGATGATTTGATATCGGTAAAAAAATTTTTTCACGTTCCATAGTCTGACCCAGTGGTCGACAATCTGCAGCTCACGAGCCACATGCTGCTTTTTGGACATGTAGTTGCGGCGATTGAGTTCGCGTTTAGTTAGTACTACGCAAACATTATTCATTTTGTAAAAAAAACCTTTAAAAATGTTCTACTGCAAAGCCATCAAAGCAAGCAAAGTTTGCTTAATTGGTTGGCATTACAAGTTAGTGTTATAGGTAAATGTTTACTTGTTTTAAATTTTTTATTTAAATATTTAATGATTACCTAATAGTATCATAATATATATGTTTATATATTTATTTATTTATTTAATACTTTATTGTACACAACAGAACAACAAAAATTATATATTTAAAATTATTATTATTATCTATTTTGCTGTGAAGAAACACTACTTATACAAATAAATATTTTTCTTGTAAATAAAATATAAATTAGTTTTTTAATAAAGAAATTTTATTATTGCAAATACTGTGTGCAAAAAAAAATGTGGCTGTTTAAAATCTCTGCAATTTTATAAATTGTAATTTTTGACTCTTCCGACTTAAAAGGTTACCCAACCCTGGTCTAGCCCCTTAGCTCGCAAATAAAAATTTACGACGAAGAACTCCATTCCAAAACTTTTAAAAATTGAACATACAGCACAAATATTATAAATGGGTGAATGAATACTTTCTATTTGGAATTACTTTGTTTGTAGGACTTAATCTCTGGAACTATTCAAGCAATTTCCGAAATTCTTTAACCAGTAGATAGCTATATTACTCCTTAGTAACATATGCTATATTTTATCGTGGAATATTGGAACCTAAGCGGGTTATACCAGCGGAAATAGCTAGTTTAATTGAATAAGGTAAATAAATTTGCATAAAATGTATAAACTATGCGGTTACAGCGGAACATTGAAGGTCATTTTTCGTGATATTTTTTTAACTTCCCGCTACGTAGTACGTAATGTGCGTAGATAGATTGATAGAATTTTAGTATAATAAATTCTTGCTCCTAAATTACTTATAAATAAAAATAAAGTTCAACATTTTTGCAGCTAGATAAAAATTAAATTTTCTTTATAACTTCCCGCTACGTAATTAGGAAGTTACTGAATTTGCCTCGATTTTCGAAAATCGAGTTTTAACCGGATCCCCACGTTGAGGTCCTAGGAATCTTTTCCGTCCATTTTGCGATGGCGTCAGTATGTCTGTATGTATGTATGTGTGTGTGTGTGTGTGTGTATGTGTGTGTGCGTATGTGTGTAAGTAAACATGTCATAACTTTTGAACGGCTGGACCGATCGAAACGCGGTTGATGGCATTCGATTGGATTCTGCTTAACTTAGTCTTCCTGAAAGTTTGAACCAAGTCGGCTTAGGAGATTTTGAGAAATTTTTAAAAAAACCCCAAAAATAATTTTGGCGAAACAGTATTTTTTTAACATAACTTCCAGATTAATGTACCGATTGAGTACAAAAACTAATCAGCTCTATTCTTAAAAAACTACATCTAATGTATAAATTACATCAAAATCGGTTTATCCATTTGGGAGAAATCGTTGACCAAAAAATTTAAAAAAAAGTGTTTTTTCGACATCATTTCGAAATTTTTAACCAATCCTTTTTTGGTATTCTACAATATTTTAGTACAAAAAATACGTCAGATGTCATTTCAAGAATCAAAATCGAATCTAATTTTCAAAAGTTACAGCTTTTCAAATATTAAAATTACGTCATTTTTAGCATATTTACTTTATATTTTTAAAATAATTTTCAGGCTAATACACCGATGGTCTTAAAAATCTTACCAGCTTTTCTCCTTCAAAAACTGCGTCAAATACCATTAATTGCATGGACCATAGAATAAGGGAATTGGCAAGTAAAAACATTTGTATCAGGACCGTGATCGCCATACTCACACATAAAATAAGCATTATTGCATATAAATTACTAATGCAAACATTGTTTCATTGGTCGTTTTCTTTTTAAACAACAATAATCCGAAACACACAAACAGAACATTTAAAAATATACCAAACTGCGTTACAATAAATTTTATTTTGCTACCAAAAAAAAAACCAAAAAAAAGAGTATTTATGTCCTTTTGTAGTCTATTCAAAATAGACTCATCTATTTGTACAATAGTGAAACTTAAGTTCTTAATAGTTTCGCTATTCTACAATAGATGGCAGCATTGATTATTCCGTAGTTTTCAGTTGATCATATTTGAGTAGAGAACTTTCTAGAACGATATACGTAATGACTGTCATTTCGTATATCTTTCTAAAAAAATTAGGTCAACCTAAAATGAACTTTATATGTAAGGTGTACGGCTGATTTTAGCTTGACTTTCTATTATATCATTAGAGATTATATTAAATCAGGAATTTAATTAAAATAAAATGAAAATTGTACTTTCGGATTGTTATACGGGGGAACTTGGTAGCGTTTTTAAAAAAGGATCTTTTTATTACACACTTTATTTCACTTGAAATTATATAAAACTTAGAATAAGACTTAGAATAGAACACGGATAAAGGAGACTTCTGGTCTCTCTGATGGTTGGCCGGTGACTGACTGGACCGAGGCTAGGAGTGGCAAAGGAGCCAAAAGTGCTAGGATAGCACTTTTGGGTGGAGTGCTGAGAAGGGTGGTGAGTCTGCTAAAAGCCCTACACATCAGGGATATAACAGCCCCCCGATGTAGAGTAAACTTACATCCTTAAGGTGAAGTTTACGGATAATGGGTGCGAAGTCGTGGTGTTGGAGTCTCTGGGATTTCGGTGTCATCGTTGACGGGATCAGGATTTGGGTTTGGTTTTGGAGTAAAGGATATTTTCTTATGGATGCCAGTCACCTTACATATCTTGAAAACAGCGAAACTTAAGATTAGACATATAATAAGAATGATTACAATATTATAGTAATGTTCATAAAGTACAATATTCGGTTTATCTAAAATTTCATTCAATCCTTTTAATATCTCGGGATTGTCAAAAGCTACGGAGTCTAAATCTATATTACTTAAATTAACAGGAGGTAGAACAGGAATAATTTTCTTAAAACTAGGCGCATTACAGCATGGATCATTTAGTATATTTACATACATCTTTATCGGTTTTAAAATCATGTTAACACTATCCTTAGCTACTAATTTGGTATCCTTGCAGTATGCAACACTTCCAGGAGGTAAGTGTAGGATTCCGGTTCCACTTATTATTGTCTCTACCACTTGTGTTACATTTAGTTCTATATTTAATTTTGATTTCTCGGATACCACAAATAACCATTGGTTATTTCGCAGGGGTTGCCAGATTTGGATGCGGCCATGGAGGAATTTCGTTTCACATGTATTAGGTATTGAGGTAAGTGTTTTCCCTATTATTTCTGATTCACAGGTTGGGTTCGCTGCAGTGGAGTACAGCACCGAGCCGTCGCAAAGGTAAGTGTTGCCATTTATTATTTTGCAACCTTGGAGGTCCTCTAATTTACAGTAATTAGTTTTATCATTATTTATTCCCATGTATTTAGAAGAGGGAATAATGGTAGAATACGAGGTAGGTTCATTGACATCGTGAGGTGCTGGACAGGGTAAGTTGTGGTATAGCTTAAAGTCAATAGGACTAGCTAAGGGGATATTAAGGACAAAGACAATCTTATCACTAGTCGTATAGCAGGATACAGAGGATATATTCAGGATAGTGTTCATGTTATTTAAGCTTAAAAGGACGGGTAGTCGTCTGGAATTAGATATGAATCGGTAATTGTTTACCAACTCCTTGTAGAGGTCCTTTGGAGTTAGAATGGTAGGGTATAGAATATTTGATTTACTAAACATAATTGAATTTACGAGGTCTTCAACTTTAAAAGATAAGGTTAAAAGACTATTTTCTATGATTGAGACTAATTCTAAAATACGCGATTTTATCAATATTTCTTGCGAAGTAGCTGTGAGATTTCTTACGCTTACATATAGGGCATCAATGGCGGTCGCCAATTTACGTTGGTTCGCCTCAAATGTATAAATAGTTTTGTTCATCGCTTTAAGCGTAGAAGTGGTCACTAGGATATTTTCTTTGACAAGAGAAGCTAATCTTTTCTCATCTGCTTGTACATCTCGGATAGCTTGGTCGTAGCGAGCGGCGTCATCCTCATCCATTGTGCCGAAAAGCTTTTTCGACAAGGTTCCGATAAATCCGAGAATGGCATCTCTTTTAGAGCGGCGAGGAGTTAGGTTGAATAAAGCTTCACTATCACGCTTTATGTCCTCGTATCGGGTAATTAATGGTAAAAAGAGATTAGTACATTCTAAATGGCTAAGAATTTTACTTCCTTCGCATAAATATTTGGAATTATTAATACTGGTTGATAAGTCTACTACATGAGGTTGTATATATGATATATCTAGGGGAATTATAACACTAAGATAACTATCGACTAAGTTTAAAGTCCCTAACGGGTCGAAATAGATACCCGAGGAATTTATTAGTGGTTCGACGAACTGTTGCCCCGACGAAGGGTTGCTGTAAAGGAATATCGAGAATAAAACTAATGCCTACATAAAAGTAACAATAAAATTAATTAATAAATCTTAATTACCTAAATACTAATTATTTAATTGTGAGCGTCTGCTCTAGAAGCTAATTTCACTTCGTCGAAGTGATGAATAACATGACGGCGATTTATTAGTAGAGTGAGCGAATTTCTGCCGTTAATTCTAACAACCTTATATGGTCCCTTCCATATAGGAGAGAGAGCCTTCCTAAGCCTAAGATGATTTTTTAGGTACACGTAATCACCGACTCTATATGACACAGGTCGGGTGTGTGTGTCGTAGTATGTTTTAGAGGTCTGTTTTGACCTTTCTAAATGTTCAATCGCCTTTTCCCTACAACACCTCAACCGGTTTTGTAGCATTTTTACATAATCGGAATAGGTAATATTAGGAGAGTCATAAATGGAGCTGGGGATAAATGGTTTATGCCCAAATAGGAGTTCGTAAGGGGAAAAGTTAGTCGTCGAATGTGGAGTCGTGTTATAAGCCAGCATGGCTGTATATACGTATCGCGGCCAATTTGTCTGTTCGTCATTCACATAAGATTTTAAGTATTCTTTAAGTGTCGAATGTGAGCGCTCAAGTGCTCCTTGGGTCTGAGGATGGTATGGAGATGACCAGAGTTGTTTTATTTTAAGGAAGGAACAGGTTTCTTTGAAGAGTTCTGCGGTAAAGTTGGTACCTTGGTCCGTGAGGATAGTTTTTGGAATACCGAATAAGGAAATAAAGTGAAGGAGGCAGTCGGTTGTTTCTTCAGCGGTCGTACTTCTAATCGGATATGCAGTAGAGTATTTCGTCAGGTCGTCTTGTAAGGTAAGTATATATTTAGTCTTAGCGGTGCCCGATTCGGGTAAAGGCCCTACTATGTCTAAGGATATTCTTTCAAACGGGGATTTAGAAGTGCTGGTAATCTGCATAGGTGCTTTGTTCGTTTGTCTTAGTGCTTTGTTGGTTTGGCAGAAGGGACAATTTTTTACATACTGCTCAATGTCATTACGCATATTTTTCCAATAAAATCGCTCTCTTATTTTGTTGTACATTCTTGTAGAGCCAAGGTGACCAGCAGATGGAATATCATGATTGTCATATAGGATTTTCTTTACTTCAGTGGGAGTCGGATGGATGATGTCATTATGATAGATGTTTACTACTACTATATTTGAGTCGTGGAATAAATAGGTTAAGATGTTATATATTTTGGTGAAAGATAAATTTTCAAATGGATTTTTGAAGTCGGAAACTGCTATCTCTTGAATGTTACTTTCTAGCAAATGTTGTTTTATGTTTTTCAGGGTTAGGAAGATTTCTGGGTAGGAGGTTTGATCAAAATGATGAACTTTCGTATATATTAGGTAAGTGACCTTATTGTTGAATTTTGTTTCTTCAAAATAATGTAACTGTTTTTCACTATAAAGTACATCTTTAGGATTTTCAAGATTACCGATCACTTCTTGGACATAGGTATTCGATTCGTCTAGGTCTAAGGAAGTCGGTATAAGAAGATTACTGCAATGAGTCTTCATTAAGGATTGGTTATGTTCTACGATTTTTGTATTAAAGACTTTATCTTTTTTGGCAATGTCTTTTAAGAAGTTAGAATAGTCAGTGTTACAGTCTGTGCGAGTAGGTTGCGTGTTTACAGCGTCTGGAGAAATCGGAGAGTGTTGTCTTTCGGGATTTGGTATATTTATTGTTTCAGGATTTGGAAGATTCGGCGTTTCAGGATTAGGAGGATTCAGTGGTTCAGAGTTAGAAGGATTCAGCGTTTCAGGAAGATTTAAATCATCTAAAGTGATAAGCTCGGGGCTGGTTTGCGTTTCAGGATGCGTTACATTTCCTTCAACAGGATTGGGAGAAGGTTCAGCTAAGGGATCAAAAGGTTCAATTTCGTCCTCGTTAAATGATGCTGGTGAGATCAGTAGGTCCATAAGGTCCTTGTCCTGGTCGTATTGGTCTTTGCTTCCTGCGGAGCCAGGATTGGGAATGATTGGGTTAACAGGGAACCGGGATAAAGCGTCAGCGTTAGAATTAATCTTTCCTTTTTTATAATGAATTTCGTATTCAAACTCCTCGAGTTTCAATCGCCAACGGACGAGTCGGGACCCGGGGTCTTTACAATTAAAAAGCCATTGCAAAGGCTTGTGATCAGTAATTATTTTGAACCGATATCCGTAAAGGTATGGACGAAATACCTTTGTGCCGAATATAATTGCTAAGCATTCTTTTTCCGTGACACTATAGTTGCATTCGGCCTTATTTAGGGTCCTGGATGCAAAAGCGATAGGACGATCTTGTCCAATAGTCCCCTGGGATAGGATTGCAGAAATAGCATAATTAGACGCATCACATGTGAGTAGGAAAGGTTATGTGAAATCAGGATAGGCTAGTATAGGTGCTGTGATTAATTTTTGTTTCAAGGATTCAAATGAGAGTTGTTGCTCGTTCTGCCAACGAAAAGCAACATCCTTTTTTAGGAGGGAAGTTAACGGTTTTGCCAATTTCGAGAATTCTGGTATAAACCGTCTATAATATGATACAAGGCCTAAGAAAGACTTTATGTCTTTAGGAGATTTAGGAGTAGGATAATTGGTAACAGCTTTAATTTTATCTGGGTTAGGCTTTACGCCGTCCTCACTGATAATGTGCCCTAGATATGCAACTTCCTTGCGAAGGAACTCGCATTTGTCCGGTTGTAGTTTTAGGTTAAATTTACGGAGTCTCTCAAACACAGCTCTCATGTTACTTGTGAGGCTAAATCATGGGAGTAAATTACTATGTCATCAAGGTACACGAAGCAACGTGAACCCTGAAGACCAGATAGACAGTTGTTCATTAATTTTTGAAAGGTAGACGGGGCATTTTTAAGCCCAAACGGCATGCGATTAAACTGGAAGTGTCCTTGGGGCACAGAGAAAGCAGTTTTAGGAGCGTCATTCGAGGAAATAAGGATTTGATGGAAACCGGATGTAAGATCTAAAGTGGTGAAATACTTGCTATTTCCTAGTTGGTCTAGGATTTCGGATATCTGAGGGATAGGATACGTTTCTCCGATTGTGATGTCATTTAATTTCCTGTAATCTATTACAATTCTCCATTTACGTTGGCCTTGGGCGTCCAGTTTTTTAGGAACTATCCATATTGGCGAACTCCAAGGAGAGGATGAAGTTTGTATAATATTTTGATCGAGCATTTAATTTATTTGGGTTTCAACCTCTTTTTTGTGACATTCCGGGAACCTATAAGACTTTGTGTGGACGGGTATGTCGCTACTTGTTTTAATCTGATGCTCAAGAGCGGAAGTGTAGGTTAACTGATCGCCAGGTAGATAAAAGATGTCCGAGTATTGAGAACAGAGATCGATAAGAGCCTCGCTCTCTTCTTGGTTCAAATGATCTGTTCTGAGGGAGCTAATAACATCGTCGGTTCTTTTGGTAGTTAGTTGGGTATTGAAGTTATTTGTGTAGCATATATGATTTTCATTTAAAGGTTTAATATTAAGTTTTAAATTCGTTTTTACATTAACATAATTTTCCGATGTGTTGGCGACAGTCAGGTTTACGCGGTTATTGTCTTTAATTTTAACTATGCAATTTGAGATTAGTACTTCGTTTGAAATATGTTGATCTAGAACGATGCCTTCTTTGAGATCAGTTTCTCGAACCGAGCATTCAATCACCGCTTCGGTACGAGGTGGAATAACGAAAAAAGGTTCAGAGAAGTGTAGTTTTATGGTTAATTTCCCTATTCTCAAAACATCGCGAGTGTAGTCGATCTTACAGCCGAATGCTGTTAAGAAATTCGTGCCGATAATTCCGTCATAGGGGAGGTTAATATTTTTAATGACATGGAATGTAAAGTGAACGGCAAATCCGTTTTCATTTAGTTTTAGTTTTAGTGGGAAGTGACCTTCAGTTTGGGTCGGCTCGTCGCTAGGGTCGATACCCTTGATTTTAATTTTTTCTTTAGCAAGTTCCGGATTCTTGAGTAGGCACGATTCTTTCAATAGGCATATGGCAGAACCCGAATCGACTAGTAAGGCTAAAGGGACGTCGGATACTTGTGAGTCTAACAACACATGAGGTAGCAAACGTTTTGTTGTATCTATGTTTACCTCATATATTTCCTTGCTTAAAATCGCATTTGGACTTAGGTTTCCTACTTGGAGCTGATTGTTCGTATGAGCGCTTGGATTAGTTGCTCGACGCGGACCTTCGCTTTGGGGCTGGCTACCCTGTTGTATGATCTGAGTCGTCGAGGTGTGGTCACTTGCTTGGGGCTGGTTACCCGTGTGGACTGTTGAACTAAATGCTGGACGTAGGTCTCCTTTTTGGGGCTGGTTACCCTGTCGTGTGACCTGTGGTGTGGAAATACAGTCTCTTGTTTGGGGCTGGTTACCCGTGTGGACTGTTGAACTAAATGCTGGACGTAGGTCTCCTTTTTGGGGCTGGTTACCCTGTCGTGTGACCTGTGATTTTGAAATGTAGTCTCTTGTTTGGGGCTGGTTACCCGTGTGGACTGTGAAGTTAGATGCTGGACGTAGGTCTCCTTTTTGGGGCTGGTTACCCTGTCGTGTGACCTGTGATTTTGTGTTGAGTGGTGCGTGCGTGTGTTTGTGTCTGTTGGCGCCGTTACTTAACACCTGTTGTCTCACACGGCGCCTGGGTGAGACGGTTCCGTGTTTAAATGATCGATTTCATCATGCCCCTCGGATTCTTCCGCGTCCACGTAGTGGACTTGGCGGTTCCTATCGTATGAATTTGGCATAAAAGGTCTAGCTTGGGGTTGACGGTAGCGATTATTATTATATTCACGTTTCTTGCAATCCTTTATGTCATGGCCCGGTGATTTACAATACCGGCAGTAAATCGTCTCCGGTTGACGAGAGGGACCAGGCTGCGGGCGGTTTTCTACAGGACGCCATTGTGGTCTCATGGAAAACTTAGGCCTCATTGATAGGTTAGGTCTCGCCTCAGTGGGCATTGACCTTTTGTAAATGCATTGTTGTATGCGCTCTTCCGATATTGCTAGGTTAACGGCTTCGTTTAAATTTTTAGGTGCCCTGCATCTCACTATACTAGATATTTTGGGGTTAAGCCCAATCAAGATGTGATGGAGGGCTAGATCCTCCATCGCGGCTATCCTTCCTGGCAACTCCTTTAGTGTGGTGTCCGATAAAGATATTTCCGTCAAAAGTTGAGAGAGACAAGTTTCGACCCGGAGCGAGTATTGGTTGACCGACTCTGCTGGAGATTGTTTGGTATCTTGCAGGTCAGCCAATAAATGGGAGTAATGTTTTCTCTCGCCGAATTGAGTTTTTAAGAACTCCTTTAATTGAGGCCATTTTTTAAACTCTTTGATTGAGCAGGCTATTTCGGCTTTGCCCTCGAGTTGGCAATATATATATTTAAAAAGAATCGGTTTTTGCGCTTCGGAAGCCATATCATAAGCATTGTTGCAATTTACTAAGAATGAGTTTAATGTGTCCTTGTTGCCATTATATGGTTTTATAAATTTTAAAAGGGTATTTAAGTCCACCTCTAGGTGTGGGACCTCTGTTTTTGATGAGCGAGGAGTCGGGCTCCTACATTCCCTGGAATTTTCCGGGGCATTCAGCACCTCGACAACTGTTTTCTCAACTTTTGACATATTAACAAATACACAGTAAAATTAAACACAGTAAAATAAAAAACAGTAAAATAAAACAATAATACACAGTAAAATTAAAACGCTAGTGAGACGGAACCCTAAATGTTATGATTTAAATATTACAATAACACTTACAATGTATATAGTAAGGCGAGCGTTATCAGTAACATTACGCTTGCAGCGACGAAGGATGTTTATGTCTGGCGTTGACATAAACATCCCTCCCTGATATCTTGCTCTCAATGGTTTTTTCACGCACACCGCTTGAAGTTTTATTAGGTAATTATCGATTTTGTATGTAGGATGACCAGGTACTCTTGGATGCGACGAGATCTTCGTGATGACAGGTAGGTAGATCGTGGTAAGTATAGTTTTTTTTCTTATTATTTATTTATTTATATATATTTTCCACTGTCACTTATTACACTATTAATTTGATTGTTAATAAAATTGTTTATTCGTTACGAAGTAGTATGAAGTGGTATTATTTAGTTTGAAATAGTATTATTTTGAAATAGAATATAGTTGGAAATAGTATTTTGAAACTGTATTTTGAAGTATAATTTGAAAATGAGTCCACCGGCACTGGAATATCCGTATCCCACCGCTGTCACCAGTTGTTATACGGGGGAACTTGGTAGCGTTTTTAAAAAAGGATCTTTTTATTACACACTTTATTTCACTTGAAATTATATAAAACTTAGAATAAGACTTAGAATAGAACACGGATAAAGGAGACTTCTGGTCTCTCTGATGGTTGGCCGGTGACTGACTGGACCGAGGCTAGGAGTGGCAAAGGAGCCAAAAGTGCTAGGATAGCACTTTTGGGTGGAGTGCTGAGAAGGGTGGTGAGTCTGCTAAAAGCCCTACACATCAGGGATATAACAGGATGATATGAAATATCTCCATTCTTAATCATCTGTATTCTACTATCATTTCTGCATTCAAGGATGGCACAATACGGCATAATTCAGTGTATAATAGATTTTCGCACGACGACTATCTCCTAATGATATGGTAAGTATCACTACGGCAATTTAGAGTAAAAGCGCATAATAGTGACGCATGCGGCACGCCCACTCTTCACTTCCCTTGTTCCATGTTCCATGGTTAATTGTATCAAAATCAGTCTTTTTGTTCAGGATTTATAAATAATGAAAATATTTGAAAAAAATGTTTCTGACATTGCTACGAAATTTTTCAGCCTATTGATTATTTAGCTAAAGCAATATTTAAGATCTCAAAAATTGCGTTGAATATCATTCGAAAGATCAAATTCAATCAGCGTTTCCAAAATATACAACTTTTCCAAAATCAATATATTGCCGTTTTAACAAAATAGATGTTTGAACTGAAATAATCCATGTTTATAGTTTTTACTCTTTTGAGCTTAAAATATGTTAATTTAGCGGGAAGTTTCAGGGATGGCTTGTAGGGTCAACCGCCTGCACATTTTTTTCTACGAAGTAAAAACGGAGTTTATCAGTTTGACGTAATATGTATAATAATATTATTAGAATTAGATAATGTTTGGTGATATAGAATTTAAGATACTAGTACATAGCCATTTTTGACGTGAATACGTCTTCAAATTTGCATTTATAGAGGGGACAGTTCATAAACCAGATGATAACAAAATTGGGGGATACAGTTTGGTGTAGCTACACAGCTATCACCAATATCCAAAATCTAATTATACCACCAGATATTTAGAATTTGGTGAGCTGAACGTGGATTACAATGCTTCACGGGGAGATTAATAAGAAGTGCCGCCATTTTAGAGAATTTGACTGCATTACATATTTTGCATATGGTATATTTTTTGACTCAAAGCAATTATAAAATTCACATAAATTTTATTCGAAAGTTCTTGTAAATATTTATTGATTATATTACTTCAAGAAATATTTTTAATGCTTATAGTAACTTAAGTTGCTTAAGTGAAAAATTCAGAGAAAAATTGTAATTAGCCAAAAAATTCTTTAAAAAGCCATATCAAAATACTTGGAATGTATACCGTCTGAAAAAGATTTTAAATAGTAATCTAATGATATCCATGAAACTCCACATCAAAAACTGACGAAGTGTCGACACCGAAAAAAGATGAAGACGTCCGAACCGATCAATGATGGCACATGTACACAGCTAGCCTTAAGGACTTTTATGGCTTCACCGGTCGTGGGGGCGAGCAGACTGCTCATTCAGAGCTTAAAGATGTGGGGTTGTACGCCCTCCGCCCTAAGACTATCTCCTATGAGTCCGATTCTCGGCTTAGGGGTGACGTCATAATTTGCACAACAAAACAACCGTCGGTTTACGGTGCATCCGTGACTATACACAAGTACTTGCAAAGGATGCAAATCTGTGCGAAGGAGATGAGCAAACACTACGCAGGCGTATGATAGAATAGGCTTTACGCAAAACTTGTAAAGTGTCACCTTATGTCTAAGTGACATGAGTACGGGACACCTGCTGAGATCGACCTATGTGTAGAGAATGAACCCTCTTCATGGAATTGAAATCGGCGGTTGGTTGGGTACTCTCGTATGATGTATACGAATTTGTCGGGCACTCCCATTTGATATAGCTTTTATATTAGGCCATTGTGCCAGATCTTATCGAAAACCTTCGTGACATCAAAAAATAGATCATCGGTGGGAATTTGCAGCCCCGGTGCTGCATTTAGAGAGTTCAAAATGTACTTTTTGAGTCGGTGCACTTAAGGAGTGTAAGAATGGGCTGCTCGGAAATCGAACTACTAATTCATTATGAGAACTTCCTCGTGAACAAAAGCCTTAAGACAAGATAGTATGAATTTTTCTTAGACTTTGCCTGATGTATTGATTGGGCTAATGGGACGGTAACTATTGGCATTATTTCGGGGATTTCTTGGTTTGTATATATCTATAACGGTGGCTTCTTTACACTCAAATAGAAACGCGCAACGAGCTAGGAGTGCATTGAAGACGCACACTAGTAGATATATGAGGGAGGGAGGTATTTCTCTAACTTATTTATGATTATTGGTTTTATCAGGACATTTTATTGCGCAGTTTTTTTATTATTTCACTTACTTCTTCGGTATCGATGGGTAATAGCAGTACACACCCTGGTAGTAGCGCTGCCCTACGTTCTACTTCGCTATCCACTAAATGGATGTGGTCTAGAACACCTAGGTCCTGGTTTGATGGGGAACATTGTGATTGGAACGACGAATGAAAAATATTACCCGTGCCGTAGATGTATTTACGTAAAAGACGCACGGCTGTATCCATGGCACAGCCACAACCCGTTCTTTTTTTGAAAATCGTATGTATTCTTTGTACATACGATTTTCAAAAAAAAAGTACCTTCAATTTGGCCCCAACAGAACGCATGTTTATAGCCAGAAAAATTATTTACCACATCAATTTTTAATTATTATTTCTAACCATTTTTATCAAAAAATGCATAGTATGGAAGTAGTTCATCCCTTTGTCCTCTATAAAATCAGTTTTAAAGAAAAAATACGTGATATAATTAGTTTTAGTTGAGTGTCAAATCCAAATTTCGATGTGTAATTGCAATTTACTGCTACTAGATGTATAATCTCCAATTATTGCTAGTAATTTGCGATTATATCCCGGAATTTCGGATCTACTTTTTTTAATAACTTAACATAAATCATAATCAACATAATATTAATTTCCTAAGTAGCTTATGATGATGATCCAATTTTCATAGCCCAGTGCCGGGTCGCGACCCATCAAATGGAAAACATTGCTCTAAGTCACTGCTATAATAACTCGATCGTCTGCTCAACTTATGCATTCGTTACGTTTTCGAATTGCGTAAGTATGACCACGTTTCTCAATTCCGTTCATAGTTGAAATGACGGGATAAACATGCTCTTTCATATCTATTTAACATACTTTCCCCAGTTTATCCGGAAGAATGCTTTGAGTTTACCTCTAGTCAAGGTAGATTTCAGCGATCTTGTCATCCCAGTACGCTGATGTTCCCGGACCATTTTAATTTCTTTACTGTTACTGCAATTTTCGTTTATAGCTGCTGCGTACATATGCTCTTTCATCCCATCTACGTGATGCTCCTTCTTCTCTATCTTTAGCTCTCGAGTTATGATTATTTCTTAAGACGTCAAAGTTCTTAATTATTTTGTTGTTTTTCCGTTACGTTCATCGCTGTTTATTCATTGATGTTGTTATTTGTATATGTATGTAATCATGTTGTTATGTATATATATATTTAGTTTGTTTCCCTATGCTATGATATTATATACTATTGTAAATAGGATTTTGATTAGATTTTAATTACTTTAATTCGCAAAATGTTCTTATGCACTACCCAAGTTTTTTTCTCAGCATAATCAAGATAAACTGTGAGAAAATGCTAAGCATTTAGTTACGCCTTTTGTCCTGAATTTGTAGAATAAAGTGTTTAAATAAATTAATTAATAAGCCATCAGATAGGTTTTTCCCCGTGTTGGTCTCGGGCTTTTGAAGAATAGGCCAACTACCGTTCTGCACAGGCAGGTCGTAAAAGGCGACCGATTGGCTATACGAGTCACTACCATCGTGGCTACTAGGTGGTACTACGTGTTCTGCATTGTCTTTCCCGGGTCTGGTACCACCGCCTTACCTATTACTGCAGCAATAGCGTCAGTGTTTGTCACTGTCTTGTTCCGGTTTGGAGGGTAAGGTAGCCGGTAAACTTATGCACGTGGCATTAGATCTTGCCACAAGATAGTAACGCACCATTAGCATCTTTTGATAGAAAGAGTCAACCATCGCCTATAATAATAGACACCCTATAGGCGATAGTTGACTCTTTCTATCAGGAGACCCACCTGCTTGTTTGCTATCTTCACTTCGTAGTATAAAAAAAACGGTTTCTCTGTCTGTCCCTATGTATGCTTAAATCTTTAAAACTACACAACTGATTTTGATGCGGTTTTTTTCAATAGATAAATTGATTCTTCAGGAAGGTTTTAGTGTATAAACCTTTCTGATATTCCCACGAGAACAAAAACTACGCGGGTGAAACCGCGGGCAGGTCGCTAGTATGATATAAAAAAAGATTGACTAAATGTTATTAACCCCTTTAAATCTCCACGAATTCTGGATTTAATGGCCAATGACGTGGATATTTCTCATTGTCGCAATTGTAAACATAGCGTACATTGTTTATCATCGTTCGGTAAAACTTTAATGTGAAACTAAAATGTTTGATGTATTAAGCCAACCGGCTTAGCCCATTAAATCTTCTTACATATAACGATTTATTCGTACATTCTTGGGACATAATACATATATAACATTAAGCTCTAAACATTTATATGCCATTACAAATTTTTCATTATTATTCTATAACATTCAGTGAAACACTTTATATAGTTACAACTAATTATTAAATTCTAAATACATCACTATGTAAATAACACATCCACAACCCATCATACTATATTCTATGTTTAACTTTAATTAAATTGAAGATTGAAGAAAAATGTTATTACCCCACCGGAACGAGCCAAACAATCGCCTATAGACACCAAAATTGGGTAATGGTGCGCTGCTATCCATGTAGTGGGATGGCAGTGCCACATGGATAAGGGAGGAGTTAACCATCGCCAATAGAAACCAAAGATATTACTTAGTGCCCTATGCATAAGCTTGACGCTACCTTACGCTCCAAATTGGAACAAGACAATGACGAGCATTGATGCTATTGTGGCAGAAATTGATAAGGTGTGGTACCATATACCCGGACGAGATGTTGCGGAACTCTACCACCTAGTTGTTACGATGGCAGTGATACGTATAGCAAGTCGGTAGTTTTTTACGACCTGCTTGGCTAAATAGCAGATGCCGAGCGATCTATTTTTCAAAAGGGGCCCGGACCAATACGAAGTACTAAAGGAAAATGATGAGGGCCCATACAAATTTTACACTTCTAGCTAATCGGAACTTTGAATTTCAAATGTTATATTTTTAAAACGTGCAACCTTCTTAGTAATAAAAAAAAAACAATTGGCGGGAAATTATTTATCAATTGCTTTTTTATTACACATCAAAGTCCTACGTACGCAACGTAAAGAGCAAAGCTGTAATTCATCACAATAAATTTTTTTTATTGTGATGCCTCTAATTTTAAATTATAATTGCATTTTTTTTTCATTTCAATTGACGTCATAAGAATTTAATTAAATTTGCTATAAACATAATACGCGGTCATAGGTTTTTAACATTACTTCATTACGGTAGTAAGTTTTTGTTTGGAATGTAGCTTATTTTTATAGTATCCTCAATATAAGATGGATTCATTGTTCAGAATGTTTACAAAATCCATATCCCGTGTTGGTCCGGGCTCCTCTTTGGCTGATAGTTCATAGGAGGCAAGTTTGGAAGGTAAGCTAATGCATGTGTCATGAAGACACCACTACAGGGATAGCAACACACCATCAACGTCTTTGATGTTTTCAAGCTATGGTTATGTCTTTTCATTATGAGAGCTATTTGCTTGTTTGCTACCTTATAATATATAAAAAATACTAATACAATTGTAAAATATTGTGGTAAACTAATTAGTTTATGGTAAATTAGCTGTACCCGCGACTTCATTCGGCTGGAAAGTTTCTAAAATAAAGCCCGCATAATTCCCGTTCCCGTGGGATTTTCGGGATATAATCTATGCTCTGTCCTTTTTCGAGTCTCAAACTATATCTGTACCAAATTTCACCCAAATCAGTTTAATGGTTTAGGCGTGAAAAAGAAACAGACAGATAGACCTTCTAGGGAAGCGCGTTCAATCTTAGGCTATATCTTAACTTACCGTCAGGCAAGATCGTGGTCAATCACTTCCCTATCGATAGTAAAAGAGAAAACAAAGAGACAGAGAGAATTACTTTCGCATTTATAATATTAGTATGGATTGTGTAAAATTTTAATTAATAGTTGAAACATTTTCATTTGGTTTAAATTATATCCAACTATATGACGCGCGAAGCTTCGCCCATACATAGATTATGTCGTCGTCGATAAAATATGTATGCGTTTCGTACTAACTACTATAGTAAAATTAAACGCTCGCTGCCTGCTGCAGAACGCACTCTGTCGCGCTCTCTGTCACACTTATGGGCCTTATAGCAGGCATGGAGACGCGCCACTGAAGTGTCGATTTCTAAGTTATGAAAAAAGAAACAAATAAGTAAAAAATTGCATAATAAAACATAGGTGGTAGAGTTCTGCATTGTCTCGCCCGGGTCTGGTACCACCGCCTTACCTATTCCTGTCGCAATAGCGTCAGTGCTTGTCACTGTCGTGTTCCGGTTTGGAGGGTAAGGTAGCCGGAAAACTTATGCATGTGGCATTAGATCTCGCCACAAGATAGCAAAGCACCATTAACATCTTTGGTGTCTATAGGCGATGATTAACTATTTCCATCAGGAGACCCATCTGCTTGTTTGCTATCTTATAATATAAAAAAAGAAGAAAACTATTCAATAATTACATCTTTATTGGTCAAAATACATACTTATACTAAATATTACAAATAAAAAATATTAAAATAGGTAAAGGTACTATAATTTAATCTTCGTCTGACTTAGAGTCGCTGTTGCTATCGTCACCTACACTGATGACAAGGCAATCACAAAAATGTCCTTTCTGCAAATCTTCTTCTTGAAGTGTTTCGGCATGTAAAACACATTTTCGTCAATTTTCCACAGTCACATTGGCGATGGATGTGTGTATTAATTGCTCTACGTCAGACATTTTGAATGTAGTATTTTTACTCGCCACTTCTCCCTTTACTTGCGCCTATATTAATTTTATCGGATTATATTGGCAATGATATGGAGGCAGACGGATAACTTCGTGGCCCGATTCATTTGCTAATTAATCCAAATTAATCCAAATAGTATAATAATTTATCCGGGCCATGTCTTTTTACTTTCTGTAAAAGTTCCACTTTTTAACTTATGTTAAGTAATTATTCAGCAACGTCCAAATGTAAAATAACTATAGAAACATATTGAAACACGTATTTATAAGGTACTAGCTGTGCTCGCGACTTCGTTCGCATGGAAAAAATTCTAAAATAAAAACCCGTCTAGTTCTCGTTCCCGTGGGATTTCCGGGATAAGAACTATCCTATGTTCTTTCTTGGGTCTCAAACTATATTTGTACCAAATTTTATCCAAATCGGTTCAATGGTTTGGCCGTGAAAGCGTAACAGACAGACAGACAGACAGACAGACAGACAGAGTTACTTTCGCATTTATAATATTAGTATGGATTAGTATGGAAGTATGGATAGTATGGATAGTATGGATAAATACGTGTTTAAATATGTTTCTACAGTAACTAATAATAATTAAACGTAATAAATAATAAATTACCCTTGCAAACTAATTATGAAATTACCGGCATTCATTAATAATAAATAATAAATAAATAAATAGCTTTTTATTGATTCCTTACATCTTTTGTCATTTTAACAATATCTCATTAACATAATATTGTTAAATCAATTGTAATTGTTAGTGTTATATTTGAGATTTTATATAAGAAAGTAAAATTGTATAATATATTGTAACGTAATTTAAATTTATTATTTGCATAATGATTAATATATGTATATAAAATAAATGTATATATAATATTTGTTAGGTTAAGTTAAATTTATAAATTAATATTAAAATTTATTAATATATACTTTACTAGTTTAATTAAATTATTATTGAAGCAATTATCTATATTGTCAAGTAAATATAATATTTATAGTTTATTAATTGTTAAAATTTAGTTGTGTCCATAAGTCCATAAATTGTAGATTGGCCACTATAAGTCATTACCTAGAAAAATCAGGCGGTGTCAACAAGGCTTACAAAAAAATCAATAACACGAAGCAAATGATGACTCAACTAAATTCTTCCTCTGATTTAATCGTAACTAGCCGCAAAGAACTTTTGGAAGTAGCCACAAATTTCTTCAAACGACTCTACCAAGCTACTAAAACTCTACATCCAGAAAAAATACCCGTAAATACTGATAGCGTACCATTCTTTACTGAAAGCGAAGTAGAGCACTCAATAACGAAGCTAAAAACCGAAAAGAGTTGCGGACCAGACAGTATTAGCAATGACTTACTTATCGCAGGAAAAGAACACCTTGTAAAACCACTAACCAAACTATTCAACAAAATATTGGAAAAAAGAGAAATTCCACAGCAATGGACCACGGCGGAAATAACTTTGTTATATAAAAAAGGAGATGCAAAACAAATAGATAATTACAGACCAATAAGCCTTTTGTCTACACTTTACAAAGTCTTCTCTTCATCTCTATTAAGGCGTATTACAAAGGCTGTGGATGAAAATCAGCCAGTGGAACAGGCTGGCTTTATGAAAGGGTTCTCTACAGCAGACCACATTCATACATTAAAGAACATCATAGAGAAATATAACGAATATGGAAAAACTCTATATATCGGATTTGTGGATTATTCAAAAGCTTTTGACTCTATTTCCCATAGCTCTATATGGAATGCTTTAGCAGAACAAGGGGTAAACGCTATATACATAGACATTATTAAGGAAATTTATAAACACAGTTCTGCTAGAGTAAAGATAGAGACACCAGGACCATCCTTCAAAATGGGAAGAGGAGTAAGGCAAGGCGATCCGATGTCACCTAAATTATTTATAGCTGTACTAGAGTCCGTTTTTAGAAGCTTAAACTGGAATCAGATTGGGTTGAACATTAATGGCACCTATTTATCGCATTTAAGATTTGCTGACGACATTGTTTTACTATCCGAGAACACAGAAGAATTACAATACATGCTAGAGTCTCTTAACACGAAAAGCAAAGCGATAGGCCTTGAAATAAATCGGGGTAAAACTAAATTAATGACAAACAAAGAGAGAAAGCAAGTTCTGTTAGAATCGACGCTCTTAGAGTATGTGGATAGCTACATATATCTTGGCCATGAAATTTCATTTTCCAACACAACAGAAAGAGAAATTACCCGTAGAATAAAAAATACCTGGAAGAAGTACTGGAGTATGAAAGAAATTTTCAAGAGCAACTTAATGACAACACTGAAAACTAAAGCTATGAATATATGCCTATTACCATGCCTTACCTATGCGTGCCAGACTTGGACCATAACAAAGAAAACCATACATAAATTAAGAACATGCCAAAGAGGTATTGAAAGAAGTTACCTCGGTTTAAAACTGAGAGACAAGATACGTCACACGGAAATAAGACAAAAAACAAAAGCTAATGATGTTGTTAAACAGGTGTTAAAATTAAAATGGCGTTGGGCTGGACATACACAAAGAGCACCAGATGAAAGATGGACGAAAACTGTAACAAATTGGTATCCTATATACATGAGACGAAAACCTGGAAGACCACACAAACGATGGAGCGACGACCTGATGAAAATTGCGGGCAAAACCTGGAATAGACTAGCAATAGATCGCAGAAGGTGGAAAGACATGGAGGAGGCTTTCACCGCCCTAGGCGGTCCTTACACAGATAATAAAAATTAACCAGACAAACATACATTATATATTAACTTTATTTTATATTGATAGCACTTTTAACACTAAAATATACCTAAAATATTATATAATAGCATTCATTAATAGACTATATTAATTCTTAAATTACTCGCACTCCTTAACAAACTACCGCGCTCCAGCGCATACTATTATTCAAAGCGGTTATCGATGTCGTTAGTTAGCGCTTGTCCCTAACGCACCGATGTTTTATGTTAATCGCTTGGGTTCGCAAGACGAAGATTGCGACGGGTTCGAAAAGGTAACCCGGCGCAAGCGAAAGGGGCGCGCTTCCCCCATTAACATTCCCGCCACTAGCGCAACGCCAGCTAAAAAGCAGGCGACCGGGCAATCGAGCCCTAAACCGACCCCCGTACAGACGGACGAACCGATGATCGCCGACGACTTGGATGACGAATCTGGGGCTCCGCGAGAGAAAGTCCCCCGGCCCATCATAATCCGCGACAAAGCGTCGTGGATTACGATTTCAGCTGCAATGAGAGAACAGCATATTAACTTCACCCACACCCGCTCTACGGGCGAAGGGATCCGGGTTAAAATGCCCACCCCCAACGACCACCGTCGGCTAACCACCCTACTGCGCGAACGCAAAGTGGGTTACCATACATATGCCTTGGACGGGGAAAGACATCTTAGCGTTGCCATAAGAGGAGTCCCTAAGGATTTCCCTCTGGACAAAATTAAATCCGACCTTAAGTCACAGGTCCCCGCAGTATTAGATGTACACCGGTTGTACAATCCGAGGTCCCGCGAGCCTTACGATTTAATCCTAGTGGTACTAGAATTAAGTCCGGAGGGCAAGAAGGTGTTCAACGTGAACACCATCTGCGAGACCTCCGGCATCATTATAGAGACCCCGCGTAACCGCGGAGCCCCTGGGCAGTGTCAAAACTGCCAACTCTATGGGAACTCTGCCCGCAATTGCTACGCCCGACCCAGGTGCGTCAAGTGCCTGGACGATCACGCCACGGCGGATTGTCCACGCCCTAAGCGAGGACAAACCGACGTCCTGACGCCCTCGATGCCAGTGAGCTGCGTTAACTGCGGTGCCCAAGGTCATCCGGCAAATTATCGCGGATGCCCAAAGGCCCGCACGAACGCAGCTGGGGAAGCAATTCCCAACCGGCACCGAAAAATGTCAATAATACAAATTACAATTATTATAAAAATGCCCCTAAGGCTAAAACCCCCCAGGCAGGGCCAAAGCCAGTATCACACTCTGTGATACCAGCACCGCTGCCAGCCGTTAACGCGTGGATCAAACCACCGACTCTCGTAAGGCTTCCAGGTTCTCTTTCAGGTCCTCCTCCTCGTCCTCCTTCCACTCGCAGGCCAAACAATCCGTCACGCGTATAACAGACCAACACCGGTCACGACTTCACTGGCCTCGCGTTAGTTATGGAAATATCCTTAGCGATTAGCTCGGGTGAGGTAGCGGAATTCACTCACGAACTCCCAACAGCAACACCACAAAATGTGATCAACGTGATCACAAAACACGCAGCCCTGATGGAAACCATCAGGCGCATAACAGCTGGGGTCTCATAATGGATAGCAACCATAGCCAGAGGATGAAACCTTTTCCCTAACTGCCGCGTCGTTTAACACATGCGGCTTAGTCAGGCAAATAGACCAGATTCGCGAATTTGTTAAAAATCACAAAATAGATATCCTCCTTGTGCAGGAAACCTTATTAAAGCCTTGTAGGTGTAATCCGCGTATAGCCAATTACAATTTAGTCAGAAATGACAAACCAACGAATCGCGGTGGGGGCACTCTTATCTACTATAAAAGAAGCCTCCACATTGTTCCCCTAGATCCCCCTAGTTTAAAATATCTCGAAGTCTCAGTTTGTCAGGTGGATATGACCGGTCATCAACCAGTAATACTAGCATCAGCCTATCTCGGTCCCGGTAAAAGCGTAACAGAAAGAGATCTCAAAGCTCTATTCGACATGGCCAACTCTGTCATAATAGGGGGGGATTTCAATGCCAAGCATAGTCTGTGGCATTCCCCCTATTAACAACCAAAATGGTTTAGACATTGAATGACTGACGGACTGACTTAACTTCGTAGCAGTAGGCCCGTCAGAACCCACTAGATACCCGCCAAACGACGTGACACCTTACCATTTTACCTACCGATCCCGAAAAAGTAGGCGACATAATCAAAGGTCTACACAATAAAAAGGCCCCGAGGCCCGATAAAATCACTAATAAGGTAGTTAAATACCTCCCCCCCTCCCTAATATGCCTACTAGTGTGCATCTTCAATGCACTACTAGCCGGCTGCGCGTTTCCAGACGAATGGAAGGAAGCCACTGTCATATGAATTCACAAACCGGGTAAACCCCGCAATAAAGTCAGTAGTTATCGCCCCATTAGCCTAATAAATACGTTAGGCAAAATCTATGAAAAAATCATTCTCGCTCGCCTTAAGGCATTTGTCGTTGCAAAGGCGTTCGATAAAGTCTGCCACAATGGCTTAATATAGGTACAAGCTATACCAAATGGGCGTGCCCGTCAAACTCGTACTCATCATACGAGAGTACCTCACTAACCGCCGATTCCAATTCCGCGTGGAGGGAGCCCTCTCCACCCATAGGTCGATCACAGCAGGTGTCCCGCAGGGCTCCATACTGTCACCCGTATTATTCTCCCTTTACACGTGCGACGTACCACGCGAGCCGCACGTCGAGCTCGCGTTGTTCGCCGACGACACCGCCCTCTATACGTCCAATTTTTTCGAAGTAACAATCACCAAGCGGCTGCAGGCTGCGGCCAACGCCCTCGGTGATTGGTTCAGAAAATGGCGTATCGAAATAAACCCCACAAAAAGTGCAGCCGTGTACTTTCACTGCGGTAGACACCCGCGACAGCAAAGGCGTGGTCTGCGAAAGCTAGGCAACATTACCCTGTTCGGAAACGTCATCCCGTGGGAAAGAAAAGTCAAGTACCTCGGGGTAACGTTGGACAGTAAAATGTCATTTAAACCGCACATACAAAGAATGAAAGTTAGGGCTAAGTTCGTTGTAGGTCGGTTATATAACCTAATAAACACAGTAAAATGTCACTTAGACACAAGGTGACACTTCACAAGTCGTGCGTACGCTCCATCCTTTCATACGCTTGCGTAGCGTTTGCCCATCTTCCCCGTACAGACTTGCATTCATTGCAAGTGGTACAAAATAAATTCCTGCGTATTGCCACTGGAAAACTCATACGTAGACCTCCATAACGATCTTGAATTGTCGAGCTTAGCGAAGCATTTCAAAGAAATCTATAAAAGATATTTCGATCATGCCATCTCGCATCCGAACCCACTGGTGGTAACCGCGGCTGACTACATCCCAGACCCTAATTCCGATCCCAAATTACGTAGGCCCCGCCACATTCTTACCGATCCCGATGACCCGATAACTCTGGCCAACGGCTTACACGATAATACTACACACCTACATTCACGACACCGGCGACGAGGACCCCTGTTTCGCCCTTCGGCGAACCGAGCCCAAGGGCAAGGTTCGGCGGACGGACAAAACAATGCTACTAGCCCTCTCATCGCAAATCACGACCCTACCCTAAGCCGAGCTTTGGTCTCGCAAGAGACACCCTTAGGACGGAGGGGGTACAGCCCTACACCTATAAATTCTGGCTGAGCACTCTGCTCGCCCCTGCGACCGGTGAAGCTGTAACAGCCCATAAGGCTAGCAGTAATTGAGCCATTCCGAAAAAAAATGCTGTTTTCTGTATTCATTAATGCAGCCATTTCGTCTATTTACGTTTGTTCGCACCATTTGTATGCAAACGACTTTCATATTTATACATATTTTAAACCGGATAATCTAGAACGAGGTATCAGTAACATAAATAATGACCTGGATGCAATTAACACTTGGGCGAATAACTATGGACTTAAAGTAAAACCAGACAAGACACAGGTGATGATGATTAGGCGTAATAGGTTTTTAATACAAATTAATTTAGAGAGAATTCCCAAACTAATCCTTAATAGTAAAAGTCTCTCTTACCTTCATTGAGTTAAAAATTTGAAAATTTATTTACCTTTCATTGTTTCAGCTCGTAAATGAAATTAGTCGTAAGGTTTTTGCATATATGCATGCATTAAAACAATTAAAAATCTTTATTCCTGGTAAAACTAAATTGATCTTAAATATGCATTGCTATTACACATTTTAGATTACGCTGACATATGTTATCCTGACTTGCCTGAAGAGCTGTTGAATACACTCGATCATCTGCTCTACTTATACATACGTTATGTTTTTGGATTGCCTAAGTATGAACATGTTTCTCAAACTCTTTCACAGTTGAAGTGGCTGAATATCCAATCTTAACACGTTCTTTTATGCTTATTTAGCATACTCAATATCCTACTTTCCCCAGTCTATCTAAAAAAATGTTTCGAATTTACTAGTTCCTGATGTTTCCGTTTGTAACACTGCAACATATTTTAATTCCTTTATTTTTAACCCCCGACGCAAAACGAGGGGTGTTACAGTTTCAGGTGTGTACCTGTGTGTCTGTGTGTCTGTCCGTGGCATCGTAGCGGTCAGGCAGATGGTCCGATTTGGTTGCAGTTTTTTTTAATTGAAAGCTTTGTTTTGCGAGATGGTTCTTAGCTATGATTCAATAGAATCTGTTCAGCCGTTTCAAGATAACTTGATTCAAATTGATGAAAGGAATAAAGCAGCTTATTGAGGCTTTATCAATACTGAATTCTGTATTCTGTTACTTTATTCATGTTGCAATTAGATTGTAACCTTGCCTTGATACTTTAAGGTCCTCATACGAAGATCATCAGCATCTATTTAACTGGCAATTTTCGCATGTAAATAACAGATTTTATAAATATTGCAAGCCACTTTTTAATAACTTTCTGATATCCGCTTGTACAAAAACTTGGCAGACTTGTAAAAGCTCAGTGACAATATAATACTATGGTACCTTCCAAGTGAGCTCATGATGTAGCCTGGACGTAGGGACTGGAACTTGTAGCTACAAGACTAATGAGTCCATCATTGGTCTTGTAGCAACAAGTACTAAGTTTGATTAGTTCTTATGATGACATGGATCTGAAGATGGAGCTGAAAAGTACTACCAAAACTCATGCGTAGACTGTAGAAAGAGATAAGATTGTAAAGTTTGGACTCGATGCATTTTTGATGACGTGTACTTTCCGTGTACTACGTGTGTATTGAATATCTGAAGATGGAGCCGTAAGAGTGCCATTGTAACTCATAGATAGAAATTGCTAATATAGTGGATTCATCATTTTATTTGTTACAGTAAGTTCTTTTTCGTGATGATAAGGATCTGTTGATTGAACCGAAAAAGTGACACTGGAACTTCAAGAATCTCGATTCAAAGTGCAACTACAAAGAATTCCTAAACAAAACGAGGTAATGTTTTTGAATTAGCACTTAATTGTCTTGTATTGGTAAACACCTTAGTGCTGGATTATTTTTGGACCTGATGATGGAACTGGAAGGTAATCATGAGAACTTCTAAACTATATAACATAAAATAATCGAAATTGGACTCATTTGTTTCGTTTCGTCAAACACTCTAGTACTAGATTTCCAGAGTCTCATGAAGAGCTGGAAGTACGTTATGGGAACTTTGAAATAAAATAGAGCAACACTATCGACTTTGAGGTCGTTTGATTCGTTATTATAAGGACTTTAAAGCGGAATGGCTTCCAGCGCTTGATGAGAGAGCTGGAAGATGTACCCGAGAACTCCTAAGCTAAACCGCGGTAACCCATCAAGTGGGAACTAATTCGGTTTGTTTTGGCAAAAAATTTGGTGCTGGACGATTTTTTTGTCTTATATCAGATCATGGAATTGGAAGGTAAACATAGGAACTTCTAAACTAAACAAAATAAACCTGTCGAGTTTGAGATCCTTTGTTCTGTTTTAATAAACATGCTGGTGCTAGACGATTTTCGGGCCTTATAATAGAGCTGTTGATGGAGGCCATGGAAACTTTGGAATAAAATGGAGTAAATTTTTACAAGAATTTTAAAACATGATGGTTATCAGTGCCTGATGATGGAACTGGAAGTCTATAAGAACTTCTAAACAAATCCAGAAAAACCTATTGAGTGTGGGTTGCTTCGGTTTGTTTTGGCAAACGATTTGGTGCTGGACGATTTTTTTTCTTATATCAGACCATGGAATTGGAAGGAAAACATATGTAGGAATTTCTAAATTAAACAAGATAATCTTATCGAGTTTGGGACCCTTTGTTCTGTTTTAACAAACATCCTGGTGCTAAACGATTTCCAGGGTCTTATAATAGAGCTAATGATGGAGGTCTTGGGAACTTTAGTGTATTTCAGAATGAACAAGTTTCAATAATAGTACGTCTATTTCAGTAACGTAGTTATTTTGCCGAAGCCTACAAAGGAAAACTTAAGAATTATTTTATGTAAAATTTACCGAGACAATTTCACTGTAAGTGATTATGAAAATATCTTCAAGCTTAGTATGGTGGTGAGTATTAACTGTCTATATATAATATAAATATTACTAGACGAATTATGCAAATTGATATAGCACCAAAGTAAGCAAATTATTTGCTTGTGTTATGGATATAGTCAACGAGTCTAATACATATGTAAATACCGTGTCATGTCATGGTCATTTTGCCTGAATTAAATGGTAAAATAAAAATAAATACTGTTACATACAACATAAACACCCAAACCCAGAAAAAGAGCACCTATGCTCATCACACAAATGTTTCTACCTGTCGGGAATTGAACCCAAGTCCCATTGATACGTAGTCTGGTTTGCTAAATACTAGATCAACGAGGTGGTCAAATTTAAATATATGGTGAAGGATTGGGTCATCAATTATAGCTCAGGTAAATGCGGTAACAGAGTTGTTTTCTATATAAAATATATAATAAGCAATCAACTTAAATCTTAGTTTTTATATTTTGAGAACAAATAATATCATTTTATGTGTATGTTTTTGTATCAAATCAGGTCTTCATATTAATTTAATAGTCCAGTAAAAAGTTTAATGAAACCATGATCTGATCAGTTTTGACGCAATGAGTAAAAAGAAATTTTGATTTAAATTTAGGGGAAAGGGATGAAAAAAATAAAAACAGGGTTGAGAAATTCCTTTTTTTTTAAATAATTTAATAACGGTAGGAAATAGAAAAAAAAGTTTCAAGTAAAAGTTGTAGAGAAAAAAATTCTACACAAAAAAGTTCCTTTTCATTTTTTTGTTATCTGCTTTAATTTTGCTACAAAAAATAAAAATAAAATTTGCTTTGTAATTAATTATAAAAACTTACCAGAATTATTACGGCCCTGTACCATGCAGCGCGCGCATCACATAAATATGTACTAACACTACTACATATGTTTTCCCATATTTATATATTTTTACAAATTTTACTACTAATTTAATTCTTATTTTTTGTAGCTAAACTAAAGCAGATAACAAAAAAATGAAGAGGAACTTTTTTGTGTAAAATTTTTTTCTCTACAACTTTTACTTGACACTTTTTTTTCTATTTCCTACCGTTATTAAGTTATTTAAAAAAAAGGCATTTCTCAACCCTGTTTTTATTTTTTTCATCCCTTTCCCCTAAATTTAAATCAAAATTTCTTTCATAATATCATTATTTAAGTATTAATGAACACATTTTTACTCATTGCGCCAAAACTGATCAGATCATGGTTTCATTAAACTTTTTACTGGACTATAAAAAACGCTGTTATCAAAAGTGATACCTTTCCCTTATTTTTTTAATTTTAAGTACCTAACTGACAAATTATTGAACAACTATCTATAATAATTTGCACAAATTTATAGCACTAGTTATTTAATTCACGTTGAAAGTTACTATTGTTTTTTCTTTATCTGGGATAACGTTAATGATCATAATATGTAACCAAATAAAACTGTAATAAAAAGAAAAACTGAAAGACCCCAGGTATTGTGGACGTTCATGGTCGGCGGTGATCACTTACCATCAGTTGCACCCCCTGCTCCTTTACCCCCTCTACATAAAAAAAATTCTTGAAAACTACTTAACTAAAAATTATCAATATCAGAAAACGGTAAAAATTTGAACAGTTGAAGCAGAACTCTTTTTTCACTCCACAAGCATACGTATACTTTAATTTTCGTTAAATGAAATGTTTTCCGTTTCTCCCGCCGACCATATAAATTCTATTAGACACGGTATTGTGTATATTGTGGCCACGCATAGCAGCAAACGCTCACATTACTTCAATCTTGAAAAGTTAAAACGATAACAGAATTCACAGATAACTGCCATTCGTATAATAAACAAGAAGAAGAACAAAATATAGACATATGCCATGTGCACAACATTTTTTTTTTCCAATATATAAGAAGCCAAATTTTAAAAAATGCTCCTGAAGCGATTTTATTTTATTGTTTAGTTCTTACTATAACCTCGTTTTTCTGGATGTAAATGCAAGATATACCAACAACCTAAGAAAGGAATTTGTAGGCATTTGCCTACAAATGGTATCGTTACAATTTAAAGTATACTTATACGTCTGTTACGCTAGTAATTCCTCTTATTATTTATAAGATAATTTGTACTCATACACAGTCATAATTAAGCCGAATAAAAGTAAAAAAATTAATAGTCTTTATTTTCAATCGTTTTTTTCCGGAAACTACCTTATATAAGGTTTCTATGACAAAAAAATGGTTAATTTACATTTTATATTTTATTTATATTTTATTTTAATTTTAAATTAAAACATAGTGCTTTTTCACTTGATTATGATCGTCAAAGTGAAATAATGTGATTAATTTGTTATTGTAAATAATTATAATTCTTTGAATTATAAAAAAATGTAATGTAATTGACATTACATTTCCAAGGTAAATATTTCTGGCAACATTGAATCACATTTACGCTGCGCACGCGTCTGTTCGGTATAATCTGTATTGTGGCCGTTATACTCGTATTTGTGTTCTTGATATTGCATACTGTTTATGTTGTTAAAGTTCGCAAATATTACTTTTGTTCATTAGCTATTAGCTTTTCACACTATTTTTATAAAATGTGATAGTAAAACATAACATTTGTCAGTTAACACTCAAATAAGTCTAGTCTAGTCTTCAAACTAATGCATCTGGAATGCTCAGCTGTCAAATCAAATGCTGGTCATTGTCGTATACTCCGGTATATTTACATAAAATACTTTATTGTATTTTAAAGTACTAAGATTACACTTAAATTTAAGCCATATTTCATGGTGGTACAGTGAGTTTCATATAGATATTACGAGTAACTTCCATAGTCACTTGGGCATTCTCCTTTTAAAAGGTGTATCAGTAATCCATGGATTCTCCTCATGCTTCAGTTATAAAGTAAAACGTTTGTTATGGCAATTGATCACTTTGTGGAAAAAGTTTTTGAAAGCTCGCGGCTTCGTTCACGTGACCTTAAACATTATTTTCTTTTGATTAGTCGGGTATAAAAGCATTTTCTGGTAGTCTTACACTATCTTTGCATTATAGCCTTTCAAATAAAACTGGTTTGGGTTTCAAAATCTACAATGCACATAGGTAGAAACAATTTTTTGTGTTTTGTATAAAGTATGCTTGACTTGTTATTGCTTGCGCATAATAACGTATTATTAAAGAAGTAGTTTAAATTAAGTTCCCCAATAAGATGTTTTTTAAATTTAAAACGAGAAAAACATTAGATACCCAGTTATCAGGTAAGTATTTAAGGTAATAAATTAAGTTTTTACTAACCACAAAACTTTAAGTTTATAATGAGGTTTATAGTCTAGTCAACAAGTGCCTTTTTGGTCAACATTTTTCAGCAGTCTCCGAAAATTATGATTGAGGTATCATTCGATTCGGAATGGCATCTAGATAGTTTTCGAAAAACAATGAAGTTCCGCAAATAAAAATTACAAAAGTTATTAACATTTAACTAAAAAAAAAGGGGGGGTTTAGTTTTTTTGCAAATATCTCATAAACTAATAAAGATTTTTCAAATTTGAAAAAAGATTCAGAAAGAGGAAGAAATTTCCTAAAAAAAATTTTGACTCCCGGAATTGTAGGACTAATATTTATAATTTTCCCAGAGGGTTGAAAATACGCCCGAAAACGGGCACTCCGGCTTGCGCAAGCCACGCCTCCTTCGGACCTTTAATGAATAAATATTATTTAAACTTATTAAATATGAAAATTAAAATTTGAAAAAATTCAGGTGCCTACAGGACAGATCAATAAACATAATCCGTGGTCAAAAAATTTTTATCGCGATTGTTCAATAAGTTATCCATTAATTAATTAACAATTTTTTGTAGCACGAACATTAACATTGCAAGTGCGATAATTGTTAAACTATTAATCTAGGAATTTTTTTCTTTCGTGGAGCTATTTTTCAAAGGTCTTAGAATAGATTCCCGTTGGAAAAATTAAAAAATTGTAAATTTTCATTTTGTAATTAACAATTTATTGAAAAATTATAAAGCTTTATTAAACATTGAAAAAAATTTTTTTTCATAATATTATTATTGATCCGTTTTCTTATGATCAGAAGCTACTTAAAAATGATTTTTTATAATTTTTATCTCCTATTGTTTAAAAAATTGTTTTAAACAAATGCGTTGTTTATGAGATAATTTAAAATTTTTTTTCGATAACATAATCTTTTATCATAAAATTTTTTTATTGCTGAAAAACGCATTTGTTGATTAACAATTATTTTCTCCCACTTCTAATTAACATTAAGGAACCATTTTTTTTAAATCATTATTTATTTTTCTTTTTGATATAAAAAAAATATTTAATTTTTCATTGTTTATGTAATAAACAATTTGTTATAAACAAATAATTTTTTACCTTTTTTTTTCTTATTTTACTTAATGTCACAAAAACTGACATGATTTATTTTTTCCTTTTTAATTTTTTTTAACTATTTTTTTTAAATTTTTAAATATTCGTTGTCTGTAATTTCGTCATTCTTGCCTGGTTTTTCATCCTTAAAATTATTATAATTTATAAACTAATGGAGATATGATGAAAACACCCAAGACTTATTTATTCTTTTTTAATTTAATTTAATGCAAGCATTAAATAAATTTTTTTTTTTATTTAATGCTTAAAAATCTTATCAATTATTAAAAATATGACTATCTCATTTAAGCATCTTGTTATTTATTGTTCATTAGTAAACGATTTTATCATCTACATTTTAATCTTACTTAATTATACTTCAAATTTTGAATATTACTATGTAAAATAAACATTTTTGCACATTTCATTAGCCTAAGTGTATTAGAAAGGAAGAATGATCTTTACATTGTGTTTTATTTAACAACATTTATTCACAAATATTTATTAACATATATAATTTTTTTTTCATTTAATTTTACATTATATTTATTTTTTTAAACGTTTCTTTGATGGAGGCTCGTAGTCTTCAGTTTCTTCTTGTATTATGTTTTCATCATTCTCTTCGTCCCCTAGCAAACAACTTGTTTATTTTTATTATAGCAACAAATTGGTTATTACATAAACAATGAAAAATTAAATAATTTTTTTTATATCAAAAAGAAAACTAAATAATGATTTTTTTTTTAAAAATGGTTCCTTAATGTTATTAGAAGTGGGAGAAAATAATTGTTAATCAACAAATGCGTTTTTCGGCTATAAAAAAATTTTTTTAAGAAACGGTTTTTTTTTTAAATCATAATTATCATCAAAGATTATGTTATCGAAAAAAAATTTTAAATTATCTCATAAACAACGCATTTGTTTATAACAATTTTTTAAACAATAGGAGATAAAAATTATAAAAAATCATTTTTAAGTAGCTTCTGATCATAAGAAAACGGATCAATAATAATATTATGAAAAAAAAATTTTTTTCAATGTTTAATAAAGCTTTATAATTTTTCACCTTAGTAAATTGTTAATTACAAAATGAAAATTTACAATTTTTTAATTTTTCCAACGGGAATCTATTCTAAGACCTTTGAAAAATAGCTCCACGAAAGAAAAAAATTCCTAGATTAATAGTTTAACAATTATCGCACTTGCAATGTTAATGTTCGTGCTACAAAAAATTGTTAATTAATTAATGGATAACTTATTGAAAAATCGCGATAAAAATTTTTTGACCACGGATTATTGTTTATTGATCTGTCTTGTAGGCACCTGAATTTTTTCAAATTTTAATTTTCATATTTAATAAGTTTAAATAATATTTATTCATTAAAGGTCCGAAGGAGGCGTGGCTTGCACAAGCCGGAGTACTCGTTTTCGGGCGTATTTTCAACCCTCTGGGAAAATTATAAATATTAGTCCTACAATTCCGGGAGTCAAAACTTTTTTTAGGAAATTTCCTCCTCTTTCTGAATCTTTTTTCAAATTTGAAAGTCTTTATTAGTTTATGAGATATTTGCAAAAAACTAAACCCCCCTTTTTTTTAGTTAATTGTTAATAACTTTTGTAATTTTTATTTGCGGAACTTCATTGTTTTTCGAAAACTATCTAGATGCCATTCCGAATCGAATGACACCTCAATCATAATTTTCGGAGACTGCTGAAAAAAGTTGACCAAAAAGGCACTTGTTGACTAGACTATTATTACATTCTATTTTAAAAAATGTACTATACAAGAACATAATAAAATAATGCTACACAATTATACTTTTAAATAATGTAATGATTACGTATAATATGACTGGAACTCTCTCCATCGTCTTTGCCGTCAGCTTTCAAGAGCACCGAACCCAATTCGACCCCTACTGCACCCCGATGGGACCCTTCGGTACCGAGCCGAAGATAGGGCTGAACTATTCGCCGAGCACCTAGAACGCCTTTTCCAACCGAACCCAACAGCCAATCCAGGTCATGCAGCAGCAGTCGAACACGACTTACAGACCTACATGACACAAACCATATCCCCCTCAAACGACCCCATTGTTTTCTCCCCTAATCAAGTTAGGAAAGAAATAAACAATGCAAAAGTGAATAAAGCTCCCGGCGCAGATGCTATTACCGTTAAGGCGCTACGCCACCTGCCATTCCGAACAGTGGCGGCGGCGACGCGCCTTTTTAAATGCATTCTGCGCACCGGTGAATTCCCTGATATATGGAAAAAAGGGAAAGTTATGATCCCGAAACAGAGTAAAAATTCCATGATTCCCAGTTCATAATCACACTGTTATCATCCCTTTCCAAGATCTTTGAAAAGCTCCTGCTGCAGCAACTAACACAACATATTACGCCCCGACCTGAGCAGTTCGGATTTCGTGCTGGGCACAGTACAACACTGCAGCTCACTAGGATGATGCATATGCTATCCGCAGCGTTCAACAAGAACGAATCCGCGGTAGCAACTTTCCTTGATATGGAAAAGGCGTTCGACCGTGTCTGGCATGCCGGTCTTCTCCATAAACTTTCATTAACTCCCACTCCATATCGTCTTGTGCGAGTGTTGGCCTCCTTCTTTTCCAATCGGCAGTTCATTGTATCTGTCGATAACTCAACCTCCTCCTCCCGCCCAATTTTAGCTGGAGTTCCCCAAGGCCTTTCCCCAGCTCTATACTCTTTCTATACCAATGATTTCCCCGTGGCGCAAGGCTGCGTTCTGTCGCTGTTTGCTGATGACGCGGCCCTGGCCTCCATCTCCATTAGAGCTGGCCACGCCGTCTGTAACATGCAGACTAGTTTAGATCTTCTCCCGGACTGGCTTGACAAATGGAGAATCGCCGTTAATGCAGAAAAAACTCAAGCATTAACCCCCAGGAAGAGGAAAGGAACCATTCCACTTCTTCAACTCTGCAGCCACCAGATAGAATGGTCCTACAAGGTCAAATATCTGGGGGTGTACATCGACACCAATTTGAAATTAGCGCAGCACGTACAAGCAGTCATCAAGAAAACTCGGCAGGCAGCTGCCGTCTTAAAACCTATCCTCTCCTCCCGGCTCCCTCTGCGGACGAAGCTGGGTATTTATAAGACCTACATAAGAAGCCGTCTAACATATGCAGCCCCTGCTTGGTATAACTACCTTTCTCCAAGCAGCAAGGACAACCTCGAGAGGCAACAAAACCTCGCCCTCAGAAGAATAATCAACTCCCGCGCTTCGTCCGCAATAACGTAATCCAGAGGGATCTGCGCATGGAGAGCCTACAAGACTACATCACCAAGATGTCCTCATCGATGTTCCGGAGAACGGAGTCATCAGACCACCACGAGATTAAGAATATTGCTTCATGGCACGCGCGCCCGCCGGACGCGAGGTCATATCTACGCGATCTCGCGCGGACCAACCTGACTACCGGGTCCTCCCAGTAAGTCGCCGTCTTAGTCCGCGGATCACCCTGATCAGGCTTCCCTGAACGGGGTCTCACTTGGAGGGGCAGATCGCACGAGACGGCGTGAAGACAGAGGCGGAGACCCAGAAGGAGTTACCTATCGGATACGACTACCTCGGATATGACATCAAGAACAAGACCCAGATTGAAAACCAACGGAGTGACAACACTCGCCACCAAGGACCGGGCCGTATTTACGGCCCGCGGTTGCAGCTAAGGTCAGGGAATCTCGACCCCAAAACTTTCTCCCCCCATCGCCTTGCGGCGGTGAGAGAGTATCCACGAGATCAGATGTAATTGATTCAACGCGTTTAAGGCTTTCACACACATTAACACAATATAAGGTCGAGTCGTGCTACGACGCGGCATAATATCTAAAAAAATGTGTAACAGTCTTGAACACTTCGACTCAATTGCCCTTTAATTACGTGAATTATGCCCAAGAGCTCGTTAAATCAAACGCGAAACTGCCATGAAATTTATGTCGGCTATGTCTTTGTGGTCGATAATATATATTATATTCTATACGCTACAGCGCTTCTTATTTGGACTTTGGTTAGATGATTTATTATTTTTTTAACGCTACAGGTAGTGTTAACGAAATGGAACATAACTTCTACTTAATATAGCTTCTCTAGAACGAAGTACATTGAAATCTCTGTTCGAGCCTGCTGGTGCAGTTTTTCCTGTATTGATTCGGACTCCTTTCGAAGAAAAGATTAACTGCGAAAGGCACACGCATAGTAACACTTTTTACCCGTATTGGATCGGGCTCCTTTGAAGAATAGACCAACTGCCGTTCTTCTAGGCAGGTCGTACGAGTCATCGTCGCTACTAGGTGATAGAATTCTGCATTGTCTTGCCCGGGTCTAGTACCACCGCCTTACCTATTCCTGCTGCAAAAGCATCAGTACTTTTTACTGTCGTGATCCGGCTTGAAGAGTAAAGCAGCCCGTAAAATTATGCACGTGGCATTCTCGCCACAAGATAGCAACGCACCATTAACATCTTTGATGTCTATAGGCGATAGTTGACTCTTTCCACCAGGAGACCCATTTGTTTGCTATATTATGATATAAAAAAACGCACCATTAACATCCTTAGTATTGATAGGCGATGGTTGCTTCTTTCGTACTTGATTATGCACTGAATGAGATTACAATCTACGATAATATTTTTTTTATGAAGAATATATTTTTTTGCGCACTATTCGATCCAAATTCATGAAAATGTGAATTACGAAAAAATAAGCAATTCATATCAAGTTTATTTCATATAAAGCGGAGCGGTTATAAGGTGGATGACGAAAACCCTGTCTAACCCGAATGCGGCACAGAATTGGATCAGTGACGTTATACAAAAAACAGTGATGTGATTTCATTTATGAAAATAAAAATTCCGTCCTCACGTTCCTTTAGCAATGGCAAATGGTACTTTTGATATCATAGCTGCAACACGGAGGTGGCTACGACTTCATAGTGTTGCTTTTTCCTAAGTACATAATATGAATATCTTGTGTTACCCAAGGTACAGAATCAATTACCCCGGGGGTGTTTCCGAACGGATACGACTTGGGGATCTTCAAGAAACGAATTTATTCATTCTTAAAAAGCTAGCAATGCAGCTGCAAGACCCCCGGTATTGCAGATGTTCATGGGCGGCGGTGATTACTTACCATCAGGTGCACCCCCAGCTCGTTTGCCCTCTTTACTATAAAAAAAAGAATAAATAACAGTATATTACGTACAGAAGTATATGACATATTGTAATCCTCTGATCTGAAAGCCGACATTTTTGTTTCCAAATTAATATCATAAGACAGCATACAAGCATCTGCTTGTTCAGATGCAGATGCAAACCAGCAGATGGTAGAGCCATTTGGCTCTGTCATCTGCTTATGCATATAAAAAAAATTGTAAACCGCTTGACCCTGCAAGCCGTTCCTGAAACTTCCCACTATATTGGGTATTTTAGCTTCCACTGGAAAGATAAACCATCGCTAAGAGATACCAAAGATGTTAATGGAGTGTTGCTATCTGTGTGAAATTTCTAACGTTCTCAATAATTTTAGATATCCACAACAACCATATAGCGAATTCCGCGTAAGGATTTGGATTTAAAGCTTTACGTGTAATAATTGAAGCCGGCCAATCATTCTCATTACAGTAGATTTGCTCAATTCATTCAATAACAACTCGTTGGATTTTCATAAAAATCTTTGTTACGAATGAGGTCCATTTTCGTTTGTCATGTTATGTTAATAAGTAATGTCGCATTTGAGCTTCTGAAAATCAAAGACCGATTTGGGCCAGCTCGATTGTATGATTTAACACCGCGGTATTTTATGGAGTTCCGTTAATGATAGTCTACACTCTTAAAGCTCAACATTCTTGAAGTGATTAACAAAATCGACTCACAAGATTGTCAAAAACTGATAAAAAACTGTAAATTTATCAGGTATCCTTTTTCATTCATAATTGCCAAACCTTACTTTTTAAAATAATAAAAATATGAATTATTGTCATCTAAATTTATTTTTTTATTTTTAATTACGAAATAAAGTACTAGTTAAAAACTCTATAATAGGATTTGAAATAAAAGGAATGAAGAATGTGGTGATTTTAATTGTGACTTCTTGCCGAGTTTTACAGACACAAATATATAGAATTGAATTTAAATAAATGTTATGTTTTACAGGGAGCAGAATACATAAAAATACATGATTATCAAGACGGTGTGCGAATTTTGGTAGATTTGAGTGATGTAAATGTCATAAAATTTGCTTCTCGAATGGATCTTATCATCACAAAACATGCAATTTCTTTGCTACTAGTAAGTAACGACCTGTATTTTTTCACAATTATGACGTTGTAGTTTAGGCGAACTAATTTTTTTCCACAATTTAAGCGATAAATTGTAAGGTTGTAAGGCTCTGAACCTCTGAAAGAGTCTGACTGAAGAGCAACACGTTTTGCAATACTTATAGGTAAAAGTCTGAATGCATCTCTGAGGTTCTGAACTACTTAAAATCTTAGTCTAGCTTAGGTTTCTAAGTTGTTAGTGCAATGAGTAGCATTATAGTTTTAAAACACTAATAATAATAATAATAATAATAATAATTCACGGGACAAATTACACTGACTGATCCAACCCCAAAGTAAGCAAATTATTTGCTTGTGTTATGGGTGTTAGTCAACGATACTAATACATAGACATACATATATAAATACGAGAATATATTTTATAAACACCCAAACCCGGAAATACAAACATTTATACTCATCACACAAATGCTTGCCCCTGTCGGCGATCGAACCCGAGCCCCGTTGATCGCGTAGTCAGGGTCGCTAACCACTCGACCAATATATATATTCACGTGATGGAAAGAGAAACCATCCAAACAATCAACACCAAATATATGAATGGTGCGTTGCTATCTGTGTGGCTAAATGGTAATACCACATGCAGAAGTCTACCGGCCACCTTACTCTTACCAACTACTAAAACTACCAAACTCTAACATAAAAGTGACAACCACTGTTGTTGTTCCTACAGAAATAGGTAAAGTGGTTAACCGGACCGCGGCGAAACGTCGCGGAACTCACCACCTAGCGGCCTAGTAGTCACGATATTAGTGACACGTACACCGAATCGTTCACCTTGTACGAACTGCCTGTTAGAATAGCAGATGTCTATTCTTCAAAAGCAGCCCAAATTAACGCGGGAAAAAAGAGGCCACACCAGGAACGTGATTCTCGAGCACGATTGATTTTTTAGTTGGAAATGATGTAAAAATAAGAAGCCAGAGTTAATTGACATATTTATTTAGCTACCCTAGACGCCCGGCTCTACATAAAGAGCTTATATATAGCGGAGAGCTGCAATAGTGTGCGAGATAGATTTGTTAATCTGACGGGCTCTAGTAAATCCCATAATCTCCTCTTGGGTTCTAGGTGATAGAGATAATCATCTAGAACTATGCCTATAGCGTGTAATAAAATAAAGTACCTTCACGCCCGTATCTCCGAAGATGTAGGCAGAGGTACCAGTGCACCGACGATTAGCCGAAGATACTTAGTCCTACAATGTGATAGGTGGCAAGCATATCGCCACTGTGCACTTACCCAATCCTGGGTAACGTATTTTTTTATTAGAAAACTGAAAAAACACTTTTTATTAGACACTTTCACTTTTCCACTTGTACATAAATTTCACTTTTACACAATTATTTTAAAGCATCTTCAGGATTCAATATACTTAAGTATATTACATCCTGTAGATGCTTTAAAAAGTGCTTTAAAAATATACTTAAGTATATTACATCCTGAAGATGCTTTAAAAAGTGAAACCGGTCGAGTGATATAATAAATAATTGTGTAAAAGTGAAATTTATGTACAAGTGGAAAAGTAAAACTGTCTAATAACAATGGAATTTCACCAAGTGCCGACGATGGAAAGTATAGAATATATAAACACTTTTTAATTACTCGGCTCAAAAATAAATGAAAAATATTTTTTATAGTAGTAAAGATGATTTTCGTTTTAGTGGTTCTGTATCGCTCGGGACTATCATGTGGGAAAATAAATACCTACAACTCGGCCTCCTGCGACGTATGGATTATTTTTATTATATTATACATTGTTTAAAATAATTTACAGGAAGGCTACGGATTGAGATTATTAGGCATACATTTGATATCGGATTCAAAATTAGTAAGCGCTGTTGTGAATATTTTGAAGGTAGTAGTCGGTCCTAAGCTTGCTGAACGAATCTTTGTCCATAAAAAAGTGATTGAACTCTATGAATACATTGAAAGAAAAATATTACCAAAAGAATACGGTGGAGATGAACGACCCATTCAAGAATTGCATGGTAAACATTAATAAATTGAATATTTCTTTCAGTAATATTTTCATAGCATAAGATAGCAAACTAGCTAATGGCTCTCCTAATGGAAATGGAAAGAAAAACCATCGCCTATGGACACCAAAGACGTTATTGGTGCGTTGCTATCCGTGTAGCGGAATGGCAATGCCACTTTCGTAAGTCTATATTTCATAATATGCATAACATTTTACTATTAGTTTTTTGAGTTTACACCAACTGAAAAATTATTTCTTCTTTCAAAGCAATCAGATCGTAATCGTAATCTCTAGCATCGTAGACTTACAGTTTAAATCAGAACAGTATTTGCACCGTCTCGCTCGAGCAGTTATTCCTGCTGTAATAGCATCATTGTTTATCATTGCCATGTTCCAGTTGGGCGAGTAAGGTAGCTGGTAAACTCATACTCGTGGCATTATCTCCAATGTACACGGATTATAACGCATCATTGACGTATTTGTCGTATGATGTCGATCTCATGGACACAGAAAATCGCCAGTGAGGAGGTTTTAAGACGAGTTGGTCAAAAACGCAAGCTTTTGCTAACCATCAAGCAGAAGAAAGTTGCTTGTCTTGGACATCTTTTGAGGAATCCGAGATATTAATTATGTTGGGAAAAGTTGCTTAGAAGGAAATTTTGGTTGCGAGACATCAGAGAATGGACAGGGATAATGAGTGCTGCCCAACTTTTTCGCCTTGCAAATGATCGGGTCAAATATTTGGAAATGACTGCCAACCTTCCCTAGTTGGAGAGGCAAAAAAATTGACATCTTTGGCGTCTCAAGATGATATTTATATTTTTCTATCAGGAGAACCATGTGCTTGATTGCTATTCTATTATTTTTTTAACAAATTAAATTTATATCTACAATATTTTTTAAAAAAATTTCAAGATTTTATGTTTCCACTTTGGTGACGTGACTAATATGTATATTCGTACCAAATTACAGCTTTCTAGTAAAAACGATCTCTGAGCTATGACGGACGGATGGACTGATGGATATAGCAAAACTATAAGGGTTCCTAGTTTACTTCGGAACCTTAAAAAGAACAGTTGGTCTACTCTTTAATGAAAACTAAACTACTCTTAAATGAAATAAATAACATCGGATAGAAATGCATTGTTTTTTGAATCTATATTAATACATAAAATGCAAAAATTTAGATGTTTGGATGGATGGATGTTTGTTGCACTATTATACAAAAATGGCTGAACCTGAATGATGACCTAAAATAGCACATATGCCTTTTATCCCGAAAAAATGAATGTGTCACTGCGACATTCACCCAAAACGTTTTATAATGCAGCGAGCTGTACGCTGCGTCAGCACGTTGCTTTATATAACGTTTTTATAGTAAAGTAGCTGCTAGTTTACTATAAAAACGTTTAATGACGCAGTAGGCTTCGGATTGCAACTAGTTATTAATACTTTTTTTGCTTTAGATTCCTGGATCAAAATCCTTTCATCGGAAGAACACTTAAAACATTTAGAAGATATGGCGACCGCCACTACTGACGAGTCCTGCAGACCATCGGACCAATTTATTGACACGTATGCTGGTATGCCTGGCACATTCAGAGCGTTAATAATAGATTGACGTTTGTACTTTCTTTGAGATTAAAAATAGCAAATCGGAATTGGTGCTGGTCAAAATATATTGTTCACAGGGTTATAACATGCTTGCAAGATTTTAATAGAACTTAATTTTTTTAGTGACTTTTCTGGTCACTTGATAGAAACCAGTCACCACTAAACATAGATGGATATTCAATATGGATAGCAACAAATAAATTTAGTTTCCAATGTGACTGGCTTCTCTAAATTCACACAAAAACATAGAATTCCAACGTCACTCTGGTGGATAAGGGATTTATATCTTTTACTTACATTAATGAAACTCAATCACTAAATGTATTGATAAACGCAAAACTCAAGAATGCCTGGATGGATGCGGCTAATTGTTCTTTTTAAATATTTTTTGACGTCCAAGAAAGATTTTATGAAGAGGAAAAAATGGAAAATTGGGGAGAAAAATAACATAATAACACTTCTGTCATCCTATAAAAACAGTACCTAGCTATCAAACATTAAACAATTTTATATCTGTGCTCTAAGCTGGTACCAAATTCACTGGTTCAGCTAGTTTATTAATATTTTCGTTTTATGTCATAACATAGCAAATAAGCAGATGGATCTCATGATGATAAGAGACCATCGCTTATAGACACCAAAGATGTTAATGGTGCATTGCTATCTGGTGGTGGGGTCTAATGCGACATGCATAAGATTAACGACTATCTTACTCTCCAAACCAGAACAAGACAATGACGTGCAGCAGGAATAGGTAAGGCGGTGGTACTAGCCCCGAGTAAAACAATGCAAAAATGTATCACCTAGCAGCCACGATGGTAGTTACACGCATATCCAATCGGTCGCCTCTCACGACCTGCCTGGCAGAACGGCAGTTGGCCTATTCTTTAAAAGAACCCAGACCAACACGGGGGACAATACATTATGTATTATATTATTAATGTCACAATAGTGTTAATGCTTATTGTTACAGTTAGCCAGTAAACTTATGCATATGGTATTTCATTGGTATCACCACAATCAACACATCATTTATTTGAGCCAAACGTATCGAACGATTTAACACGTTTGACGCGTAAACGATGCTCATATTTACCTTAAACTTATTTGATCTCTCTCTCTCTCTCTCTTCTGCTCTTCCTTTCTATCTTCATTTGTATTAGTGTTAACATATCAATAAAGTAATTTCAATGTTACTAAATTAAGAATTATTTCTTTTATATTCATGGATAAACCTCGACCATCGGCTAGCGATTTTATTAGTCATATACCGATTATACAACTTATTATCATATTTTTAATTAAAGTTGATTCAAATTATGCTTAAGCAGTAAATTTGTTTCGTACTAGGACTTATTAAAATTGTGGCAAGTTACACAATTGAGATAATAGGTGATATTCATACATATGCGAATATTATGGAATATTAATAAAGGAATGAATTAAATATGTATCTTTCTGCGGACTCCCATATGTGACCTCTGCAGTTAAACGAGAAAATTAATATAAGAAATGGAACAAACACGTTGAAGGTCTTCAACATTAAGAAGAAATCATCGACATATTTATAAGCTGCTGGGGTCTCCCTTATTTTTCAGACTTTGTTATATTTCTTGCACTTTTATTATTAGAGTAGCATTGTAAAGAACATTAAAGCAAGGAAGTTATATTCTACCCGGAATGTTCACACGCGCTTCAAAGTCGTTCCGAAGAGTACCACGACATGGGTGGAGTGTGTCTCTTTCTACTAAATAAAGCGCCAATCGCCATGTATAAGTTCGGCCAAGCGTAGTTTGCAAATTACTACTAAGTAATTCTACTAATTTGAGAAACAGTTTTTCCATTGCATGAGCAATTACGTAATAATTAAAATAAGCGCATTTTAGAACTCACTGTGTTAATTACAATACATTTTATGCTAATGTATTTATAGACGTGTATGAATAAAAGGGATTTAACGATTACCGACTAGATATAAAAATCTACCATTAGATAGTTTTATTTACACTGGCAATTGCTAGAAAGGGACAACATCCACTCTTGTCGTTGTCTTGCTCAGAACGTTTTTCCCCTCTCTTAAGTAAGAAACAAATGTCAACTCTATTTGTAACGAAATAAAGTATATTTTTATTTTTCAAATATTGTTTCGTAGTAATTCCAATTATATAAGTTCCTTGCATTAAAGTCCGTGGAAGATTAAAAATAAATGTTTATTTTTTCTTTGCGTTACCTTTGTCCTGCAAAATACTGGCTACATCTACAAAATTTCCTATAAATGGTAATCTAAAAGACTTATAACAAAGTTTCTGATATAAAGTATTTAAGGAAGATGATATAATATTTTAATTTAGTTTAAACGAAAGAGAGAAAAGTATTTTAAAATATCAGGTGTTTGAAAAAGTTTTCAATACTTATCTTAAGCATATTATCATAAATAGAAAATAATTTTGGTTTATCAGTGATTATTAAAATTAATTAAAATTTTAAATTTAGATTTTATTTTACCCTTTCCATCTTTGGCACTTAGCGAACTTTATTTGTTATTTTTGAAATTATCGTCATTCATTATTATCGTTTGAAAGAAAATGTATGGCTCAACTAATTTCAATCAAATTCAGTATTAAATTCATACACTAATTTGATATAAAAAGTATATGATTATAAAGAGAAACCTTAATTCTGTTAAGCTCTAAGCCTTTGAAGAGAGTTAATTACTCTAAAAATCTCGTTAAAAAAATTAATGGCCGTCAGTTGATTATTTTATGAATTCACTTTATTTTATTATCAATATTATCTAATCCACTCAGAATAGATCCCTATTGAAAAATCACTTCATTTGGATCTGTTTTTTTTATAATCAATAATTTAAAGAAAAACAACGTTGGGACGTACACTTTTCGATTTTCCAAACTTTTTGAGTAAATATAATAACTAATACATTTGTACATTCAATACAATTAGTCCAAAATATACATTTATTTTAGACTAGCTGCAGCGTGCAGGCCGCTGCATTATAAAAGTTTTTTGCGAATCCCGCGGGACCGGGATTTTTCCGGGATAAAAAGTAGCCTATGTGCTATTCCAGGTAGTCATCTACCTGTATGCCAAATTTCGTTCAAATCCGTTCAGTCGTTTTTGCGTGATTGAGTAACAAACATCCATCCATACATCCAAACTTTCGCATTTATAATATTAATATAGATAAGTATTGAAAAATTTACGTTGTCATCTCAACATTGATAACTTCATAGATATTTGGTTATTATTATTCTTTCATTAATAAATCTCACTTGTTACCACAAACTGTGTTATTATGATCTTTTCGACGAACAACAATCGATTGAGCTCTATCTGTTATCACTAAACACTTATAAACCTACAATAGTTAACACATTTACTAAATTAACATATTATTTAACATTTAATAATTTAACATATTATTTAACATTTACTAAATTAACATATTATTCTCCTAAATAATATTAAACTACAGTTTTTATTTTAATTATTCATATTTATTTACATAATATTCTCGCTGTCTAGTCTAGTGGTCCGGTGTTAGTGTTAACTACACGAGGTCCCGGCTCGATTCCCTGGCCGAGCAATTCAAAAATTTATTTTTCAATTTTCTGATAAGAACAACGTTTCCCAGGATTGTATAAGTGTCCGTTTGGCGATAGACATATTGTGTGATTAAGTATCTTCGGCTAATCGTAAGTGCACTGGTTGTACCTCTACTTACCTCTTCGGGGATACCGGCATAAAAATACATGTTTTTACTTTTTATTTACATATTGAACAATAGTAAACTTAAATTATTTGTATCAATTGTAATTATTACGATTAGTACTATCAATAAAATCTGTCTGATTTAAAAGTAAATATAGCTATTAGAGTAAATAAAATTTCCAAATTAAAGTATATTTCACGGATTAAATAAATACACAATTATTTAACAAATATATTATTTAATATATATAAAATAATAGATTAATTTGTTTAATCTATTGTTTATAATATAATTATAAACAATAGATTAAACAAATATTAAATAAAAATTTTTGGACGTCACTTTTCTGGCTACCTGTATAATGAAGTTAAAAGGAAAACTATCAGGGCTTAGGCTTTACAATTTTTTGAGTAATAATCGACCAAGTTATATTATACTTGGAGAAGTTTTATAGGCGGTGAACCTATTCTCTTTAGTTCGAGTTATTGTGATTTTTATAGGCGGTGAACCTATTCTCCTTAGTTCGTATTATTGTGATGGGGAAATTCGGAACCCTACATTACATACATTGTGCGTGGTACGATAAGCACTTTGACAATTTTTAATTTTTAAGATCGTTCCAGTAGGTTTTGAGTTTAATTGTTAGAAACAATTACAAGTGTTCTCTCTTTTAGTCGAAGCAGGAACTATCAAAAAGGATGGCGATCGAAAATAAGGACAAAAATGGGCTTTATTGCTTTTTGGACAACAGATAAATAATAATCGATTCGATCGGTCTGGCGATATGTAACTTGACCAATTTTATGTAAATTATCTTTACATTTTTTTTTTTGAAAATTTATCTTTAAGATATGTGAAGATAAATCTCGAATCGGGTAACTAATAAATTTAGATAAAATAGAAAAGTTTAGAGCATCGGACTAAGAAAAGTTTCCATTTTACGTGTAGGATCATGGTACTTTTCAATGACGATAAAAATTAAAAAGCCGTTACGAGAAAATTAGATTGTTTTTAAATTGATTAAATATCAATTTTAAAATCTCATAATTTCGAAACTTTAGAGTGGAGGACTCGTCAGAAAAACCGTCGAATATGTAAGACAAAAGTTTCATCGTGCTTTTCACAATATAGTCAAGCGATTAAAGATAAAAATATTTTTCCTTCACCGAATCAAAATTTTCAAAGCCATAACTTTATTAGTTACCTAATTCGAGATTTTTTGAAGATAGAAATGATGATAGAAATATATATATCGGCTCCAACGATTTTCATAAAAGTCTCAAATTAGGGGTTTTTCGGGTCAAGGAATCGATTTATCAAGGTTCAAGAAAAGCTCGCTTCCCAAGATATGGGTATGTGAAAAACCGCGCAAAGAAAAATCGGTCAACCAGATATTATTATAATTAATATAAAAACATGTCTGTCTATTACGCTTTCACAGTTAAATCTCTGAACCGATTTTATTAAAATTTGGCAAAGAGATAGTCAAAGAGCCGGGGTCAAATATAGGGTATAGGTATAAAAGTTTGTATAAAACTAAAGTAACATATTGATGATATTTACTCTAGTTTGAGGTGGAGCAGCGTGGGTTGAAGTGAAACTTCCTTAGAATTTTGTGATTTCCAACTCGTTGAAACGGAAACGCTTCAATCGGGAAACAAACACATAATTGTATATGAATAAGCAGGCGAAATAATGAGATGGGATATTTTACATAGGATTTTATATTATAATAATATAAATTAAATAATTGTTCCAAGACCAGCCAGATACAAACAGTACAACCAAAGAGATTTTACTGCAAATTAAGTTTTAATTCTACTACGTATGAGATCACACGCTCAATGTTTTTTTTTTTATATAGCATTAATTTTTATTGGCTAGATATACAAATCTCATTTCACAGCAGCAATGATCCTTCTTAAACTCAAGGATACATAAATAAATGAGACTTCCTACAAAAATTTAGATGTTTCTTCCGTAAAATTTTTTATTTTTAGGTAAATTTATTCAAGAAAGCCCAGCGCCTGAATTTGTTTGGTTGTTAATTGCCACGTAAATATTTGCTGCTCGCAGTAAAAGTCATTTGAGCGTAATACTCGTTGTAAATTAAGGTGAAAGCCCTCACACAGCTAAGATTGAAGAGGGTCTCATTGTGAGATGTGGTCGAGGTGAGGTACCATTAATTAGATCTATATTTTGCTGAAATTGATTTAAATTGAACTGGAATTGAGAAGTTTAAAATTTCAAATATATTTTGTAAGTTTTGACCTGGCATACATTGTTCTGTTCGAATTTAAATTCTGTTTGTCATTTTATCAAATTACTTTTAGTTTCAGGCAATTTCCCTGAAATTTGCCAAAAACATCTCAATTTACGTTTACGTTCGTCCTGGTATATGCTATAACCACCGCCTTATATTTTTAAAAATATATAAATGGGTCAAAAACGCGTACATATTGTAAACTCACTTGTAAAACTCGACGTTCGGAGGCAGGAATTAATCCAAATAACTCGTCGGAACACTTCCCATGAATTGTTACGATAGAAGACACAGAGTGAACCAACATCTCTGCGCAATGCCAAAGAGTCGGGCCGTTTCGAAATCGCCAGGTCGTCAAGGATTTCAAGTTACATTGACCGTGGTCACGAGCAGACTAGAGCAGCGAGTTTCCTCCGTCGTTCACGTCGGGATCGATTTTCATCTATCCCCTTCTGGTCTTGTTTTTTCGAATTTAGCCTACACACAACACTAACCGTATCTTGGACTTTATTTGTTTGCAGGTGCAAAGGCTTTATTCTGCTTATCACTGGATTCCAAGCAGGAGACAGCTTAAATCCGTCTTCCCTATTGAAATTTTTATATTTTCTAATTTCAATAGCTTCCCGTACCATACGGGGAACATAGTGTCGCTCAGTAGAGAGAACCTGAGGTCGGTGGAATTCAATCCAGTGATCAGTGCTGGAATCCAAAATATGTTCAGCTATAGCCGTCTTATTAACCTGCCTGCTTTTACAGCCGTGATATGCTCTTTGAGTCTATCTGCGATAGTACGTTTAGTTTGACCTATATAAGCACTACCACAGCTGCAGTCCACGTTATATACTCCTGGCGTCTGGAAGGCTATGACATCCTTAGGCATGCCTACAGATATCTACATGCGTCATCTCATCACCACCCCCGCCATTTACAATCTGTAGCCCGTTTACATATTTTTAAAAATGATAGTAGAACGCGTTAGTTTAAAAGTTCACACCGCCTTTATAGTCTAGATGATGAACGGGGCGCCTAGCCAAACTAGGTGGTAGGGTTCTGTATTGTCTCGTCCGGGTCTGGTACCACCGCTTTACCTATTCCTGCCACAATAGGGTCAGTACAATATAGCAACGCACCATTACAAACTTTGGTGTCCAGGCCATGATTGACTCTTTCTATCAGGAGACCCATCTGCTTGTTTGCTATTATATGTTATAAAAAAAACTAGCGAGTACGCATACATGCTTAAACACTTATAAGAATATCCATTATGTAAATTTTGGTCCTTCTAAAATAAATAACATCTGGCGGCCCTGGGACCTTACTCTAATAGAGTAAGGTCCCAGGGCCGCCAGGCCAGGCCAGGCCGCCGCCTATTCCTGCCGCAAAAGCGTTCATGTTTGACATAGTAGCCGGTAGACTTAGGCATGTAGCATTAACACCTCACTTCGAGGATAGCAACAGACCTTTTGATGTCTATTTCTTTCCATCTTCATCCATCATTTTTCTTTCCATTACTGGAGCTATCTGCTTCTTTGTTATTTGTTTAATTGATCATCTATAAGATAGAAGATCGATAGAAGATCTTGAACAGAGAACAGTCAATGATGAGGTAAGTATTTTTTTTTTGTTTTGTTTCGTTGCTGCAACAATTTCGCTGTTTTTGTAGGGCCTGTAACTAATAATGACATTATTTTTTAGCGAATTGATAATTTGAAGAGTCCAAAATCCTACAGTCTAAATGTTCTTCGTCTGTAAGGTACAGGTATATTCCTCGTTAACTCAATTTTCATCATGTTTTGGAGTGAAATAAAAGTGCAAGTGTATTTTAAATTGTGTCTAACAGTAATGGAATTTCACCAAGTGCCGGAGATGGAAAGTGTAGACTATAAAAAAATTGTTACGCAAATTACACTTCACTGAGTTTCACGTCATTCATTATTTCAACTAGAATTTTATATATTCTAGTAACTTATTGACCTAATCTTTTTATACAACATCTGGTTATAGGTTGAGATTTGGCAAATAAGAGTATTTTTTTTCCAATTTTTCTTTAGATTAAATTTTGTTTAGATTAGTGTCTTTAAATTAATATGATACAAATGGTTGGACTTTTGTTTTATTAATAATTTTATAACGTTTTAGGTAATTATACAGATTAAATGAAAACGCCTTTCAAGGCAATTTCTTAGGCTATGAACATCGCTTGCATTGACACAAAGAAAAACGGAATTATAATACTTACCGATGAATTAAAATCACTTTAGACTTATTCCTTAAACCTTAGTTTTGTATTCGATATGATAAAACAGTACAGTATGGTATATTTCAATTTTTTTACGATATATCTACAAATGTTTGAAATTTACATATATTTGCTCATATGAGCAGCTACGCATTTTGCGCCTAACAACGTATCTATTAGTATTTTGTGGTCAGTGGGTGAATACGTATTAGCACAACATCGTTGGTTTTGACATTTGAAACGTAATAGGACCATCGAAATCTAATTTTGAATATTTCAACTCAATTCAGTTATTATAGGCCTATAAGTTTACTATTTCCACGGCTATTTTACCCTTAATAATAAGGACCGATATCTAAAGTTGTATAAATTTATTTATAGTATCATTGGGGCGTTGTTATTTGTGAGTTATGTCCACTTGACAAACGACCCTATTGTCCTCTGGCCCAAGCCTATTGAGCGCAGACAAACTTACGGCGATTAATGTTTTGTTTTGAATTACAGAGACCTTTTGTCACTAAGTTTTTATCTGATAATACGTTATGATTTCTCTATTACGTATACAGAGGGAAAAATTGTTTATCTATTAATAAATATGTGTCAAAATTTATAAAAAATCAAGTTATCACTTCTGGTGAATTAACAGTTTTACACGCCGCCTATACGGAGCGTTCTACTTTCAACATGTCAAAGTAAAGCATTTTACTAGACTAAAACTGTATATATTGTATATATACTTCACTAATATAATCAAATTAAATATAAGTACACAGATTTAAAGAACGGTTCTTTAATAAACACATTTAATATTTTAAAATAAAATTTGTAAAGATGATAAAAACTGCGTAATAGATGTAGCGGGATGGTGTTGCAATTACCGGCTACCTTAGCCTTCAAGCTTGAACATGACAGAAACAAGCATTGGCGACAGGAGCCACTAGTACAAAAACCCGGACGAGACGTTACAAAACTACCACCTAGTCGTTACGACGTGACACGCATAGCCAATTGTTTGCCTTTAACGGAATGCTGGGTAGAATGGCAAATAATCTATTCTTCTTAATTCATCGTAATGTCCTCGAAATGAATTTTTAAAAGGTTGTCTAACTTACTGTCATATACCTAACTAATAGAAAAAACACAACTATAAGTAACAATATTTTATATCTTCTGAGGTCATGAGGACCCGAGTTTAATCTCCTGGGCTGGCCAAAGTGCTATTGAATTTAAAAGCTATCCTCAAAAATCAAAATTTTAGTAGTGCTAACTATACAGCCGATCCAGCATCGGAGCAATGCCGTGCAAGAACACATGAAAAATAAAAATAAAACGCGTAATTTTAATATCGCGATAGAACACAGAAACACGCAAAAACGCGATTTAGCATCGATACAATTGCAAAATCGCCAAATGCCGATGCTAAAATAGGATCCCTGATGTGCCTATTAAGGGCAAAAAAATATAACATCTGTTTGATTTGCTAATTATGAGAATAACATTTATTAAGATAATAAATACACAATAAGTATTCTGATTGGTTGAAAATTATACTAGATAAATATTGACTTACTCTGGAATATGGCTGGCACCCTATGAGAGGGAAACGGTCCATTTATTTCTAGTTGCATTAATCTGATATTATATGACTTCAATTGATTTCACAGACCTTGATAATCATATCTATATTTAACGTAAGTTAAATGCAAAAAGTACAAAACAACACGTTGTTTTAGATTTAAAAAATATAAAGAGGATATTTGTTAGTTTTCTCATATAGATTCCCAGTGGAAATATTTTAACGGTTTTGAATAACTCAAATTATATATAGAATTGGTTTAACCTTTAACAAATTAAGAATACTAATATTATCTCTTTTATCTGTTCATTGTATTGTGCAAACCTATTGGCCTGTTGCAGCACTTTGTAGTGGTCAAGCAATCTTTAATGCTGCAATATCTAAAATTTAAGTAAAATTCTTAATTGCATTTTTACAGTTATTTCGTTTGTAACGATTTATCGCTATAACGCTCAGATAAACTTCGGTTCTAAGGCCTGATTAGGAAGATCTTCTCTTTTACACACTGCAGTGATAACGTTACGTCTATAGCCAGCACCCAAATGTATAGTTAATGCCTTAAGCTCATATTCAGTACCCATTTTTTGTGATATCCACTATACTGAATATTTCAATCGGTCTTGTAACTGTAAAATTTAACAAAAAAATTGTGTAGAAGTCAATATTCACTTTTCTATGGACCGTATTCGAAGTTTATACACAACATGCAGAAACATGCATTACAAACATGCAGAAAATTTGTTTGTTACACTGATCGATAAATACAACAAAATTATATATGTACTATTTCTAAAGTTCCTGTCGTAGTTTTATACTATTTATAAAATCCCCGGTCATATGTACACATTCGTAAGCTCAATGCACAACTTGTTCTAATTGCTTAAAAGTCGAGGTAAAACTAGGCCTCGTTACTGTCTCGAAGTCCGAAATAGCCTATTTGGCTCAGATCAGATTTCGATCCTTGGGTCGGGCTTTGGTAATGGGCATCTTTGTAAAAAATGTTATTGAAGTTTTTTCGAGCTTATTATCGAAAATCCATAATCTCAATAGCAGTTCGGAGTCTAGCGGGTGGTGTGTTTACCACTCCCATGCCTCGGAGGAGCACGTAAACCGTTGCTCTTGGTTATCACTACAAATAGTCGGCGATCGCGAAATGCTGCGACTGGAGTCATCACTCATCTCGTTAACCGACAAACCAGTGAATTATGGTAAACTGTAGTCTTGTAGACGTTCGGTTTACTGAGCCTGCCTAAAAAGGGAACCGAGCGTGATGATACATTTTTTTTAAACTAAACCCCCTAACTAACCCTGCATGCTAGTCTGTACACTTTCAAATATATGGTTAATTTTATTATTCAGAAGGGTTTAGAGAGGTCTGAAAAATAAGCAGAAGTAGGTGTATTTTGGATAAAAGAATACTGAAATAAAATTTAGTTGATAAAATGTCTCTCACTTTAATCTTTGTCATACTTATTTATTCTCTTAAATTAGATTCTTGTATCAACTACATTCCACCTTCCCTAGTGTAAAATTAAGTATCCAGATCACTTTAGGCGTCGCAAAGAAAATCGTCTCGTTAAAATTCATGAGACGCAATTGTTGAGTTTCACCCAAGTTGAGTGATATTAGATTTTTCATTGAAGCGCCGGAGGTAGCGTTTACTCAGTTTACTCAAGCCTTCTACATACCTGCTACATTTTATATTCTGCGGGAATTTCACTTCCCGATTATAAAGGTTAGCCATATTGCTTTACAAATTAATTTCATTTTTAAATTACTCGTATTTAGTTACTGGCTGACTCGCACAACTTCGCCCGCGATTATTATATTGATACAAAATGTCATCTCTTATTTCTGCATTAAAAAAATATACATGTTCCATATTAGACCCCAGATTATCAACTGTCTCCGTGGTAAATTTGAAAGCCGTGCCGTGCCGTGAATTTGTGCTGTGAAAGTGCAACAGACAGACAAAAAGACTTTTGCATTTATTATATTAAGTATGGGAATATGAATGTTAATTTTTGTAATTATTTATATTGTAGTATAAAGTGTAGAAATCAATTTACTCGCTGCGTCCTGGTTAAAAGTTTTTTCATCCAACTTTCCAGTGAAGAGGGAGGTATTCAGTTCGTGTGTGTATTTTTTTATATGTTCGGGGATAACTTCATCATTATATAGAGGCATAGATGGATTAGCAAAATTAGTTTTTGTTTAGGAGAGCATACTTTCGTTTGGTTCTACGTGAATTCGGTGAAATCTGATCCAGGGTTCAAGAGATATAGGAAGTTTGAAGTCGATCTTTGCAGTTTCATTACATTTAACATATTATTAAATAAAAACACTTGTTGTGTGTGAACGTGTGTTCACACACAACAAGTGTGACAGTGGTATCTATAAAGTGTGACAGTGGTATCTATAAAGAAAAGGCACTTAGCTCTGGCCTCTGGCTGTAATTGTGTGTTCACTTTCGTAACTTTGGAAGTGAAAATTTCTTTAACCGAGTGAGACGAGTTATGGCAGTGGAAAATCGGAAGAATTCGAGCAAACAGAAAAAAAATGTTAATATGAAATTAATGCGGCTTGGGTTATTATTTTTTTATTTAACACTTTATTGTACTCAAAAACAGTTACAGTAAACATTAAAATGATATAATATATTAAGACAAAAGATGAGCTTATTTCATATTAAGATTTCTTCCAGCTAACCCGTATGAAGAAATTAGTAAATAAACACAGATATTGTGCACAACATAAACAAAAAATGTGGCCTTAAAGCTATTGACAAAGAAAAATGAAAAAAATAAACTAAGGAGAAAAGAGATAAAATATTTATATGTAAAACATAAGAAAAAAAATAAAAATAACACACAAACTACAAAATCAACCTACTAACTTAAACTACTTTCGAGTCAGATAATAATTACTCAATCTCGTCTTAAAGATTCATATTCTTAAAGGTTCATATTCTAATGAGGACAATTAATTGTATTGTTAATAATTTAAGTATTTAGTATTTTTTTTTTAATTTTTATTTCTTTTCCATGTTCTATTGTTACCAATATTTAAGGAATTTTATCAAATAGGTTAATTCTTTCTGAATTTATTAACGAGAAAAATTTCGGTTTACAGATTTTTTTGTAGAAAACAGGTGCTGGTTTCAAATGTATTTCAAATTTTTTTACTGCGCATTACTTATTTTTAACGAAATTTAAATATTGGGAACTATCTTGAGATTACTTTTAGATTAAGTGTTTTTGTAACGTTAAATAATTATATGAAAAGGTTTCATTACTTTTGTCTGAATATTAAATAAGATCTTGTTTAATGCTCACATTACTTCATCTATAATTAATGTTATAAATCTGAAAGCTTTTATGAAATTTGACACATGAGTAGATTTTTGTTTGAAATGGCACATAAGCTACTTTTATCCCGGAAAAGTTTGAGTAGTTCCCGCGTGATTCTCCAAGAACTTTTGTAATGCAGCGGGCTGGACAGTGCAGCTAGTTAAACTACAAATATGAATATGTAAGTTTGGCCTTTCTTTTACTTGCAGAAAAGGCTATAAATCACTTTCACACATCAAACTTTCACACAAACTTAATTTCGAAGCCCAATAGTGGCTTTTCCGGAACACCCTACGCAGACTAATACGCGGTTCTATTGGATATAAATAAAATTAAGGTGCACATATTTTATTGCCTCTATGATATAGTGTTCCAGTGCCGCTGTTGACCAGATGAGGTCCCGGGTTCAATTACCGGGTCGGGCAAGTCATAAAATGTTTTTTTTAGTTTCTGATAAAAACAACGTTGGCCGGAATTGGACAAGTACCCGGTTGGCAATAGGCCGTCCACCTATCAACCACATCACAGCATGAGACCCTCTTCAATCTTGGCTGTATAAGGACTTTCACCTTAATTTACAAGAAGTATTACGCTCAAATGTCTTTTACCGTTAATAATAAATATTTTCGAGATAGTTAACAAGCAAACAAATATAGGTGCTGTGTTTTCTTGAATTAATTTTCCTCTAAACATCATTATCACGCAGAGTAAATTAAACGCAGTAAAACAGCCGACTTGAAATATCCTGTATCTTTCGAACCCTGGATTAAATCTTTACTAAATTTATACAGAACTAAATAAATAGTACATCTTGCCAAGCAACAAAAGAGTTTTTGATTAATAAACAACCAATTTTCGAGGTAATGTAAAAAATACAGCTGAATTCCTTTTTGGAAAGTCCCTTGAAAATGCAAATTATGTAATAATAATAAGAAAGCCGGTAAACTTATGTACGACCACCTCATTGGTCGAGTGGTTAGTTGGAATTGATGGGACTTGTGTTCGATTCCCAACAGGGCCAAACATTTCTGTAATAAACATATAATACGTTTGTGTTTCTGGGTCTGGGTATGCACTATATATGTAGCAATATTTATGTATGTATATCTATGTATTAGGATCGTTGACTAACACCCATAATTAGTAATTTGCTTACTTTGGTGTTAGATCAATTTGCGTAATTTGTCCAGTGATATTATTATTATCTCCTCGTTATTTACATTTTTATTCTTATTTTAAATACATTTATAATTATAAAATTTAAAAAAAACACAATATTATAAAAATAAATATACAAAAATAGATTTCCGTCGACGAAAGCCTTGCAGCTAAGCCACCGGTGGTTAGGGCGACAGAGAAAGAAACCTCTGCACAATACATGCCATTCCTAACAGTGACGCCTTCTGTATCTGGCCCTTGATCTAGAATTGTAGGGAAAGCCTCCGTAGATGTTGGTCGAGACTCTTCGCTACTAGACCGTTCATAAAAACAACTATTGGGAAAATCATTGTTGAGTCCATACCCCACATGTCATTAGTCTCGTGAGCTAAGTCTGAGATTTCCAGCTCGTACATCAAGGCAACGTCATTAAATCAACTCGACGGTACTATATTAGTTTTAGTTCAAACAGATTTCTGAAAGTATGTAAAAATGGTTTGTAACATTTAAAAAACCTGTTATTTACATACAAATTGCAAGTTGAATAAAAGCTGATACTCTTCGATTCGCAGCATCAGGTCGAGGTTACAATGTCAATGTAATAATATTATTAAATTAACACAATACCAAATGTAGTATCGATCACGCCTGTAAGTTGCTTAATTACTTTCATCAAGTTTAAAAGAGCTGGTGATCTTGAAACGGCTGAACAGATTCTACTAAATCACAGCTGAGAATCATCCCGCAAATCAGGGCTTACAATTAAAAAAACTGCAAGCAAATCAGATCATCCACTTAGGCACTACGATGCCACAAACATACACACAAATACAGATATAAAGGTACAAAGACACGCAGATATACACACTAAACTTATAACACCCTTCGTTTTTATGTCGGGAATAAAAATACAGATTATGTAAATGAAATAACTGCTTGTGATAGTTCAATATGTTGGGCAGCACTTGTCAGACGAGTTGACAGCAACCAAATTGAATAATACACAAATTGAATCCGTCCATGTTCAGACACTTCAATATATTTCATATTCAATTTCGCTCAAGAGGTGCAACTATTAAAATAACTTACGGAATTGGCGGATAACGCATTTTGAGACTAACAGAGGTAATATTTTACTGACAAAATAGTGTTATTTATTTTGTCAGTGAAATATTGCCTCGTTAACATGGTTTTTTGCCTATTTGACTGTGTATCGTGAAGACTGCGATTATATTGATTTACTATTTATTACCCGTGCGAAGTCGGACGGGTCGACAGTCTAAACTAATAAGAAGGAAATATTTGTTTATTTATTACGATTTAACACAAAAAATTCTCGACCGATTTTTAAAATCGTTTGACCTTTAGACAACTACATTATACAGAGTCGTAGGCTACTTTTACGCGAAAAAAGTCGCGAATAAACGCTAGTTTGAAACATAATAAAAGATTATATATTTTGATCAGTGAAATGTTATCTATTTATATCCACAAAATAATAACATATGAGAGCAATTCTTGTATTTTATAGGTAATTGGTTTTAATGAAACATCTCTAATGAATTTGATGAAATGTTGTGTTTAAATAGTTTTTTTTTTAATATTAAAACCTTCAATCAGAAATGTACATGATTCAGCGTTCCATACCAACGCAGCACAAAAATATGGCGTGAGTTTACAATGCTCACCTACTTATTCTATATTCAAAAGCTTAAAAATATCGCAAAGTCACATAAGTATCTGTCATATGTAATAAATAGTTTTTATTTACTTCATCTTGCCTTGAGTAAAAAAATATTTTAGAACAATGAATTCATGAAGTCGCTTTGTTGATAAAATTTATAACGCTTATTTAACTCTACGGACTAGTTTTATGGAAATAAAACAGGAACGTCCAAAAACTTTTATTATCTTCTTTCGTTTTTTAATAGGTAACAAAAAAATATTATGTACGATTTTTTTTCTTTTCTCCTATATATACGATATAAAATGACGATTATTTTATATCATATATATAGTTTTTGTATAAAAATATTTTTCAGTTATTCAAAAACTGTAAAAGTTTTTTTTAATTCACTTAAAATAAAAAGTCGTTTTATTACAAGTTTAAAAATATTTATTTTAATAAATAACTGCCATACGAAAATTATGACCGTGATGTCAAATGGCCGATTATACTTATTATTCTTATGAAATTAATTAATTTATTATTTATAGTGGATACAAAGTTATTTAGAAAATAAAAAACAGTGTGTTGCAATTTCAGAAAAATACAAAATATATACTTCAAATTATCGCTGTTGTGATTTGGAATATCACGCACAGAATCGGGGAGCATTTTAGAACCCTTGCTTTTTTAAATTTACATAATTGACCTTCCGGAAACTATCCAGTACAAATCATTCTTATTTGCTGATGACACTATAATTCTAGTTCAATGTAAAAATAAAAATCATTAACCGCTCACATCACTTTGGTAACTAATAAGACCTCTGAGAAAACTCCGTTAATACACTATGGTATCTATAGGGACCAACGCTAACTTCATCCAAAAAAACAACATTTTTCACTATTTACCAGTTTTAATACAATACTCTATGGTATTTTATCGTTTTCGAACGAAACATTGTATAGAATAACATCAAATTGGCATTCTTTTTTCAAATACGCTCTTGGGGGAAAATAAAAGAACTTAGTTCGCCATTTTGATTCGTGCTGTGTGTTATGTGTTGGTTGCACTTTATGACACAGGTTAATTTAAAAGTGTTTTGGCGTATTAATCAACAAGTAAACTTTATTTATAATCAAGATTAGTTCAAGATCGAACAGTTTAGATAATAATTTTGTCTAAAAACCGTAAATATCAATTAATAAAATATATATTTCGTTAATGACCAACTTAATGACATCAGCGCTTTGGGTATGACGGTACCTATTTTTATTTATTTTCGTAAATTTCAGTGTTGATCTCATTCTACGATCTCAAAAAAATCATATGATGTGAATGTGAAATATCCTAAACAATATTTAAAAAAAAATATAATATAGCTGTAAATTGAAAAAGAAATAAATTATTTAAAAATTACGAAAAAAGTTACGTATTAATTATGAAAAAAAAAGATATTAATATTTATGTAAATAAATATTTTTGTACTATAATATATGTTGTTTATTTTTTTCCGTATATATATCTTTACCAATTATATAAGAAAAATATAAAAGGCATAGGTCATCGATTTACTTTTTGAATTAAAAATCCTCGACTAACAAGTAGTCATATTTTTCTCAAAGTGTCGTGTTACACCTGAATTATTTTGTAGCTTAAGCCATTTAAATTAAACAATTCTAACATTAGTGTATTGCAGTGCTCAAGACCTCTTAAAAATATACGCTTTACAGTATCGGATTCAATCCAAACAACTCGTAAATCATTTTTGTGACCACGGTCCACCGGAACGGGCTCGGAACGCGTGCGCGTAACGGTCCGTGTGTTTTTAGAAAAAAATACGAAAATGGCTGGTGGTGTGAGCGGCTAAGTAAAAGAAACAATTGAAACCTTACTCGAAGTTTCAAAATGGTTAAAAAGTGACTTCACTAAAACAAAAATTGTTGAATTTCAAACATGTTACAGCAATACAGTTGAAAAATCAAATATATTATTTAACAACATAAATATAGAACATAACTAATACACTAAATTTCTAGAAATAATAACACAGGCCAACAACCTAAAAACTTTTTCGATAATTTTAACTAATTCCTGCGTAATTTGGTGTCCTAACAAATAAAAAAGTGAAAAAGAGGTCATCACCCACCAATTTATCATATTTCTATATCAACAAAACGATTATGTACCAAAATGTATAATATATACATTTTTGACAATTTAAATATTTTGAAGTTGGCAACATTATTTATATGTAATGAGGTTGACAACGAAATAAAATGTTCGAAGTTTGGTAATACTAATAATTTTAACCGTCGTTTAGATTTTTTTTTTACTAATTATAACCTTCATTTGTGTACAAATATATACTTAATTTGCTGTGTGTGTTTTATTAAATATTAAAATTATATAATATCATAATTTAAGCATTTTATAATATATTACCCCCGTGTTGGTCCCGGGCTCCTTTGAAGAATAGGCCAACTGTCAATTTGCCAGGCAGGTCGTAAAAGGCGACCGATTGGCTCTGCGATTCACTACCATCGTGGCTACTAGGTGGTAGAGTTCTGTATTGTCTCGCCCGGGTCTGGTACCACCGCCTTACCTATTCCAGCCGCAACAGCGTCAATTCTTGTCACAATCGTGTTCCGGTTTGAAGGTCAAGGTAACTGGTAAACTTATGCATGTGGCATTAGACCTCGCCACAAAATAACAACGCACCATTAACATCTTTGGTGTCTATTGACTCTTCCCATCAGGAGACCACAGAAGGAGGGAGGAGAGAGGTTAAAAATATGCTTTTAAGCGAAAATATAACCAATTTATAAAACAATAAGTTGTTAAATTTGAATAAATATATTAAAAAATCCTATTTTTTACAGTAATCTATATTAATATTATAAATGCGAAAATTTGGATGTTTGTTACTCAATCACGCAAAAAATACTCAACTAATTTGTACAAAATTCGGTACGCAGGTAAATGATGACCTTGAAATTAGGAAAAATTAGGTAATCCCGTGGAATTTGCCAAAAACTTATAATGCAGCGGGCTGCACGATGCAGTTTCTAAATTGATATATTGCGAAAAAATTACAGGTAATAAAAAAATTGTTATGAAATACGGTTTCATCATAAAAAGATATATAAAAAGATTAGGTAAATTTGTCGAAAAATTTTTCACAAACATTTATTTTATTGGCCTGTGTAATTGACTAATGCAATTAGATTAACTATTGCAATTAAAAAGTGCACATTAATTCTCTTTGTAAAGAAACGATAGATTTTCTAATTATTTTTGTGTTATAGTATTCACCCCGTGCTTGGAGAAACTTGAAAAACTTTAAAAACAACAAAGACAAATATCAACACACAGGAATTGAACCTATGACCCATTCCCCAAAGCCGAGATGCTCTACCGCTGAGCTAGTGTCATCAGGCTATAACACAAAATAATTAGAAACACGAAAGTACTGATCAAAATTATAAATGTGAATTTCATCTGTAACGATGAACTCATTTAACTAGTTATATTACGTATGTATATCTAGCAATCAGTACAATCGATGGATTCGATCATATAGCATAGAAAAAATTCGAAAGATATATCGAATTTATCAAAATGTATCGAACATATAGTAGAATTTTTGCAAGGCTTATGAAGTTTTTCTCTTGTCCTGTCCATTAACCGGTCCATTCTACACAGCGAAATGGATTAATCGGAAATCTACAAATCATTTTTTTTAAATTTTATATAACTACTCCATACATTTCTTGTTCCAGGCCAACCGATATTTGACAAGATCGTTGGTTATTTGATTGTAAATACTGGCTAAGTGATAGAATATTTGTTTTATAATGATTTTGTATCGCAAAATGTAAACTGACATGTACTTACCAAAAGAAAGACACTCCTTCTGAAATCTTACTCTTACGGTGATTATTTTCGCAGTTTTTAAACTCACACTCAGGCATTTCGACACATCCGTGGGTTATCAGTGATTGGACGATACTAAACTCAAATAAGACCACACATTTATTTGTGCTCTTATTTCGTTAGCCACATTTGAGGTCGCGATCTTGAATCTTCTACATTTCTGATCAAAGATTAAAACTGATTAAGTGTCATCTTTGTGATTAGTTCGAAGCTCGTTCACCCAGCTAGTGATTCTATTCAGCTACCAAACAATACCTTTGACGTTAAGACAATGTTTTTGTGACACACGTCATTTTTTGCCCAAAAATGTATGCATAAAGGTCATGTACAGAGATGGACTTAATACTACTTGATATTTTTGAAACTACGATTTTTTGATTTTATAGCTGCTCATTTTTATCAGACTGCCACAAAAATGGGCGCACGATTTTTAGTATATGTATGTATATTTTTGGCACACATTGTAGCATAAACGTCTTTATGGATAAAAAAATTTAAAATTAAGTCTCTAAGTTAACGTAAAAGATACGGTCGTTTATGCAGCAAAAAACGTATATTTCAGCTGGAAGGAAGATAATGTTGTTTTGTCAACCAACGTCCGTCATCTTCAGACCAACGCCTGGAGAACATTGTGTTAAAATCACAGGTTTTGTGTGTAAATAAGAGATCTTTAATTCCAAATATTTAAAAAAACATATAAGTATAATATAGTCCATGAGTGCGAATATGTAATGAAAGCATTTTAGCCTGAAGCATTGCGGTTGACAATTCAGATAAAGCCTTCAATCTATATACAGCGTAACCGATAAAGGAAGGAAAAGGATATTTCATGTAAGTTTCGCGGAATCCACTGCAAAGTAAATAACTGTGACAAAGGAAAATATAGGCGTCGCTTACGGCCGGGAAGAAGCGCATTGAAATTCATGAGCTAGAATCGTTCGTATAACCGTAGTGTAAAGCTGACCTAGCTACTATGTACAAAGAAATGTAATAAAATGAGATTCTTATGTTTTAGAATTGAAATACCAGTTGTAACTAGTGATCAATCCTTTGATGGAAATTCGACGCTATTCTATTAGCGTTCTTGATAATTTTAAAGTATTTGTAATAAAAATTATAAAAATAAATTAGCTTTCAATCTTTCCCTTTCTAAATAAATATTATAGTCTAAGATCCGGCATCTAAAAAATTTATTAACATCGGATAAATGAATAAAATAATGGTTTAAAGGCTTATTAGGTAGGTGCCTACCACTAGGTGGTAGAGTTTTAGTTTCGTTCGTATTTTTGGTACCACCGCACCGCCTTGCCTATTCCTGCTGTAATATCGTTAATGCTGGTCATTGTCGTGTTCTGGTTTGGAGGGTAAGGTAGTCGCTATACTTACTTATATAAGTGCCGTTAATGTTCGCTATATATAGACATTAGTTTCTCTTTCCATTAGGAGAGCCGTCTCCTGTGTTAAAAAAGTATCAACATGCCTGTTTCCCTTGCGCGGTAGGCAGGGTAAAACAAACATCTATAGATTTTCCAGTTTACCAGGACTCAACAGTCTGTTGGCTGACGAGATGAGTGGTGATCTTCATTGCCGACTTGATAACAGCTATTATCGACTATTTCTTGCGATAACCGAGACCAACGGGAATGGTAACACACCACTCCGTCAGACTCACAGTTGCAAATGAGATTTTGGATTCTCGAGGAAACCTCGAAAACACCTCAATAACACTTTTGCCCTACCCAGGTATCGAACCCGGGACCTCATGATTCGAGCTGAATAGGTTATCGCCCAGACTTAAAAAAGTGAAATGAATTAAATTTACTATTATTCGCGAACTATTTTATGTGATTCCGCATTAGCACTGAAAAGAATCACGCCAGTTTTATAAATAAATAAAAAACACCGATGGTCAGACAAAAATGAAGACCCCAGCGGCACAATTATTCCCACCCATATTCAACATACTTTCACCCACGTCGCCACCAAGCACAAAAGCACACAATCTATGCACTCAACGCATGTTTCAGTTCGAAACCAAAGCATCTTCAGGAGAAACGATCACTATCTCTGCTTCGCACCGGTGCTTGTAACGCTGTTTATACGCGCGGTGTGACCAGTCAAATAGTTTTTGTAACAGGGGTGAATTTGATATTTTTTTTATTCGTTTAACAATACAATTGAACCGTTGTTATGTTTTATAATTGTTTCAAGCTCTAATAAGTTTAAATTTAATCCCTTCTTCATTTCATATATTATGTTACTCATCGGTAACTATATTTAGTTACTCATTGGCTTTTTATTACTAGAACACTAAAATCATTGCGTTAATTTGAAAACGCTGCCTTAACTATTACGTAGTCCACTCCTCACAACATTTCTGACAACATAATACCGGAATTATACACATCACAAGGCAGATTAATTGATTGATTCTCGAGAGAATTTGATTAAAGCTTAATAGTATTATTATATACTACAACGTTCTATATTATATCTAAATAATTTAGTTATTGTATTACATAAATTCCCATTACATCAAAAGATATTAAGCTTGAAAAGATTCGATAATAATGAAATTTATCTGAAAATAATTTAACAATATTGATATACTAGGTGATAGTAAAGTTCTGCATTGTCTCGCCCGAGTCAGGTACCACTGCTTACCTATTCCTGCAGCAAAAAAGTCAGTGCTTGTTACTATCGTGTTCCAGTTTGGAGAGTAAGGTAGCCGGTTAACTTATGCATGTAGCATTAGACCTCGCCGCAAGATAGCAACGCACCACTAACATCTTTGGTATCTATAGGTGATGGCTGACTTTTTCCGTTAGGAGACGCATCTGCTTGTTTACTATCTTATGCTATAAAAAAAACACTTAAGATATAATATGGAGCGAGAAAGACTAATATTGATATTTCATAATTGATTTATTCGATTTTTAGGGTTCCATAGTAAACAAGGGACAAAAAGGATCGACCATATTCTGACGAACTGCAGCGAGTTGGAGCTGGCCGCATTGCAATCAAAAACGCTTGCTTAGTAAATTAGTGACGTGCCTGATCGTAGCGCATTGATGAATATTGAGTTGGATGGTGTGTGAATGTGTGAATGAATCCTTTTCTCTTTACAATAATAAGCATAGACACGAGTATTTTATTACGTTTTTACATTACGTTCCATAAAATTAAAACAGGTCAAACACAATCAAGAAAGGATTATGCTCCAACAAATAATATACTCGTACAACAAGATCTAAGTCAACAGCCCAGAGCTTTACTAGAGAGGAAAGCGACGAACAACACCGTTCAGAATATTTCTGCATTTTCGTTGGAAATTGTATTTTGCATTACAAATGATTTTAAATGGCACTCTCTTCGCAAAAGTAAAAATCATTTTCACTGTACTTTCAAGGATACATTTCCATTTCCAAGGATTTTTTATGTAATCTTGTGAGCACGTGTTTAATTATCTAAATGAAGTAAATAGCGTTGAAAATCGAATGCCATGACTATTGTCATATAAGTGTGCTATTCGTAAGTGCTACACGATTAAAGATTTTGTTCCATATCTCAAGAGAAATAAGAATAATGCCTTATATTTTGTTGCTTTTATTATTCACGAATTTTATTAATTTTATAACCGCCACATTATTGACATTCTACCATCTTTACACTGATGTCTTACAAATTTATTCACAAGCAACCCTTTCTTAACTACCGAATGCTATCCTAACAATTAATAATAACCTGAACAACATCAATGGATAGTGCAACCTTTGCGTGCAACTTATTCTAATCAAAACTCAGGTATTATGATTGATAATCCCGGGCTCTTAAGGAAAATTGACTTGATTAATTTTCCAGCAGTAAAGCTTCATGGTGTCACTATTCCAAAGAGAGATTACGTCAAAAATCTTGGTGTTCATATATTATATACACTACTGTATCGTGGATCTAAGAACATAGTAAAAAAAATTCTGCACTCAGAGTTCAATAAAACATCTTAGGTTTCCATTCCTACCTAGATTATGCTGGCAGATTCGTTACTACTTTAAATTTTAGATCATGCTGACGCTAGTTATGTGAATCTTTCTATAGACCAGATAAATAAACTTGAACAACTTCAAAATCTATAAGCAAGATTCGTATTTAGTTTGCGTAAATACATATGTGAATAGATATATAGATTTTCAAAGGTTTTTGTGTACATTGATGACTTTCTTCAAACTATATTGCTTTATCTTATTATTTCGTCAATAATTTTCACTGCGCATACAATATAAAGATTTTAGAGACATTTCTTAACACCTAGCAAGACATTACTGGATTTTTTGCAGGGAGAAAATTTCGGAGGAGTCTAAGACTTGGTATCCTTAACGTTAAAATGAAAAAGGAGCGAAGAAAGCTAATATATATATATATATATATATATATATATATATATATATATATATATATATATATATATATATATATATATATATATATATATATATATATATATAATACATATATAAACATATATATGTATTAAAGCTAAAATAAGAGCGAAGCTATGTTATGTGTTTTTTAAACTTAAGAAATTCTAAAGTAATGCGAAGTCTCTCTTAAGTAAATGCAAAAATAATCTTAACATTAGGTGGCGCCATTACATTTGAAAGGCAGCGAAGAAAAGTAAAAGAAATAACAATGAATTACTCGGATGAATTATTATGGCATAGTTCCATGATGAATTACATTGATTCAAGGAAGTCGATACAATTTAAAACTTTAAAATGTAACCTCTGCAGACACTCAAATTAGAAAAGTGGTTTTGGTATTTTTTTCTTACTTTATATTTGTTATTGTTTTTATATGTATAGTGTTGTGTTTATGTATTCCTGGATGTTGTAATGTTTTTTAATAAATTAGTAAAAAACTGATCGATTAACTAACATTATTATTAATTTAATCAGCAACTAAGGGACATATTAAATTTTCTATTTTAAACGGGAAATTGGATTTATTATAACCAACCCCATTTCACTTCCATAGCTCGCTCAATAGCATCTTATACTTTTAATTAAAACACGTCGACGGGAAGTTTGAACGTTATTTTGACGACGATACAATGGAGCTTATAGGAAATTAATTTACTTAGTTAAGGCCTGCGCTCACTTCATTACATTGAAAATGGAATTTTGAACTATATACAATCAGATGAGAAAGTAAATTAGCATGTTTTCTGTAGGCATTATCTTTCTTCTTCAGGCTGATCTGCCTAAATTTCTTTGTTTATGTGAGTATTAATTATATTAAGAAGATAGGGAAATTAAATTAAGTGTAAATAAATGTTGTATTTTAGAATAAAGCATAATAAAAAATGTGTAGGCGGTTGACCCTACAGGCCATCCCTGAAATTTCCAGCGAAATTAAGGTATTTTAAGCTCAAAAGAGTAAAAACTATAAACATAGTTTTTTTCAGTTCAAACATCTATTTTGTTAAAATGGCAGTACAATGATTGAATCTGATCTTTCGAATGATATTCAACTCAATTTTTGATATCTGAAATATTGCTTTAGCTAAATAATTGATAGGTTGAAAAATTTCGTAGCAATGTCAAAAAACATTTTTTTTTTCAAATATTTTCATCGTTAGTAAATCCTAAAAAAATTGACTGATTTTGATCCAATTAACGATATTTGACGCAGTTTTTAAAGGAGAAAATCTGGTAAGATTTTTAAGTGCACCGGTGTATCAGCATGAAAATTATTTAAAAAATATAAAGTAAATATGGTAAAAATTACGTAATATTAATATTTGAAGAGCTGTAACTTTTGAAAATTAGATTCGATTTTGATTCTTAAAATGCCATCTGACGTATTTGTTAGTACTAAAATATTGTAGAATACTAAAAAATGATTGGTTGAAAAATTTCGAAGTTATGTCGAAAAAACACTTTTTTTTTTAATTTTTCGTCAACGATTTCTCCCAAGCGGATAAACCGATTTTGAGGCAATTTATACATTAGATGTAGTTTTTTGCGGAATAGAGCTGATTATTTTTTGTACTCAATCGGTACATTAATCTGGAAGTTTTGTTAAAAAAATACTGTTTCGCCAAAATTATTTTTGAGGTTTTTTCTAAATTTGTTAAAATCTCCTAAGCCGACTTGGTTCAAATTTTCAGAAAGTCTAAGTTGAGTAGAATCCAATTGAATGCCATAAACCGCGTTTCGATCGGCCTAGCCGTTCATAAGTTATGAGATGTTTACACACACACACACACACACACACACACACATACATACATACATACAGACATACTGACGTCATCGAGAAAATAGTCGGAAAAGATTCCTAGGACCTCAAAACGTGGAGATCCGGTTAAAATTCGATTTTCGAAAATCGGGGCAAATTCAGTAACTTCCTATCTACGTAAATTAAGTACTACGTAGCGGGAAGTTAAAAACCTTTGATATAATTAAACGCAGCCTGGCTCGTTGTCATTTCAGTAGTACATAGCTATAAAAATGTTTATTCGTTAAAAGAACGTGTTATGGACTATTTGTATAAAATTTCTCTCTTCTCAAGGCAGAGTTAACGAAATGTAAAAATGCAATTCGATTTACCACGGTTCACTGCTTGAACTTGGTAATCTTTCTTATCGCCTCTTTTTTACTTGTAATAACTGTCATTTAATTGTTGCAGTAGCTGGAATGGAGTGCTTAAACTATGGGCATTTTAAGTACAGGGATTTTAACAAACCAACCCTCCAACCAACCCAATGGGAGTGGCCCATGTTGTTTCCGGCTTCCTTTGAAGAATAGACCGTCTGCCGTTCTGCCAGGCAGTTCGTAAGAGGCGAGCGATTGATTTCTGCGGACTTTCTCGTGTGACTTTTTCCACCAAAAGGAAAAAAGTAGTGTAAGGCACAAAAAAAACACACTGAAAGTTTGCAAAATAAAGTAAACCCCAGATGCACAATTATCCACCCCTATCCACCACACTTATCTTCGCATCAGGAGCAAAAAAAGCACATAATATACATAATATTCAACGACCGTTTTACATCAGTACCAAAGCATCCTAGAGAGAAACGGATCCCACTTCACTCTACAAGAGTTGAAGTAATAAGGGTTCGTGGCGTGATTTAAACTCTATTTTACAATGATTCTGGCATGACTGAGAGCTACAGTGTGCAATAAATGTGAATATGTTGAATTTTCATTCGACGTATGTAGATGCTCGTGCGATTAATAAGGTTATAGTAGGCCGAATTTATTTTCCAGACCTGTGAATTTCTTTCATTTCTTACGCTGCATTTTCCTTTCGGAGGCAATGCAGAATTCACAATCAGAGTCCGCATAAGTTTGCAGAATTGTATTAATTTCTTTGTAAGCTATAGATATGGCTTACGGCCTGGCCACGGGAAATTCGTGTTTGCGAATTTTCGCGCGGCGCGATCGGCGAAGCGTCTGGTGTCAGAAACAGATGTACACGCGACGCAGCGACAGGCGGAGCGACGGACGATTTTTGACGAGCGAATCGGGCGCACGGGGCGGGACGCAGCGAGCAAGTGAGACAAATGTATGAATCAGCATAGAGCATGGCGGCGGCCTTAGCGTATGGAATACTGAATGGTTTAGTTGTAGTTGCCGAGAAAATACACTATGAACATTTTAACTTTAATTTTCAAATACTTACAAGACCAGTAATTTGTAAGTCTGGTCATCACATCATAAGTATAAACAAAGTCCAGAAATACAATTTTTCTTTCTTCACACAATGTTGAATATTCATAAGAATATAAGTAGTGTTGCCAAAAATCGATAGTTATAATCTAGAAACGACATAACGTCGATAGTATCGATAGTATTGAACGCTGCAAATAAATAAACTATTAATTGCGTCGATAATATCAATCATTAGAGATAAACAAAGTACCGATTCTATCAATAGTATTGTTAGACAATATATTCGATACTATCGATAGTTTGTACAATCGACAGCATCGGTCAGTATAAGAATAAAGCTGACTATCGATAGTTTTGATAGTATCGCTACTATCGATAGTAATTGTGATTAATGCAATATTAAATAGCAATACTATCGATATTATCTATACTTTTGTTTTGTTAGTTTCGACACTCATTCCAAAAATTTGTCTTGATATAGTACGTATTTCTCATACTTTTTGTAAAATTAAAAGTCTATACTATATCCCGATTCTTATTTAAATCATGTACTTCATATTCTCTTCCAAATAGTAAGTGTTGAAGTATAAAACTAATCCCCTCCGCAATATCAAGATAAAGTTGAAAAAATCATCTTGCTCTCGGACTATACTGGTCGCGGCGGAGGACGCAAGTTCCCGTGGCCTGAAAATTCGCACACGTGAATTTTCACCTCGCTCGCCGAGTCGCCGCCGCAGCCGCCGGTTCGCGTGACCGGGCGGTTAGTTTGTGAAATACAGATTATGTAAAATGAATAAAAATATATATGTAAAATGAATAAAAATTGCAATCACTTCCTGGTAGTATAAGTGATACACGCACATATTTTCGGAGATTTAGATTTCTTGTAAGACTTCTTTACAACAATTTGCTTGACCAGCGGTTAATCAATAACCACCTTGTTGGTTGACTAGCTAATGACCCTGACTAAGCAAACGATGGAGCTCTGGTTCGATTCCCGACAGTGACAAGTTTCTGCGTGATGATCATAAATGTTTCGGTGTTAGGGTTTTGGTGTTAATTGAATATATTTCAATGTAAATGTATTTCTATGTATAAGTAATTTTCTTACATTTCTGCATTTGTGTTTGATCAGTTAGTGTTATTTATCGAGTGATAATTATGTATTGTCCAAGGATTATTTATATTTATGCACATACAAAAAGTACATAGGTTTAATTTAACGCTTATATATATATATATATATATATATATATATATATATATATATATATATATATATATATATATATATATATATATAAGAATTGCTCGTTTAAAAGTATTAGATATATAGTATTTTTATTCAGATAAGTAATTTAACATATTAGGGGAACCCAAGCGTCGTATGAACCTACTGGATTTTGAAGATTACATGATACGAAAAATAAAGATTATAAGGGTTTAAAAATATATATAGTATAAAATAACCCTGTATATATATATATATATATATATATATATATATATATATATATATATATATATATATATATTATTAGGGGTTAGGGTTATTTCTAAAACACCGTGTATATTGTTTTTTATAGAAAAAATTAAAAGAGGTGGTGCATCCTAACTGTATCCGAATAACTTAAACTTACTATGAAAAATCAAAATTTTAAAGAGGACAATATATAACTCACAATATAAATCATACACAACATGTGTTGCACATAATAAATATTATTAAATTATACGATACTTAATTTTATGCACACATACATACAAAAAATATAAAAATAACGTTATACATATAAATATACACACATACAAATAAACAGAGTAACATCTATGAGCACAGAACAATCTAAATACGATAATTAAATTGATATTACTATTTTTATGCATTGAAATATAATTTTAGTTGGCTTTGTAGAGGAATTCCTAATATCTGCAGAAACTACATTCCACAAACAAATTGCTTGATAGGAAAGGGATTGAGAAATAAACTCTGTGCGACAAAATGGAATGTGTAGAAATAAATTCTCATCAGACCTCAGATTCCGGTTATGAGTATAACTTTGACAATCAAAAAGAGCCTTAAGGTTTGCAGGAACACACGGATCAGATCAGGATCGCAATAGAGAAACCAGAATCCAGAACATTCTTGAGTATTTACGAAGTCATATAGGCAAACATTTAAAAGCAGAGCGATATTATGATCAAACTTACATAGTCCGTAAATAAATCGAAAGTAATTTAAGAAGTCGATTCAATTTACCGAGAAGAATTCGATTGAAACCAGAGTAACACACGTCAGTGTAATCAATTATTGGCATTCTGTCTTTCGTCTTCGCTCTTCTGAATTAATATATTTTTTGTAGAAATAGGCAAAAGTTTTTGAGTTTATACAAAGTTCTCAATGCGTGGTTGACTTTCTGGCACATTTCAATAACGTACGGAACCCACGTCAGTGCACTACCTACAATAAACCCAGGTCTTTGACATGCGAGCTGAAAGGTAAAGGTTTGTTATTTAAAATAATAGGTGGTGGTAGTTTGAGGTTAACTTGTGTGATCCGACGAGCGCCACCTATTAAAATAGCCTGAAATTTGGACGTATTGACGGTTATCGCAAAATTACGTGACCAATTTAAAATATGGTGTAAGTCTTCATTTATTCTATTTACTGTATCAGTACGATCAGATATCTTAGCACTAGTATACAGTTGCAAATTGTCTGCATACAATTGGCAAGGACAATTCAAAGAAATTGTAGCTGCATTAATAGATATTAAAAATAAAAAAGGAGAAAATGTACCGCCTTAAGATACATCAGCAGACAGTTCGCACCAGTTGGAAGGATTTCCAGTACGCACTGACGACCCCGAAAATTAGAAGAATATCTTTCCCTTACATGTGAAAAATAACCAGCAAACTTTAGTATCGCAAGAAGGATCTCTTCGTCAACGGTATTAAATTCATTGGAAAAATCAATCAAGACCAATACCGTAACCTGAGATTCATCCATTGCTTCTCTGCAATAGTTGAGAATAGGGTTATTAATATTAGAAAACTAAAATTTTTTAATGACGCCTGAATCTATCACTGTTTTTGACCTAATTTAGGAGTGAGGTAGTTTGTATGCTTACGCGATAGCAAAGATGCAGCTGTAAAAGTTTTGATATTTATTTTATGAAATAACTATATACTTTTTAAATTATATTTATTTCAACCCTCTACACGAGAGCCAATGCACCATTAATAGATTTGGAGTCTATATGTTATAATTTTCTCTTTTCATCAGGAGAGTTATCTACTTTGAAAATAGTTTACATTGAAAATAGTTTAAATAAAGCAATCAAAAACCATCACACAATCAAAATATCCACCGTAATTTCAATTGGGTTTGGTATTTTCAAGGTGTAGCTCATACATTTTTAATCAGCAGGGGCCGTATTATTAAAACTATTTACCCATTATCCAACCTTTGAAAGGATATTTTTAAGTGGCAATGGTCTCAGGATTACCACTTCTAACTCTGAAACACGTCGGACATTTTACGTAATGTAGCAAGTAAGGGTAACTCCTGATTAGTACTTTCAAAAATTTTCTACTATCCTGTATTATAATTGTTTGTATATTTAAAGTAAATAAAAAAGTAGCTTTACGCAAGTAGCCCCGAAGGGGTATATAGAGGTACAACAAATGTACCCACGATTAGCCGAAGTTACTTGGTCCCACAAATGTGATAGGTGGCAAGCCAGCCGAGCATTTTCCAATCCCGGGCAACATTGTGTTTATCAGAAAACTGAAAAAAAAAACACTTTTTTTTAATGTGCCCGACCCAAAAATCGAACCCGGGACCTGATGTGGTCAACGCCAACGCTGGAACACTAGACCACAGAGGCGGCAATAGATATGCAATAGACAAAAGAAAATATTTTACTTAATGACCCAAAATGGCTAGCGCAAATGTCGTGAAATTCGAAATACATGGCTATGTATTAGACTTAGTAATAAATATAACATGGCCACCGTTGGTTAAGTGGTTAACAATCAGCACAATCGACAGGGATCGGATTCGACTCCTGAAAGCGACAATAATTTATGTGATGAGCATTAATGTGTTTGTGGTTTGGGTGTTTCTAATTTATGTAATTGGTATATTTCAATATTTATTTGTATTTCTATATTTAGAATCGTTGGCTAGCATTCATATTAGTGAGATTGGCTACTTATTATTGGCTACGTTTTTTCAAACGTGAAAGACCAATAACTTTAGTTGCATAAAACATTTAGGTCATAATCAGTCCAGAAATATTTTGTGCCGCAGTTAAAGAGGCAAGTATCAGCATATTCTACTAACAGTGAAAATAAGAAAGCATGCTTGCAGGTTACACTTAATAACACACAAACAAATCACATAAAGGCAAAACAGAATTAAGTGAAATGTATAATAGTAGTAATGTTTCTGTTATCTAAAGTTTTTTTTTTGTTATGTGTTATTGTATTTTGTAATATTCATACCTTTTTAATTACCATAAGGTCGAGAATCAGATTACAATAGTTCTAATACAAAAAATATTCAAATATTTGAAAAATGGTAATGGCTAGGTGAGGCAGGCTCGTATATTATCATGACTGATAATTTAAAAGAAGGAACGATTAAAAAAACACAATTCCAAACTAAAATACTTGAAAATGACAATTAAAAAGAGAAAGAAACAGGAGATAGAGCACCATTTATATAATCAATGGTCATGGGATTAAATGATAACTCACTTTGTATTGAGTACTCACTTTCACTTCAGTTATATATGTTTCAAAGTTCAAAGTTACTGTAAGAATTTTTTATTATTCAAGATAATTTTAAATATAATCTGTAATTTTGTCTACTTGGATATATTATATCTAATTATCGTGCGAATAAATGATCGATATTATTTAAAGATGATAGGGAGTCCACAGTCTCCTTTAAATATTTTTGTATCGCATTATTATAAATATTTAAAGTATTCAATGCATTTACCAAAACTGATGATGATCAGACTGTTCAAGCGCTGTGCGAAGAGGTTGTAAAAAGTCTTCAAAATTAGCTTATGTATATGAAGAGAGATGATAAATAATGGTACAATAACTATGAATCGCATTTAGAATATTTTTGTTTAATGATACTTCCCTATTATTCATCAATAAAAAAAACCAGTCAAAACGAATAAATTTACTCTTAATCCTTCCAGGAATACCCAAATCTGAACACAAGCTGTGTTATAAACGATGTGGCAATTGGAACCTTTACATTCGTACATATATATATATATATATATATATATATATATATATATATATATATATATATATATATATATATATATATATATATATATATATATATATATATATATATATATATATTTGTTAACTTAGGATTTCCAAATGTTTACATATTATTATAACTTTTTTTTCGAAAACCGATATGTTCTATATTATAGCCTTTTATTAAAACCCGACATATACAACTGCTTTGATCAACAACCATTAAACCCACTTTGTTTTTATATATTATTTCACCAGGAATATTGTTTTCAATCAGTTATTCAAACATCGATGTTCGTTCGAATTATCAATAAATTTCGTTAATTTTTAAATTAAAAATTGGTGGAACAACATATGACATTTTCAGCAATTATATTGTCATGTCATGCTATTCTTAAGTGTACACGAAGGTAAGGTCACAAGAATAAGCAAAAATAATCCCTATAGTGTGGCAAAACCTTTATATTTAGTACGACAAGAGGCATTCAGATGGACAAGGGTGTTATAATGTACATGAGGAGGTTGAGATAAGGGACAACTCGTATATCGTTGGAAAAACAAAGTCGCCGTTCGGTGCGTCAAGTTATATTAGCTTATATTGATTTTAACATTATATTTATTTTGTAATATTTGCGTTACTTATATTTTATAATATTTTTTTAAATCTATATATTAATACGAGAAGCGAAAACTTTGTATCACTTTTAACGAAAATCGTGCAAACTGCGAAGTATGAAATTTGACTTCGTAAAAATTTATGTGAGAGAAAGAGTGCAGAACCATATCAAATATATTTTATACAGATTGACTGGTAATAGTCTGCACACACTGAAGGAAGGTGTTCAAAACTCATTCTGATACCAAATATGAAGAAAAAGGTACTTAAATTTTGACCTAGTTATAATAATAATATCACTGGACAAATTAAACTAATTGATCTAACCTCAAAGTAAACAAATTGTTATATTTGGGTTATAGGTGTTAGTCAATGATACGAATACATAGTATACTTATATAAATACTTTTGACACACATAATAAACAGTCAAACCCAGTAACACAAACATCTGTGCTCATAGCACAAATGATTGTCCCTGTCAGGAATCGAACCCGAGCCCCATCGATTCGTAGTTTGCTTCGTTAATCACTCGACCAATAGGGCGGTCAGAGAATTATCCAATAAAGGTATTTATTACGGTCAGTCACGCAAAGATACTGAAGTTCATTATTTACAAACAGCCATTTGCCTAAATTATAACTAGACTGGTCAGCATTACCACTTTGCTCGCACGGTGACCATATTTTTTTGATGTTCTTACACAAATTTCGTTGAAAAATTTAGTCCATATACATCTAGTCAAAATGCTATTTTTCTATAAATTGTGTAATTAAGGCCATAAGTCCGACGAAAAATATTAAAACAGTATCACAAAATATAAAAATATAACACAGAGTAAAACAGTAATCACAAAATATAACAGTAAATGTAATTGTGTTCAAAAAATCAATTTTTAGTGCGCATTATAATTGCGCATTAAAACCAATAAAATCGCAATAACCGATTTCCAGTGCCGTAAAAGCTGTAGGTATATTTTGGAATCAACGATCGATTTGGTCCTCGAATGGCATTCAACTAAACTTTTGAGATCAAAAATACAGCTTTAGCTAAATAATCGATATGTTGGAAAATTTCGAAGCAGTGTTAAAAATATTTTTTTCAAAAATTTTTGTAATTTATACATCCCAAACAAATTGACCGATTTTGATCTAATTACCGGTATCAACGGTAGTAACGGTATAATGCAGTTTTAACAGAAAAAAAGCTGATAAGATTTTTAAGTCAATCGGTGTATTAACCTGAAAGTAATTTTGAAATTATATTAATTTTGTTAAAAACAACGTAATTTTAATATTAGAAAAGCTGCAACTTTTGAAAATAAGATTGTATTTTGATTTTCGTAACAGCATTCGAAGTAAGTAGTTTGCTTAGTACTAAAATATCATAGAATACTAAAAAATGATTGGTTTAAAAAATTCGAAGTTACGTCGAAAAAACACTTTTTTCAACATTTTTCGTCAACGATAACTCCCAAACGAATAAACCGATTTTGATGCAATTTATGCTTTAGACGTAGTTTTTTTAACGAATAGAGCTGATTAGTTTTTGTAGTTAATCGGTATATAAATCTATAAGTTATATTAAAAAAATACTGTTTCGCCAGAAAATTTTTGGGGTTTTTTCAAAATTTCTCAGAATCTCCAAGACCGAATTGATTCAAATTTTCAGGAAGTCTAAGTCGAATGGAAATGAATCGAATGCCATCAACCGAGTTTCGATCGGTTCATCCGTTCAAAAGTTATTAGATGTTTATACACACACATACACACACAGAGATAGAGAGAGAGAAAGACTGATGTTATTGTGAAAATAGTCGAGAAAAGTTCCTAGAACCCCACAACGTGGAGATCTGATGAAGACTCAAAAATCGGGGCAAAATCAGTAACTTTCGCATATACGTAATATATAGCGGGAAGTTAAAAAAAAAATTCAAATTCGGTTCATAAATAACTGATTTCTGAGATAACAAACATTTAAAACATTACGGCCGAATCGATAACCTCTTTTTAGAAAGTTGGTTGAAAATATTCAGACAATGAAATCAAATCTTCAGTATATTATTAATATTTGATTTCAAATTAATTATTATTAATAAATTATAACATGATTAGTGATTTGAGCACGTTTCATCGAATTCATGCTCTTAATTATTAAGATTTGAATTAGGTCCTCACTGTTCTTAGTTTAGTAATATAAAATAAATGTAATTTTAATATTTGATATGTATTATTTACGTAGTATAATTTCAACGTTACTATCAACGTTACTAAGAACTATGCCTTATATGACATATATTTTTGGAGGCACCTGCAGACCTACTTGCTGTTAGCCTAAAGGTTAACTGGTGAATGCCAACACTCATTAAGTTCACATTTGGTACACACTTATTTTTTGATCTACTAATTTGATGAAGCTAAAAAATAAAACATTTATCATAATGTGTTCTAGCCTTAATATTTAGTATGACACTGGAAGTTCATTCGGACAAGGGTGTTATAATGTGCACGAGATAGTCCAGATAAGGGACGTTGGAACAACACCATTGTCGTTTTGTGCGCCGAGTTGTATCTATTTATATTAATTTTAGCTTTATCTGTAACCATTTTACAATCACGTACTTGACATTGTTTTGCTAAAGACTTCTTTTATACCGATTTTCCAAAACCAGGAGGTTCTTATTTCGGATCTATTTTTTATGTTGGTTACTTCAGAATTTGGTCATTTATAAACTAACTTGGATTTTTTGTATATTTCATTTGGTCTCATTTATATGTAGTAAAGCCTAAAGGTGATGTAGGTTTCCAGACATACAGGAGGTTGAAAGTTGGTTGTTGTAGTTTTATTGCGTTCATATTTTTAAGCATGGCGTTTTCTTAGACATCATTAATAGTTTAGGAAAGCGGCAATGCGATTAATAAATAGAAAATCTACTCCCCAAACAACAATCTTATTAGAATAGTTTTTAATTTTATATTAACACTTATTATAAGCTTATATTATCAACACAGATGGCGATGTACTAATTATATACTTAGTGTTCACGTGCGATAGTTATCTCATTCCATCAAGAGAATCATATATTTATTTGTTATCCTATGATATAAAAAGGAGTTCTATAATTGAGGTATTATATGTTTGTCTTCTTTTTTGTCCTGTTCTGAGAACTATCTGTTTCTTTCCATCTTAGAAAATAAAATAAAAACGATAAGAATAAGCCACAGTCATAGTTTTCACATGAGCATACGGGACTCGAGATAAACAAACACTTGGTTTATTTTACAAATTACCGTGGCTGCGTATATACAAAAATATGACCGATATCTAGCTACCAGTCTTAGGATAGCTACAAGCTTATACACAAACATTCACATATATAACAGTAGTTAGAATTAATAATAAGAATGCTTTTAATGTTTGCAAAAAGGCTAAGGAAATAAAGACTTAAAAATAAGTCCTGAAAATTACTTGACACCTTTTAGAAGTCGCTTCAAATACGCAAAAATAAATTTTTCCGTTAGTTTTATATTTGTAATTCCTGTTTTATAATAATGTTAAATAATAAACAGTAGTTACGAATAATGTCTTCATTCTAGTAGTGCAAAATTTATTTATTAGTAAACTACGAATAACGATTTTTTCCAGTAAGATGACGTAATTTTTAAAGTTCTAACAACGATGACTTTGGAGGTTTTATTGATTGACCTTGCTTCGGCGCTTTTAATTACTAAGGTCCTCTACAGTCGTACTACATTAAATTATTATAACAGATTTTATGTTTTTTTTATTCCACCATTATTTTTAAATAATTTAAGTGATTTAAATTTTTTAAATTAATTTCGAATTCCAAATTAACTAATTTTAGTAATGTTTCAGAAAGTAACAGTGTAAGTAATAGGAAAGTATTTGTATGTTTGTTATAATTTAACTCAAAACAAAACAAATTTTTCGCCTTTAGAAAGCTACGTTATTCAGAAGTAACAGAGGGCACATTTTTACTCGATCGAGCAAAAGGAAGTAATGATTTTTGGTCGCGCGAACCAAGTCTGAGTTTGCAATAATATGGTATAATAATGGTATAACGTATTTTGTAGGTTACATTTGATTTTTACCACCCTACCAGAGAAACTATCGTCTATACACCAAAAATGCTACCATGGATGTACCATTCTATCCGTATGATGGGATAGTAATACTACATGCTAAATAAAGAATATTACGTCCTGAAGATGTTTTGAAAAGCGAAACCGGTCAATAAAATTAAATAATTTAGTATATAATAATAGTGAAATAAACTAGTTTCAACTAAAAATAATACTACATGCACAAGTTTACCGGATGCCTTACCCTCCAAACCAGAACACGATAGTGACAAGCATTGACGATATTGCGAAAGGAATAGGTAAGGCGTTGATATCATTTACCCGCAAGCTTTGGAGGAACTCTAACGCCTAGTGCAAAATGTGCCTCGAGAATCGCATAGTTGTGGATCGAGATGGTGAGGATGAAACTTTGAATTTCGTTACGGTGTTAAATGGTGAAATTTGGCGGCAGGAATTAATCCAAACAAATCCTCGGAACACCCCTATGATAGAGCCGATAAAAGGTGCAGAGCGATGCCACATCTCTACGTAACGCCAAATAATTAAGCCGATTTGAAATAGTCCTGTCATCGACGATTTGAGCCACTCTACGCAGAATGCGGTCAAAAAGAAAGAGCAGGTACTGAGGAGTCCCCGCTCATAAATAAGAGCAATACTTCAATGAGGCTGGATTTATCCTAACAGTTCCTCGGAATTATTTTTATGTTATAGCACTCACCCCGTGCTTGGGAATCTGGAAAAACCTTAAAAACAACAAAGAAAAATATCGACACACGGGATTTGAACCTGCGACCATTTCCCTAAAGCCGGGACGCTCTTCCGCTGAGCTAGTGTCGACAGGCTCGAGGCGGCGAAATTCTTCTTTGCTATATGATCGATTACGTCGATTGTGCTGATCGCTAGCTATAGCTCAATTTAGCTGTTTTTTTTTTTAATATCGATAGGGAATCATGTGACTATGGTCTCGACTGATGGTTAGCTAAGATGCGGCCTAAGATGGAACGCGTTTGCCTAGAAGGTATTCACTTTTTTCTTGAAGATCCCCAGATTGTACTTGTCGGGGAATACAGACTCAGGAAGTACGTTCCAGTCCCTTGCGATTTGAATGAAGAATGTCGAGTCAAACCGAAGGATATTTCAGAGATGACTTGAAGGGTCGTTTTACAGATTTTTTTCAATTGCAGGTACATCATTTCCACTACCCAGTGTAGGCGACATTTTTTCCACCACACTGTGTTTGCAATTGTCGCCCATATGAAAAGACCTTATGGAATAATATACATATATTTTTACAATATTTCTCATACCAACGACAAATGTCACAAAGAGTGGACATAACTGTAATATAATAAACGTTAATTGTGTTGTAGTTTATTAAATTTAGTTAAAATAATAAAATATAATAAATTTTATAATAATGTCTTTCAACTGGCTGGAAATATGTGGAATTGTGTTTCTTTTCTTGTTAATTTTGTTTTTAGTGCAATCTATATGGAAATTGTTGTATGTGTACTTAATCGGGCCTACAGTAAACAAAGTTGATTTTAAGTCGATGGGACGGTGGGCATGTAAGTATTCTTCTACTTTTTACTTACACCTATTTAAATAATCTGATCAGGAAATGAGTTTCTTACGAAAAATTGTTTCCTCGTTTTGGTCCGAGCCCCCTTTGAAGAAAGCTAAACATTGAACTACCATCGTGACTACTAGGTTCAGAAACGTTCAGAGTTCTGAAACGTCTCGCCAGGGTATGGTACTACAGTCGTTTTCTGCCGCAATAGCGACTATGCTCGTCACTATCGAATGTGTTATACTAATAATCTGATCAGGAATCTGGCATGTGGCGTTAACATTACACTTCAAGAATAATAACCAAGGATTTAAAACGTTATAATATCGATATGTTTGCTGTTTTGTGATTGGTTCGCTGCGTTTCATGCTGTTTCGTGATTGGTTCGCCAACTAGCGCTAGAAGACAACGTCATAATATCATATACCATAGCCAATCACGACGACGCAAACATATCAATATTATAACGTTATAAATCCTTGATAATAATGCACCAATAACATCTTTGGTGTCTATAGGCGATATTCGTATCTTTTTGTCCAAGTGCTTTTTTACTGCGTTTGCTACTTAATGATATAAAAAATGACCTAAGTACATAATAATATAAACTACAACTCATTTGATTCAAAAATCAGAAATTAGATATCAGAAGTAATTTTTATTCAATAAAACTTTATACAAGTTATTTTGACACGTCAAATTTCAGGATTCGAAAATAACCCTGAAAAGGATATTTTTCTTTTAACAAAAATTGCAATGCTTATTTAAAAAAAATAATAAATTGGCTTCAAATTTTTGGAAGGAACCCAAAGACTAAAGGAATTTAAAAACTTTAATTATTAATCCTTAAGGATGAGAACATCTTGACTCCTAGAGCTCATTCTCTATTATTTATGTTTTATTTAACGTTGAAAATATCGCTCGTTTAAGGCTTTGCAGCGTGCGCCGCTGTGTGTCGTCCGCTTACATCACATATATAATTTCTTTAAACTTGAATTGATAGTTTAAACATTTAAAAAAAAATACGGTTATATAATCTTGAGAAAATAGTAGAATGATAGTGTCAGCGGTATTTTATTATTACCTTGTCATCTAAACTAATGTTATAAAGAGGAAAGATTTGATTATTTGTTAGTTTGTTTGTAAGAATTTAACACAAAAACTACTTGACCAAATTTAATTTTTTTTAACTTTTAGGAAGCTACATTATTCAGAAGTAACATAGGCTACTTTTTTACCTGAATGAATAAAGGAAAGTAATGATTTAAGGTCACGCAAACGAAGTCGCGAGTAATTGCTAGTTTGTTAATAAATTCGTTACATAATATCTTTAATACTATTGATAAATGGTAAAACAAGACGGCCATGAAACTCGCAATTTCAACATTGTGTTTTAAAAACAGGTTTTATGCAATGATTACATTATCTGATATAACATGATAACATTGATATGTTTCCGTTGTTTTTTTCCATGTTTATTTATTTTTTATTTTACAGGATTACGTGTTCGTCCGGGCTCTTTTGAAAAATAGACCAGCTGCCATTCTGCCAGGCAGTTTATTAAAGGCGACTGATTGGCTATAAGTGTCACTACCATCACACATACACAGAGACACACACACACACACACACCACATACACACACACATACATACGGACATACTGACGTCATCGTGAAAATAGTCAGAAAAAGTTCCTAAGACCTCAAAACGTGGAGATCTGGTGAAAACTCGATTTCCGCAAATCGGGACCAAATCAGTAACTTCCTTATCTACTATGGTATACTACTACTATATGGAATAATAAAATTCTTAAGAGATTTTATAAAGCGGCATAATCACACTGTGATTAAGCTCTTAAATTAAGAAGAAAAAAAAAGAAAAAGTTCTTAAGAATTAATTTATTTAAAATTCGTTAGGTAAAATAGCTTTTGTGACATACAGTATTAAAAACTTACAAACGATCAAATCTCCCCTATTTATAATATTAGTGTAGATTCTTAACTAATGTTACATTCGGTATTTTCAGTGGTGACTGGAAGTACGGATGGAATTGGAAAGGAATATGCTAAGCAGGTGAGTAATACTAAGTTATTACTTATTGCCTTAATGTTCCTGTGTGGACCCGAGCTCTTTTTGAAGAATAGATTAAGTGCGTCACTGCTAGGCATCTTGTAAGAGGCGATAGGCGATAGGCGATAGAAGGCAGATACGAATCACTAAAATTATGACTTCTAACAAGGCAGTAAACTTCTGCAATGTACCGCACTGTTGGTCGAGTGGTAAGCGACCCTGAGTACGCAATAAACGGGGCTTGGGTTCGATCCCCGACGGGGACAAGCATTTGCGTGATGAGCATAAATGTTAGTATAAGATGAGGTCAACATATACATCTGTATATGTTGACCTCATGGGTCAACTGTTGAAATGTATAAAACCTCAAAAAAATAAAGATTAAAAATATAGCGTATTGCGAGATATGTGATAACCCCGCCGATAAACTTATTCATATGGCATTCCAAACTCACCAAATGAATAGCAATAGGCCATATTTTTAAAATTATTAATATTATTAATATTTTTGGTTTAGCTATAGAAGACGGTTACCTTTCTCGAACCATCTACTAGTTTGCCATCATATAAAATCAAATTAATAAATTACGATTGGCTTTTTACTTTACATAAATTATTATATGGTCGCCCCGAACTGTGATTCGATATGTTTTAAGATTAAAACTTGGACACGTTTTTAGAATCCTTATATCTCGGCAACCTGTTGACCAATTTTGCGCATGGACAATTTAAAAATAAAAATGTCTTATCTGAACAATTCGTCTACCAAATTTTACAAAGTCCCTTTATACGATACTAAAATTATTGTTAAATAAATATTTATACATACATACATGTAACACTAACAACAAATATAACTGAACAATTTATACGAATTGTAAAGCGAATTGAAAAACATTTTTTTTATCGATAGGGAAGCGCTTGACCATGATCTCGCCTGATGGTAAGTTAAGATGCGGCCTAAGATGGAACGCGCTTCCCTAGAAGGTTCACTGTTCACTCTTCTCTTGAAGATCCCCAGATTGTACTCGTCGTACAGATTCAGGAAGCATGTTCCAGTCCTTTGCGGTTCGAATGAAGAATGTTGAGTCAAACCGCTATGTTCGCGTACGTGGGACGTCCACTATGGCGATGCCTACAATCTGTGCGCCTCGACGATCGATAGAAAACGGGGATGGCGGAATTAAGTCGTGCAATTCCGCAGCGCACTCTCCAAAGTGTATCCGATAAAAAACCGATAAACTAGCCACTCTGCTTCGATGAGCGAGGCTCTGGAGTTTTCGAATTTGAACTCAGTCTGAAATCAGTCTCGAATTTGACTCTATTCGGCACTGGTCAGAGAAATCTCAGATTGACATTGATATTTTTTAGCAAATTATACTTTACTAAGTTTTTTTGAGAAAAATATGTGATGGTGCTTACAGATTGTTGAAATGTAACAGTGGGAATGACCACCAATGACTGATGAGTTGGTGATAATTAGTTAAAAAGAAACATCTAAAGATATTTAGCTTATCCTACCTAGAGCGCAATGGGACTGGCGCGATGATATTCATTTTAAAACTAAGTTTTCAAGCAACTTCAAAAATTGATTACTGCATCAGCTGCGCGATACATCTTATATGTACTTATTGTGCCGAAATAATTTCTGTGTATTTTCAATCTTTTATAAATTAAAATATTGTACTGCCAGTCAATGGAGTTCCATTCACGACAGGACAGCTATTTTTGTGATGAACATAAATGTTTGTATTTCTGGATTTGGGTGTTGGTAGTATATAAAAGACGATATAGTTATATTTAGGTATTATATTATATTGTATACATATTTCTAAGTATTAATATCGTCGATTAACACCCATTTCTTAAAAAATATATTTATTTACTTTGGGGTTGTATTGATTCGTATAATTTGTCCAGTGACGTTATTTTTTTTTTATTGTTAGATTTTTATATCCTTAATGATGCTTCATTATTACTTGTTGTTTTGGAACCGTTGAAGAATGGAACATCTGAAATTCTATAAGGCATTCCATAAAATGGAAATGATAGGCTACAGGTGTCACTGTAATTGTGGCTACTAGATGGTAGATTTCCGCGACGACTTGTCCGGGTATATGGTACCAACGCCTTACCGATTCTTGTTGGAATAGTGTCAAAGCTTGTTATTGACGTTTTGGTTTGAATGGTAAGGAAACCGTTAGAATTACACATATGGCATTGATATTGAATATCCCAGTAGCAATGCAAATTTGCAGGGTCCAGTCGCTAAGTACCGATCGACCGAATTATAATTAGTATTGTAAGTTCTTTTATATCTTAACCGGTATGTGTTCATAGTTGGGTACGCGACTGTTTTTTGACATATAATATTTAAAGCTAGGTGGAATGGTTTAGGTGCGAATTAATCTTAGTATAAATGAATAAATATTCACGGGACAAATTATACTTACTGATCTAACCCAAAAGTAAGGTAATTACTTGCTTGTGTTATGGGTGTTAGTCAACGAAACTACTACATAGAAATACGTATATAAATACTAGAATATATTTAATAAACACCCAAACCAATATGTCCAAACCAGGAATCACAAACATATATGCTCATCACACAAATGCTTGTCCCCGTCGGGGATCGAACCCGAGCCCCGTCGATTGCGTTGTCAGGTCGCTAACCACTAGACCAACGAGCCGGTCAAAAGTATATTTAAATTACGTGTCACGTTGTTTCTCTGCTATGGATTCCTTACTGAACTGATTTCAATAAAATGTCGCAGATATCTACTGTTTGGTCTAACTATAGGATAGTTAGACCTATTATCTAATAAAAATATAGGATAGTTATTATCTCAATTAACCCTCCCCCTCCCTCAAGTACCCCACCAAAGTATTCAATACAAATAATTTGTATGGCAAGACGTTTGCCGGGTCAGCTACTAAATTATACTTAGGTAAATGCTAGTTTCTGGTTTATGATATTTGCAAATTGGTCATGTTAATATTTATATCCATTCTGGGCTAGCGAACTGCATGCACCAGTAATATATATGTTATATAGTTTTCCCCCTGTTGGTCCGAGCTCCTTTGAAGAATAGACCAACTACAGTTCTACCAGGCAAATCGTAAAAGGCGACTTATTGGTTATATGTATCCCTACCATTGTGACTACTAGGTGATAGAGTTCTGCTATGTATCACCTAGATATTTGGTACCACCGCCTTACGTACTCTTGATGCTATTCATTGTCGTGTTCCGGTTTGGAGAGTAAGGTAGCCGCTAGACTTAAGCATACGACATTGCCATCCCGACACACGGACAGCAATGCATCATTGACAACTTTAGTGTTTTTAGATTTTAGTTTCACTTTCCACCAATAAAGCCATGTATAGGACATGGTTATACTTAACATCAGCAGATTTATTTGCTTATTTGCTACTAAACTTGACTTAATATTCGAGTATGAATTACAATGGTCCCACGACCTTTACAACGATGAATCAGCTTTTACGACAGCTCGCTATTTGCAATAACCAAGGTCGATATGTGTACATATTTTATGAGGTTTTGATTATCGTCTAGACTCATACCGTTTACCTTAATTACTTAATTGCAACGTAACAAACGAATGAATAATCTATGTAAATAAATATCAAGTGCCTAATGAATGTCCTTGCTTCACTTTAAAGCGGATTAAAGACTAATATTATATGAGACGCGGATGCACTTATTTGACTAATTCTTTTTTTGTATTTGTAAATGTCAGTTTAATATTTGCAGGAATTATTAATAATATTTGATATATTAAAATGAAACTTCTTTAGAATCTTTATTATTTCAAACTTGAATCAGAAATGCATCACGATGAAGAAACAAACACATAAATGTATGAGATTAAATGGAGATTAAGCAGGCGAAACATCGAAGTAGAATATATATCATATTTTTTTTTATATATGAAATACTAGCTGTTGCCAGCGACTAAGTCTGCGCGGACTTCGTTTACTCCGCACTGCTCCTCCCCTGACCCGACCTGTTAGTAATATTCATGCAAAATTTGAAGTAAATCCATGCTGTACTTTTTGGGTTTACCCCGGACATACATACAGACAAACAGATAAACAGACAAACAGACAAACGGAGAAACGGACAAACGGACAAACGGACAAACGGACAAACGGACAAACGGACAAACGGACAAACGGACAAACGGACAAACGGACAAACGGACAAACAGACAAACAAAGAGACAAAAATTCTAAAAACTATATTTTTGGCTTCGATATCGATTGTAGATTTTTTTCCCAAGAATTCTTTTAAGAAAATATTCAATTTACAGTTTTGACTTTACTACGATTTTATTATATGTATAGATTATCATTTATTTAATGGTTCCGAAACCATCCAGATATAAAAAAACCTTTTAGCAATCTACAAACGCTACAAAAAAAATCCTAAATTGCGATATTACAGTCATTACAGTCTCAACGGTTCTCAGATGGACTTTGGTCGAGACCAGGACGGAGGACGGTGTTGGTTGGGACCAGGCTTAACTGTACACCTTGCTTAACTGGAAATATCTTCATTTACTACATGCTTGTATGACGTTATCAACCTCCACAGTTGTGTCATCACCCTGTCAGTAGTTGGCACATTAAATCTACCACTAAGCTCTTTAGTGGTACCGACTAGCGGCGCCACAAAACCAAAGAGATTTTACTGCAGCTTAATTATACTTCTATCACGTGTGACTGTGAGCTCACACTCAATGTTTCTTGAAAAATCCTAAGTAACAATTTCAAGCATAAAATTTGGTGCTTCTGAGGAAATTTTGATCTCATTTTCGTCATAAATATAGCCTTCCAAAACTATACGAGGCTGCAGCTCGTTAATAATAAATTTACTTTTTTTTCAGTTGGCTGCTCGAGGCTGTGACATAATTTTGGTCAGTCGATCAATGGATAAATTACGAATGACGGCAGATGAAATCGGTGATACTCTTTTTTAATATTTATGATTTTTTCAACCAGTCAGTTGCGATCGCGCTGAAATAATAACGATAGCTTCATCATATTATATATAAGTACGAAACCACTTTTAGTAACCACATTGCTTGCTAAATTGTTTTCGAGAATTCGTCTGTGAGCGCAAAAAAGTGTCTGTGGCACAATTTAATTTAACATAAGCGAAATCAGTCAAACGTTTGCCGAGATATAGAAATTCTAAGAAACTGTCAAAATTTTTAATTTTAAAACTATGCTATGGTAAGATCACAGTTAGGAAATAAAACTAGTGTCAATAGAATTTATTTATTTATTTTATTATATACAATGAAAAACAAGCTGATGGTTCTTCTGCTGTAAAAAGATAACCACTATCTATATTAATGGCGCGTTGCTATCTGTGTAGCAAGGTTGAAATGCCAAATGCATTTTACTGGCTTCCTTACGCTCTATAACGGAGTACGACAGAGACAAGCTTCAACGAATAGGACGACAGGAATGGGTAAGGAGATGGTACCAAAAACAGATCGAGACATTGCGGAACTCTACCACCTAGTAGGTACTTATGGTGGTAGTGACACGTATAACCAATCGTTCGCCTTTTACGAACTGTTTGTCAGAACGATGGATGGCCTGGAGTAACACGGACCATAACAACAAATGAGACACTTATTTTTTAAAACAAATAGTAGGTAAGTAGGGAAGGTTCCCTCAGTTATATACGTTTGTAGTATAACATTAAAGTTTAGCGTGAAATCCTGGCTAAAAGAATAAAAAGTATTCAATAATTTGTGAGACTTTAAATGACGTGATGTCCTGTAGGGAAAATATTGAATCACGATTTTAAGACACGTTTCTTAAGCAGGAGAATAGCTAAGATTTTTCAAGCAAAGCAATATATGTTTTTTGGTATCTAATTCAAGATGTGTTGAAGAACATAAACATGTCATTAAGAGATAAATAATTTATTTACTGCGATTTATGACTGTTCTGAAATTTAAGTGTCTAACAATTAACGCTAAATAGTGTTTAGCTACTGAAAGTAATACACAAATTATATTTTACAGAAAAGTCGTACAAAGTAAATACGAAAATAATACAAGTAGACTTTAATGGAGGTGATGAAGTGTACGACACTATAGCAAAAGAAATTACTGATCTTGAAATTGGGACAATAGTTAACAATATAGGGGTATACCCAACGCCGAATTTTTACATGGATATTGTAGATAGGTAAGAAGTTACATCATTCAGGTTTCAATAAATTTAACAAATTGATAGTATACACAGTTCTAGCAGATTAAAGTGATAAAATGAATCATCCTTCGACAAACCGAAAATAGTTCTGATGATGATTAATTTTTCAAGCCATTGATATATTTTATATATCAATGTTTCAAGCCCATTCAATTTTGAGAAGTTTCTGTAGTGCTGTCTATACATTCGTCCTATCAGTAGATTAAAATGTAAACAAAGGCTTAACATTATCTAAAATAAATTGAATTAATTCAATAGAAAACCCTCTGTGAACTTTGCATTGACACTGACACTGATAAAAAGAGAACCCAACAAATGTAATAAACTCATCAAAATTGTGAAAATTATAGAAGATATCAGCAGCAATAGAATTTTGTCAATATTTTCTCTATATCATTAGTAAAAATTAAATATGTATAGCCTACACGTAATCAACGCACAAACATATAAGATACTTTGTAATTTAACTAAAATATCATTAGAATAGAAAAGTACTTTACAGTGCGATTAGTTTCATCAATATACAGTCGATAATAAAAATACTCTTTCCAACCAGAAGCCTGCATATAAATAGGTAGTCGAAATTATTGCAAAAAGTACCTAATTAAATAATTTTATTCATAAAAATAAAAATATTATGGAATTTTTAAATGCTCATGTTTATCCACCAACCATGCATAGCCATTGGATGACTACGCTATCAAAGGGGACGAGCACTCTTTGATATGGCACCAGTAGTCTTCCAACGATTTGATCGAAGGCTTGTTACGTGAATAGGGCCTGAGATAAAAGAAAGCCTAGCTTATAGGGATACAGCTTGGTTCTTTAAATTAAAAAAGTACATGAGTAATAATCACACACATGCATACATACACGTGCAAGATGTTTTTTATAACCATAATTTTAAAACGATTTTTCAATGACTTACCTAATTTCAAATTTGTTACTAAGCGCTGTTATTTACTTTACAGAGAGAAAGTGATTCAAAGTACACTGAAACTCATTGTTATATCAGTGACACGAATGACTGCACTAGTTTTACCAGGCATGCTAAAACGACAAAAGGGCGTCATAATTAACATTGCCTCAGGATCAGCGGTCATGCCTCCTCCTATGACTGTCATTTATGCTGCAAGTAAGGTAAGTAATGAAGTGCTACTACTTAAACTAGTAATTCAAGGTTCAGGTATAAAAAGTTTGGACTGTTTCGTTTGTCCAGTTAGACTAATACAAGAATTCGAAAGTCATTTATTTAAAAAATTACGTTGTTAATGAGGATAACAAAATTCTTAACTGACCCGTATCATCCTCAATGTAACATAGCAAACATTGGCATACGTTGGCATAGATGTTTAAAAGTTGCGATTAAAGCTGGTTTAGGCAATAAAAGCTGGGTGGACGAATTAGCGACTGATATGCTAGAATTACGTACAACCATCAAGACAGATACAGCCGTCATTGCGGCACAAAATGTCGTGGTAATAACAAGTGATTCTTATGACGTAAGTTATGTACATTGTGAAATGTAAAAAGTTTAAGGTCTACTGATTGCTTTGTTTGTTTTTGCATTCAGATATTATGAATTTTCAGTTACAGTTTAAGCATTTTCAGTTACAATTCAAGCACATCTGAACCGATCTTAATGAAAATTAGTTTACAGAGCTTACTTATTTTTAAAAGAGAAAAGAGCTTACTCATTTTCAAAATGTCGGCATCGTATCTGCAAGACCTCTGGCACGGAAATGTTATATACCAGTATTTTTACTCGGCCCTGTCCTTGAAATAATTACCTACAGCCGGCCGCGCCGTGCTATACGTAAAATGTGATAGGGCTGCCCGCCTTCAATATTTTAACTACATTTGCCTGTGCTGTCACATCGGCCGTTTATCACTGCGGCGCAACCCTCAGTCTGTTGTGTATCGAGTGCATGCCGAACACCGAGCGCATAGGCATATCTCGCGATCCATCCGTTTGTATGAAGATATAATACTGGTAGATAACATTACCGTGCCTCTGGTATTGCGGATGTCCATGGGCGATGGTGATCTCTTACCATCCGGTGCACCTTCTACACGTGTGCCCCCTCTTCCATAAAAAAACAGAACGATTGATTAAGCAAACGGTAGGTATATAATTTATTTAACGTTAATTTTTTAACGTTAATGATTTGCCCAACGAAATAGGTGAGTGTTAGCGCGCAGCTTCGACCACGTGTAGATTAAAATGTCATCAATGTAATTTACATCCTATTTCTTTATGTAGATCTCTTTCTTAGTTATATTTAAAAACAAACTGTATTTGACCCGGAGTATTCAATTATCTTCTTGCCAAATTTTACATAAATCAGTTCAGCGGTTTAAGCGTGTGAAAGCGTAACAGATAGACAGACAGATTGACAGGCAGACAGACTTTCGCATTTACAAATATTAATATAGATATCAATTATGAAACCTTATAGTTATATTAATTATTACTACTAAAATTACAATAATTGGTATCTCAACGTAATTGGTGATATCTTGTTTTTCTTTTTTATAATCACTGTTAACTTATCTCCGAATTAATATCAATAATGTGACCTTATAGTTAGGTATGCAACTGATTTCTATACACCTACTCATATATTCTGATTAAAATGTCATTCTGTACGAAATTTACAAGGAAGGCCCTAGGATTATTTTTTAATCAGCTAAGCAAAATGAAGTAATATTTTAGGTCGAGTGTAACAACTACAATTATTCACATTTTTTTTGTAACTGTAACATCTTGCGTAATTCCCCGTGTTGGTCCCGGGTTCCTTTGTAGAATATATAATAAAAGACGACCAATTGGCTTTACGAGTCACTACCATCGTGACTCCTAGGTGGTAGAGTTTTGCATTGTCTCGCCCGAGTCAGGTACCAACGCCTTACCTATTCCTGCCGCAATAGCGTCAGTGCTTATCACTGTCGTGTTCCGGTTTGGAGGGTAAGGTAGCCGGTAAACTTATGCATGCGGCTTAAGACCTCGCCACCAGATAGCAACGCAACCATTAACACCTTTGATGTCTATAGGCGATGGTTAACTTTTTTCATCAGGAGATCCATCTGCTTGTTTGCCATCTTATAATATAAAAAAAAAAACATTTAAAGCGTGTAACAAAATACCAGCCCGATCGTGGAAGGCATTATTTGGTAGCTTAATACGATCATACGTTTGTAACTATTTTTGGATATTTTGGTAGATAAAATTTCCCGATTTAAATAAATAATGGATACACAAAATGTGACATAGTATGTAAATATTTCTAAAAGGTATTTTCTTTGAAGACGTCCATGTCGTCCATAGATTAAAGTATGTATTGTAGGCATCGACATATTTTAGGCATAGAAAAGAAACTTTCTAAATCGTTAATGGCATACTACTGGTGTCATCTATGTCATAGCATGGAAACTATTTTATTTCGGAAGCCTATGTAAGCTGTTCCGTAAATTGACGTCAAGCTGTAATCCCATGATAGGCCAAATTATAATAGGTATCAGAAAAATAAAATGAAATCCAAATAATGTGTCTTAAAAATACAAAGCTTTTAAAAAAATCGAAAAATCGACAGTGGATTTTTAGTTCTCGGCACTACAAATTTCTCCTTTTTTGTTATTTTTTTGGTATGTAATCCTGAATAATGCTTTAGTAAACTGGTGCCTAAAATTTAAATCAAACGACTCCGACTTGAAAGGAAATGAGGCTTTTTGCCTAAACCAATGATTAAAATTTAATAGTTTTCTCGATTTTAACTTAACTACCTACTTGTTTTTTTTTTCTGATAACTATTATAACTTGGCCTATCACGGGTTTACGGCTTGACGTCGATTTACGGGACACCTGTATAGGTACCTACTTTTTCATTGACTTTTTAATAGTAAATAGGATTTTATCAAACACTACATAGTGTGCCACTTAAACAACATATATCTCTGACAAGTTTTTTTGCCACTTCGTTTGATTGCGTTTGATTGTATATGAGAAACAAAACATTCATATTATAATTTAAGATTTAATTAAAATACAATAAATAGCACAAAAAATAGTTTTGTGTCGCGTTAAAGCAATCCAGAGAATAAAAGTTCAAACTCACCGAAAATAGCACTAACACACACAAAACAAACTAAATTTCAAAAACTACATACGCAAGAGTCGCAACAGTCAACATTCAACACCATGCGGACGCCATTTGCAACTGTGTTATTTTTTGTTTGATTGGCCAAATTTTCTTATTTTGAAAAATAAGCGAATTTATAAGACAATATATAATTATACAAGACAATATATGTTTATAATTGAGACAGTAAAAAATATAACTTAATGTTATATCATTTTACAAATATACTTTTAAGACATTAAAGATTATTTTTAATATTCGCATGTAGTGGCAAAAACCTCGAATCCAGATCTTAAGCCTTTATAAATAAAACTTTTTTATTCCGTGTTCTAGATGGCGCTATTTACAATATAATTATGAAATATTTTTAGAGTACTCAATTACCCTAGCATGAAGTCGTTCACTAAATCATACCGCCACTGACGGGAAGTGGTGCTGTCTAGTTTAAAATATTCGCTAAATTTAAGTTAAATTTTAAAATATCATAACTATAATTATAATAAATATACGATAAAGATATGATAGTTTTTATCTCAATTAACAATTTTGTGTTGCAAAACAACGTTTGCGGGTCAGCTAGTATGTATATAAATTACGTGTCACGTTGTTTGTCCGCTATAATTATAAGATAAAGATAAGATAGTTTTTATCTCAATTAACAATTTTGTGTAGCAAAACAAAGTTTGCGGGTCAGCTAGTATGTATATAAATTACCTGTCACGTTGTTTGTCCGCTATAAATAAAAGATAAAAATATGATAAATTTTATCTTAATTGACCCCCTCCTCCATTGTCTCAAGTAACCTACCAAAATATTCAATACAATTTGTAGGGCAAAACAACGTTTCCCAGGTCAGCTAAAGTATTTGAATTTTGAATTTTGAATTTGAATTTGATTTTATTTATTACTCCAATAGTAGAATTGTTATATACTAGCACATTTTACATGAAATGTAAAAACATTATTATTAAAGCGAAAGTATTAATATAGATTTATAATTTGTTGCAGGCATTCACACACAAATTTACTCAGGGCATCGAAATGGAATATGGCAATAAGGGTATCATAGTCCAAAGCGTACTCCCAGGAGTCGTATGTACAAAAATGAGTGGTGTCAGTCGTGAAACCTGGAAAGAACCTTCTCCTGAACGATTCGTAAAGTCCGCGCTTAGTTTAGTCGGCACTGCAAAGAGCACCGCTGGTTACTTCCCTCATGCCTTTTTATTTTTTGTTGTTAATAAATTATATGCAATTGCACCACAATATACTTTAAGGCTAATCATAAGAGAACAGGTCGAAAGCCGTCAATCTTAGGGCAAAGACTACTAGAAAAAAATGGTATACACTTTGATGTATTAGGGATCGGCTCTGGTCAAAATCCGACGTCAATTCTATGACTCCGTTTGACCAAAACAATAAAATCTCTACTGTATTTGACTACAGACTTTTAACTATACACAAAACAGGTACTGTTTTGTGTATAATTAAAAGTTACATGTGTCTATATAATGATGTGTGTCGTATAAATGGTAATGTATATGATGTATATTTTTATTAATTTAATTTATTTATAATGTATATATTATACATGTTGACTGGTAAAAGATTGTATAAATAAAATAATAAATATTCACGGGACAAATTACACTTATTGATCTAACCCCAAAGTAAGCAAATTATTTGCTTGTGTTATGGGTGTCAACGATACTAATACTTAGAAATACATATATAAATATTAAAATATATTTAATAAACACCCAAACCCAGAAATACAAACATTTATGCTCATCACATAAATGCTTGTCCCCGTCGGGGATCGAACCCGAGCCCCGTCGATTGAGTAGTTAGGGTCACTAACCACTCAATTAACGGGGCGGTCAAATGAAGGAGAGTGTTCAGTACCTACTTGATTTTAATACCAAATATTATGTAAAAAAGTAGGTACTTACATTTTGACCTAATATTCCAATAAAAATGTTAAGCAAGGTCACCCGCGCATGATCACAGTAGTTCGTTGTTTGGAAACAGCGATTTGTCGAAATCACGACTAGACTCGTTAATACCTCGTGTGGTGATTATATTTTTTGAATATTACTGTACTAACTTTGTTGAGGTTTGCTATCTAGTTAAGCAATATTCTCTTCTTCTTATTATATTTTTATTGTTTACTCAAGAATATTAACTATCGTGTCCTTCAAATAGGAACAACATTAACCAGTTAACCTGTAAGTATAAAAATACTAGTTTTCGGCACTTCTTCACGATGTAAACTTATTAGTGTCCAACTCCTTCGTTCGTTTAATTTTCGTAAAAAGGGGTATAAAATTTTTGCTTCACTTACTAAATGTTTCACATTAGAAAATGTGCCAATTTAATTTTTATTATTGTTTTAGAAATCGAAAATAAAAAATATTATTTCGTTTTATTTTTTATTCGTTTTCCATTGAGTATCATTTTAAATTCATAAAATTATAAAATGGGCTTTTTTATGATGAGTCCAATATTAAAAGGTTTTCGTCCTATACATTATAGACCGTGGTCCGAGGAACTTTTTTTCGATTAATAACAAGCTGAATTTTTGTAAACAGTTTTGACGAGACAACCACCTTTTCTGTCTTCGAAAAATCTCGAATCGGGTAATTAATGTACCCCGTGTTGTTCCCAGGCTTCTTTGAAGAATAAGCCAACTGCCGTTCTGCCAGGCAGGTCGTAAAAGGCGACCGATTGGCTATTCGAGTCACTACCATCGTGGCTACTAGGTAATAGAGTACTGCATTGTCTTGCCCGGGTCTGGGACCACCGCCTTACCTATTCCTGCCGCAATAGCGGCAGGGCTCGTCACTGTCATGTTCCGGTTTGTTGGGTAAGGCAGCCGATAAACTTATGCATGTGGCATTACACCTCGCCGCAAGATAGCAATGCACCGTTAACTCCTTTAGTGTTTAGTTATAGGCGATCTGCTTTTTTGCTATCTTATGATATAAAAAAAAAATAATAATAAATTTATGAAGCTTTAAAAATTTTGATTCGGTGAAGGAAAAATATTTATTAATAATTATTATTATTTTTTGACTGCAATCGCTTGATTATATTATAAAAACACGACGAAACTTTTCTCCTACACATTTAATGGTTTTTCTGACGAGTCATCTACTCTAAAGTTTCGAAATTATGAGATTTTTAAATTGATGTTTATCAACATAAGTTGTTAATTAAGTTTTTAAAAACAACCTGATTTTCTCAAAACCCTGTTAATTATTATTATAATTTAAGGGTTATTTTTTCCCGTTTCCCGTGAAGTGGAAACTTTTCTTAGTCCGGCACTCTAAATTTTTATTTTTATTTTTATTTTTTTTATATAAGAGGGGGCAAACGAGCAGGAGGTGCACCTGATGGTAAGTGATCACCGCCGCCCATGGACATCCACAATACCAGAGGTCTTGCAGTTGCGTTGCCAGCCTTTTAAGAATGAGTAAGCTCTTTTCTTGAAGGCCCCCAAGTCGTATCCGTTTGGAAACACCCTCTGACGGTAATTGGTTCCACAACAAAGTAGTGCGAGGCAAAAAGTGTCGAGAGAAATGCACAGTTGTGGATTTCCAGACATCGAGATGTTGAGGGCGGTTGACGCGATGTCCGATGATAGAATTCGGCGGCAGGAATTAATCCAAATAACTCGTCGGAACACTACCCATGAAAGATACGATAGAAGACACAGAGTGAACTAACATCCCTGCGCAATGCCAAAGAGTCAAGCCGTTTCGAAATAGCCAGGTCGTCAACGATTCGACCGCTCTACGCTGAATGCGATCAAGAGAAAGGAGCTGGTACTGAGGAGCTCTGGCCCAGAGATGAGAACAGTACTCCATATGGGGCCGAATTTGAGCCTTATAAAGCTGAAGGCGATGGGCCGGCAAGAAGTACTGTATCGCTCTGCTGAGCACACCGAGCTTTTTGGAGGCTAGTTTAGCCTTACCTTCCAAATGACCGCGAAACTGAACGTAATTCGATATGTCGACTCCCAGAATCCCGATACTAGCTGAGGCTGTCAGGAGAGTATCCCCAAATCGAGGTGACACGACAAAGGGTGTCTTTTTAGGGAAAAACACGCAAAGCTGTGTCTTCTTGGGGTTAAAAGTGACCAGGTTTTGACGACCCCATCCCGAGACATCGGTTAGTCGATTCTCAACTTCGAACACAAGCTTGTTTCGGCTCTCTCCGACGTGTTCCCGAAAAATACCTCTTCGGCCGGAGTATGTAGCATCACCAGTACTGTCATCTGCATAGCTATATATGTTGCAAATTCAGTTCCAAGCTCTTGTGCTAAATTTCGGAAGTAAGTACCTATACATACGGCGCAATTTTAAGTGAGGCTCTAACGGTAAGGTATCGCTATTGCTAGTGATATTGACTTCTCCGACGGTGCTTATGATATGCAAATAAATTATTCAAAAACGATGCAGGAAGTTTATTTTTACATTTATATTGTAGATTGATTGGTGATTTCACACTTCAGTACAAAATAAATCATATCTACTGACGAAGAAATTCTTACTTCAGACTTTCTGCAAATAAAACATGTAAAATCAAAGACATTTAATCAAAAAACGTTAGTTCATGAATAAAAAAGTATCTTCACGCCCATATCCCCGAAGGGGTAGGCAGAGGTGCAGCGAGTGCACCCACGATTAGCCGAAGATACTTTGTCCCACAAATGTGATAGGTGGCAAGCCTATCGCCAACCGGGCACTTTCTAATCCCGGCCAACTTTGTATTTCTCAGAAAAACTGAAAAATCACTTTTTATGTACCCGACCCGGGAATCGAACCCGGGACCTCATGTGGTAAACGCCAACGCTGGACCACTAGACCACAGAGGCGACTTCATGAATAATGTCAAATTTAATTAATTTCACCATTTTAATATAAATTGGCACAAAATGGTGATTTACGGCCTGTCTATGCCGTAATACGCGAAACTAGTTGAACTTAGTAATTAAATAATAAACAAGCTGAATCGTTTAATGCCAAGACAACGCTTCCAAATAGTGGAATTTTACTTTGAAAAAAAAAAACTGTTCACGAAGTTCACAGAGCACATCGTCCATTTTACGGTCAACATAATCAACCTATAATTGAGCAAGCAAGATTGATTGATTCCAGTTATTGATCGTTATCACACTAGAAGCAAAGACAGCCCTCAAGCAGTTCCAATCACCATTATATTCATTAAAATTGACTGTTAAGTGAGGTTTACATGTTGGCTCATCGGTCCTTATTTCTTTTGAAATGAAGAAAGCGCTGCCGTTGTGATGAATGGCGAGCGCTACTGAGCCATGACGACTGATTTTTTGATTGATAAAATTAATCAGCGAAACAGCGATGACAATTGTTCCCAACAAGAGGGCACAACTAGTCATACAGCGCGCTTAAACAAAAATTTATTGCAAAACAAATTTGATGACAACTTTATTTCCAGAAGTTATTTGGCCACCTCGTTCGTGTTCGTGTTCAACGTAACGCCTCTCGATTTCTTTTTATGGGGCAATATTAACTAATTGATTTATGCTACAAACCAGTAACCCTCGGAGCATTGAAATCCAATATTTAATCCAACATTAATTACATATTTACTACCAGATTTATTGGAAAATGTAGTGAAAAATTGAACCGATTGAATGAACCATGCAACTTGTAGCTGCAGCGGATATTTGCTGGAAATCATATTTAAAAAAAATGCTATGAAATTATCTACCAGATTGTAAAAGTAGAAAAATCATTCCAACAATATTTCTGTCTTGTATTATTATTTTAAGTTCTCAAGCTACAAAATAACACCCTTTAGAAAAAGATTGTGCGCAAGAAATAGAGTGGATTGCCTACTTCAAAACAGTATTCTAAGTAAGGGTGACCGTCATCTATATACATATAATAAAATCGTTGTAAACTCAATGTATGTCCGGGGTAAACTCAAAAATTACTGCATGGATTTACTTCAAATTTTGCACAAATTTTACTATCAGGTCGGGTCAACATATAAGCTACATATTATTACGCTATCACCTACGGGGGAGGAGCCGTGCGGAGTAAACGAAGTTCGCGCGAACGAAGTCGCGGGCAACAGCTAGTATTCTGCATAATTATATGTTAATCTCGCTATTGTATATAAATGAAAGATGCATAGTAAAGGCATTAAAAGTAACACAATTAAACTAAGACTAAAATTCATAAAAAACTACAATATACTATGTATGCCCTTTTTTATATCATAGGATAGCAAACACCATCTGCGGGTATCGTGATGGAAAGCTTCAATCATATCGCCTATAAACACCAAAGATGTTAATGGTGCGTTGCTATCGTGTGGCGAGGTCTAATGCCACATGCATAAGTTTACCGGCTACCTTACCTCCAAAAGGGAACACAACAATGACAAGCATTGACGCTATTGCGGTAGGAATAGGTAAAGCGATGATACCAGACTTAGGCGAGATAATGCAGAACTTTACCAACAAGTAGCCACGATGATCCAATCGGTATGATAGCCAATCGGTTGCCTTTTACGACATGCCTGGCAGAACGGCAGTTAGCCTATTCTTCAATGGAGCCTAGACCAACACAGGGAGAAATGCTATGAGGCACTGTTGATATTTCTAATTTTAGGTCAAAAAACGGATATTCCTAAATTTCCATTAACTTTGAATATTCATTAGTAATTTATTAGGTGTTTTTTTAAAAGGTTTTTTTTTAAATCAGTGTGTTTTATACCTGCCTAGGAAAAGAAAATTTTCTAACATCTGATGACGAAAGTTTTGGTGAAACGATGGGTTTCACCAAAAACTTTCGTATTTTGAGTATACTTAGTAGTATATCCTACACTTTAAACAAGAAAATCTCGTATACACATATGTATGTATTTGGTTTCTTCAAAGCGGCTATAACGAATTTGATGAAAAAATTTGTGTCATATGCGTGATATTCAGTTTCTACATGAAACAATATCATCTGAGCAAAGCTCAATCGCCAGCTAGTATACAGTCATATAAAGAATTATTAGTTTGCTATGGATAAAAACTGGATTTAGTTTTGAAATCTAGGCATCAAAAATTTTAATGGTGCGTTACTTTCTTGTGGTGGGCTCTTAATGCCACGTGCATAAGTTCACCGGATACCTTTTCGTCCAAACCGGAATACGACTGTGGCAAACTGTGACGCTACTGCGGTAGAAATAACTAAAGCAGTGGTACCAGACCCGTACAAGACAATACAGAACTCTACCACCAAGTAGCCACGATGGTAGTGCCTCGCATAGCTAATCTTTCGCCTCTTACGAACTGCCCGGCAAAACAGCAGATGTTTTATTTTTCAAAGGAGCTCGGACCAACACGGAGGAATCACTAATATGTATAAACCTTTCTATCCAAAAGAGTCAATGCTTGTCAGTGTTGTGTTCCGGTTCCGGTTTATAGGTAGCCAGTAATGTAATGCGCATGGCATACCCACCTTCCATAAGGATAACAACGTATTAATACTAGGTTTGTAACGGCACTCTGCCTCCGTTACTGTGGAACTTCCGCAAAGAATCGAACCTGTGCCTCCGCCAAATTTATGTGGAGTTTTAACGGAGGTTTATTTACGCTTAATACGAAGCGCAAAGAATGACACTGGAAGACGCGGCCGCACTGCTGCGTATTTGCGAGTGAAATGTGGTGAAATGGTCAATATTTTGCTTGTGCCACAGGAACACGGGCGGGCGGACGGTGGTGAGGGCGTGATGAATGACAGGAATCAACTTGTCGAATCGTTCGGTACCGCGTAGTTGTTGTGTATTTGAGTCGTGATTGTTTTAAGTGATTTAATACATGACTAATATGATGTACCCATTTGAAATATTTTTAACTTTAAAAAACCATAAATTTATATTTTTTCTACTTCGAATTTTCACCTCCGCCTCCGTTTACCTCCGCATCCGCGGAATCGAACCTCTTCTCCTCTGCATCCGCCTCCACCTCCGTTAACAATGCCTTCGTCACAACTCTAATTAATACCTATAGTGTGCAATGTGCGTTCCTTCTTTCACCATCAGGAGATCTATCAACTGTAGCACGCCGCGGCGCGGCTGTGCATTATTATCGGTTAAAAGAAAATGCATGGCTCAACCAACATCAATCACACTCAGTATTAAATTTCACTAATTTCATACAAAAAGTATATGATTATAAAGAGAGACCTTAATTCTTCAAATTCTATATAACTTTAAGCCTTTGAAGACTGTCAATTACTCTAAAAAATGTTGTTGAAAAAAAATGTTGATGGCCGGCAGTTGATTATTAAATATTGTTATATCTGTAAACACGAAATAGGTTGATTGGCTTTATGAATTCACTTTATTTTATTATCAATACTATCTAATTTACTCAGAATAGATCTCTATTGAAAATCACTTCATTCGGTTTTTTTTAATAAAATAATTCAAAAAAAAAATTAACGTTGCGGCGTGCACTATTGGATTTTCCAAACTTTCTTTTTGCTATCTTATAATATTGAAAAAAATATTTTAAAACTGGAATCCTAAAAAGATACAAAACCAACTTAGTTTTACTGTCTTCTTCACTTTAACCTTTTAGTAGCAATATTTTCCTTTTCAGAGGTTTTCAAAAAAGGACTAAAAAAGTAAAGCTTACAATTTATTGACAATAATTTTCAACACAAAAAGTACAGTAGACACGGTTGATGAATTATGCAGTTTATATATCTACTATATCCATTATTCACGAGTGTTATAAAAAAACACATATAGGTAAACTTTCAAAGTACTTTGCCATATATTTCATAGCTATCAACCATATAACAAATGAGAATCCAATAAGCAAAATTTGCGTTGGGTCCAGAGGATAATCAAAAGTCTCCCACATTTTGATGATTTTTGCTCTTTAGTCTTTATATAATTTTAGTTATCATATTGTGAATAGCACAGAATAACACTGTCAAGATTACTAAAGATCCAATTATTGTCAGAAACTGGTTTAAGCTGAAGTCTATACCACATTCATGCGTCATATTTATTCTATGTTCCTTGGAAATATTTACACATCCAAGTCATAACAACGAGTAAGGTAACGAAAGCAAATGCAATTAGCAGAACTTGGAGGATATCAACGCTGTAGCACAGATCATTTCTTCCCATATCTTCAACGACCGTTAACTATGTGGCATACTACAAGGAAAAGCAAAACTAGAATCACTATTGAACCAATTATCATAAGAAGCTGATTTAGGTTAAAGCTTAAACCACACGTAGAGCCAGAGTTTATATTAGATCTACCCATTATATACCATATGTTATGTCGCGAATATGACGTTTGTATGGTTTTTCTTCATTTTTCTGCTTTACTTTCGTTCCATTTGCATTTTTGTTTTTTGTAATTTTTGTAAAAAAAATTTATGGACACATAATTTGAGAAAATTAATGTCAATATTGACATATGTATATAAAAACATGCTTAGAACAAGATCCAAGTGAAAAGTATTTATGTAATTTTAAAGTGTTCAAAAATCATAGATATTAATATACTAGCTGTTGCCCGCGACTTCGTTTGCGCGGACTTCGTTTACTCCACACAGCTCCTCCCCCGTAGGTGATAGCGTGATAATATGTAGCCTATATGTTGACCCGACCTGTTAGTAATATTCATGCAAAATATGAAGTCAATCCATGCAGTAATTTTTGAGTTTACCCCGGACATACATTGACTTTCCTATGATTTTATTATATGTATACTAGCTGTTGCCCGCGACTTCGTTCGCGCGGACTTCGTTTACTCCACACAGCTCCTCCCCCGTAGGTGATAGCGTGATAATATGTAGCCTATATGTTGACCCGACCTGTTAGTAATATTCATGCAAAATATGAAGTCAATCCATGCAGTAATTTTTGAGTTTACCCCAGACATACATTGACTTTCCTACGTTTCATTATATGTATACTAGCTGTTGCCTGCGACTTCGTCCGCGCGGACTTCGTTTACTCCACGCAGCACCTCCCCCGTAGGTGATATCGAGATAATATGTAACCTATATGTTGACTCGACCTGTTAGTAATATTCATGCAAAATTTGAAGTAAATCCATGCAGTACTTTTTGAGTTTACCCCGGACATACATACAGACAAACAGACTAAAATTCTAAATACTATATCTTTGGCTTCGATATCGGTTGTAGATCATGCCCCAAGTATTCTTTTTTAAAATATTCAATGTACAGTTTTGTCTTTCCTACGATTTTATTATATGTATAGATATAAATACTCAAAGTCAAAAATGTTATTATAAGTTACTTCTTTCTGCAAATACACTATACTAAGTTATTATCACGAATTGATTTAGCCCAAGTAATCAAATTGCTTGTAATACGTGTCTCAGTTCATGATATAAATAGGTACATATTACATAAATACTCAAATAAAATTAATAAACACCCAAACCTAGAAACACAAACATCGCATTGCAGCGTCAGTGCTTATCACTGTCGTGTTCGGGTTTGTATGGTAAGGTAGCCGGTACATTTTGAAAGTGACATTAAGTCCCCGCCACAAGGATAGCAACGTACCATTAACATCTTTATGCGCTGCTCGTGTGCGGCGATGCTTGTCTCTTTCCATCAGGAGAGCCGTCTGCTTGTTTGCTATCTTATGATATAACAATAATCCATGCTCATCACACAAATGTTTGTCGGTGTTAGGAATAGAACCCGATCTCCGAATAATCACTATAGTTAGTCACTCCGAATAGTTTTACCCCGTGTTGGATTCGGGCTCCTTTGAAGAATAAACCTGCCGTTCTGCCAGGCAGGTCGTATAAGCGAACGATTGGCTACGCGAGTCACTACTATCGTGGCTGCTAGGTGGTAGAGTTCTGCATTGTCTCGCCCGGGTCTGATACCACCGCCTTACCTATTCCTGCCGCAATAGCGTGTTTGTCGCTGTCGTATTCCGGTTTGGAGTGTAAGGTAGCCGGTAAACTTATGCACATGGCATTAGACATCACCACAAGATAGAAACGCACCATTAACATCTTTAGTGTCTATAGGCGACGGTTGACTCTTCCCATCAGGTATTTGCTACCTTATGATATAAAAAAAAGTTAGTTTCGCTAATCACTCGACCGACGGGGTGGTATCCTAATCCACCACTGAAGTAATAAGGTCCAATCCACTCAATGTGTTTTTAGTATATAGACACATTTTTTTTAAAACCGTTTTATAACATTACATCCAGTACTGAGTTTGTATCCATCAATTTTATTTCTTTCTATAAACCCATATTTTGTATGTCATAGGAGAAGAAACCAGAGTTGCGAAAAAGTGATCTTCTAAGCACTTCAAGGATGTGTGCGATTGTTTTTTTATAAAGATAGTCCACATAATGTAAATATACGTAGACTTTGATGTATCGGCACCAGATCAACTTTACATTAAATTTAAACAACTTTACCTTAGGGGCATAAAGGCACGTTCCTGGGACCCCATTTAATTAGAGGTCCCGAAAGTATATGAGTCATCACTCCATAGTATAAAACAAAGTCGCTTTCTCTGCCTGTCCCTATGTCGCTATGTCCCTATATCCCTATATATGCTTAAATCTTTAAAAGTACGCAACGGATTTTGATGCGGTTTTTTAATAGTATGATTCTTGAGGAAGGTTTTAGTATATAAACGTTTCCGATATTCCCACGGGAACAAAAGCTACGAGGGTGAAACCGCGGGCAGGTCGCAAGTTTGGAATATTATAAAAATAGTCGATAATAAGTAACGTAAAGGAATGTTAAATATACCTCACCTGAATATGGAGACACTACCTACAGCACTAAGTGAAAAGTTAAGTATAATTATATCTAGCCATACAGCTATACTTATTCTTTACTCTTACTCTGAACTGACGCATTATTTTTCCAAATGGTCCTGTAAATCGTTTACGCCTGGAGCCACTGTATAATTTAAGACGGTCTTGATCGCAACATTTATGATTAATGATCATTATTACTTGATCAGTTTTTATATAAATACGATAATGAATAAGTTTGTAGATGGTTTGGATACAGGATAGAGTTAATTATAACAAAGTATAAGTACAGTGTTCTAAAAGAAAAAGATGCAAATAATCAGAAATTCTTCCGTATTTTTTTCTGATTTTAGTATTAATTATATAAACAACGTAATTAATATAAAAATTAACTATCCGTTTATTGCCTAACAAGTATCTTAACATAACTGTGAGACATTACTACAAAATTTTATTAGGTGTCCTAAAGCGCCTGTATATAAATTACATCAGACTTGGTCTCTAAAAGTAATTGTAAATAATATTTTTACAGGCGCTTAGTAGCCTGTAAACAACTCGACTGTATTATGATTATTTTTTAAAAAAATGGTTTGTTTAGCAACTAATAACTCAGTACTCGTATATTTGTGTAGGCTAATAGTTTACTACATAATATTTTTAAATAATAATTTTCTGTACAAACCAGGGTTGTCAACATAGATTTTTATAAAATACTTAATTCAGACTAATTAATTAAATTTCTTATACAAGAGTATATACTAGCTCGATAAAGTACGAATGGTCCATACCTCACCAGCTCTAGTTTTATTATAAATAAATATTTTATGTCTAATAATTTTAAATATACTTTTCATCATATTTTTACTTCATTTTTTAAATGCAAATTTAAGTAAAAAATAATTATACTAAGAAAAATAAATACTTATGATGCAAAAATATTCTACTAATCCTACAACAGGAAAACATGGATTGGCAACATTTAGTTTACTGCATAAAAAAATATTATTTGATCGTAGTCAGTTTATTTCCTTTTAAATTAATAATTTAACCTGAGCGAAAGATTTAAGCTTTAAATTTTAAAATAAGTTACATAAAAATAGTTGTATTAATATAATTGATATTTCAAAATGCTACAGAAAATAAAGCAAAATTTTGCCGACCTCTATTTCAAGGTGTAATAGAAGGTCGGCAAAAATTTTGCCTAAAAACTATATGTTGCCATTCTATATTTTCGCTAAGATTAGTAGAATATTAATGTATTCTGAGTATATGTTTTTCTAAATAAAATTATTTCAATTTGAGTATGCTTTTAAAAAATGAACTAACAACATTAAGAAAAGTATATTTAAAATGATTAGATTTAAAATATTCCTTATAATAAAAGGTAAAATCGGCGTTAGGTACGAAATATTCGTACTTTATCTCGCTCGTATTTACTTTTGTATTAATTCAATGAGCAGTGATCTTTAAGAGACTAAAATGATATATATTTTTCAATATCTTACGAATTTTCTACAGATTCTCTATAAATCAATAAGACTGATTTAGTATTTAAAAAAAAATCCATGCTGACAACACTGATTTGTATCGTACGACGGTAAGACTCTCGTATAATAGTATTGTCTCGTATACTCATAGAATACTTTATAATAAACTAGCTGTTGCCCACGACTTCGTCCGCGCGGACTTCGTTTACTCCGCACAGCACCTCCCCCGTAGGTGATAGCGTGATAATATGTAGCCTATATGTTGACCCGACCTATTAGTAATATTCATGCAAAATTTGAAGGAAATCCATGCAGTACTTTTGAGTTTACCCCCGACATACGTACAGACAAACAGATAAACAGACAAACAGACAAAAATTCTAAAAACTATATTTTTATGTAGCCTATATGTTGACCCGACCTGTGAGTAATATTCATATAAAATTTGAAGTAAATCCATGCAGTACTTTTGAGTTTACCCCCGACATACGTACAGACAAACAGATAAACAGACAAACAGATAAAAATTCTAAAAACTATATTTTTATGTAGCCTATATGTTGACCCGACCCGTGAGTAATATTCATATAAAATTTGAAGTAAATCCATGCAGTACTTTTTGAGTTTACCCTGGACATACATACAGACAAACAGACAAAAATTCTAAAAACTATCATTTTGGCTTCGATATCGATTGTAGATCACGCCCCAAGTATTATTTTAAAAAATATTTAATGTACAGTTTTGACTTTCCTACGATTTTATTATATGTATAAATTTTACGCAAAATAATTCACTATGCTGATCTAGATGTCGCTACACACAAATAGATAATGCTGGTATAGCTAGCTAGTGGATATTTCATTTGATAATATTCTATATATATATTTTTATAGTTCTGGGCTCAGACTGAGCACTATGCTTGCCCAAAACGCCCCGTTTCGCAGTAGCGGTCATTTGGACCAACTGCTTAAGTTCGTTGCGAAAAAAATATAGGAATATTTATATTTTATATAGATTATACCAGAACTACATAGATTATTCAGGAGGCCTCGCCAAGTACTTTCCTATCAGCATTATCCTATAGGCTATAATCCTATTAGCTATTACCGTAAACACTTAAAAGTAATTAGTAAACATCACAGTAGGCATGTCGTTCGTTCTATCAGAAAGAATATCAATACTGATTCCTGAAAAAGACCCGGCTGTTATGGCACATTCAATCGATTGATTGACTGATAATGTAATCCTTTAATGTAATCATGGATTGTGAACAGGTCTCACGAGCAGAGTTACGATTCAATCATATGATTGGTTTTGTTTCGATCAACAGTTATATTAATTGGTGAATTTGCCGAATTTCGGCTGAATGTCAAATTTCGGCCGTATGTCGAATTTAAATCGAATGACGAATTTCAAGCGAATGTCGAATATCGGCGGAATGTCGTATTTCGGCCACATGTTGAATTTCAGCCAAATGCAGAATTTCGGCCAATGGTCGAAGTTTCGGCCCATTCCAGTAACAAACTGTTAAATTAATAAGATGAATAAAATTAACGTTTTTAAATAAACTCATGTCTGGAGACGCGACATAACTAACTAAAAAACTAATTTTCAGAATTTTTAAATAAGAAATGATGATATTTAATTTGCAAAATATCCGCCGCAGCTTATATCATACACCTATGGAACTGCTGTGATGCAACTGAAATGAAAGGTAGTGTAAGGAAAGAGGAAACTTTACCAAAATGTGAAAAGGTGAAAACCAAATTAACCCACATTTCACTTCGCAACCGAAACATCTTCAGGAAAGTCGAATAGAACTTCACTCTATGAAGGGTGAAGAATCATTAATTGCTAAATTTTTAAATTGCTAAATTGTAAATAATTAATAACGCAAGCTACGCCCCCAAACTAATAAATTGTCTTGAATGGCGTAGGTATCCATTTAATTCGTGGGAGTAATAAATGAATAGTTACTGATTTGCGAATCGCTAGTCCATTCGGTTTGCCATACAAAATTGACCGTTTTATAATTTAAAAAAAAATACTTTTTAGTTTTGGTTGACAGAAATAAATAATTAGTTAAGTCAGATTTTACGATTTACGTATTTTTATATAGGCGCATAAAAGCTACAAATATTTGAATAGAGACTAATAATTTTCGTTAAGTTCGATGATTAATTTGCTAGTCATTTTTTCTCAGTGCATAGAGCTTACTTTTATCATTTTAATTACGGATATTCGAATATATGTAGTAATAATGAAATTCAAATGAATTTAAATAATGTGCATGACTGCTATAATCGAATTTTTCGAACAAATGTCATTCACATAGATATATTACACCATACTCAAAGGTTTTTTAGATTCACTATCGCCCATCTTTATGGAGAAGTTTTTATAGGCGGTGAAGTATGCGTCATGTAAGTAAACGTCACTCACGTCGTAGTACGAAACAATAAAAGCTGTCTTCTTAAAGTCCACATTATCTTGATGGGCAACTTCGGAAACCCTACATTGCGCGTGGCCCGACACGCACTTTACCCATTTTTTCCTTTTAGTTGCACTGCATAGGTTTCTTCTTATAAAAATTGCACGAATAAACGCGTCTTGGTACTTAATTCTATAGAATCTTAGAGAAAACAATCTTTATATTTTTACAGATATCAATCTGTTTTTAACATAACAGTGATATATTAAAAAACATTTATATTAAATTTATTAAATATATTTGTTTTAGTCTCATTATTCCTATTATATAAACAAATAGTAGGTATAAATAAAAATCGTATTGGCAATAATTGTTCTAATACAATGTCAGGCTTCCATCTTTTCTTTCCTGGAAAAAGATTTTTTTAATTAGTAAATGTATCTTTACGTCAAACACCCAACGTTGAGAACAAATGGCCTCTTATCTCCCTACAAAGAGGACCTCTCTAAATTAGGAAATTTTTATTTCTACCTTTATACACTCATTGGTCTACTATGATACACCAACTATCATCACCATGATTAATTCCGTCTCACACTACAAAAACTTACAAAACCAGTAATTAATGCCACTGGATTATGGTCAATGCATCTACTTCTCAGCTGGTATCGTGTTTGAATTATGGCCTATGTAGCTAATTATATATATTACATTGATGCATTTACTTACATTTTCATTTTTACTTTACATAATTACTGCTCAAGAAACAAAAAGTATGAACTGATTTTATTTACTGACATCATCACTTTCGGCACAAAGTCGAAGAATAAATATAATTTCATAAAGCATACGACTTAAACTATTACCATATTATTTCTGGAAATTTATCTGAATATTGTCATAAATTAATTAGAAAACCGCTCCACCTATGCATGTACCGGAAAAAGTAGAAAGAAGTACAAAGTATACCCATAGGATAAAAATCCTTGATGAGCCAATCGGCGGTGTTTTTAAACGAATACAACTTGGAAACCTTCAAGAAAAGAGTTTATTCATTCTTAAAACGCCGACAATGGAACTGCAAGCCCTCTGATACTGGGGATGTTCATAGGTGGTGGTGATCATTTACCATCAGGTGAGCCTTCTACTCGTTTGCCTCATCTTTTATAAAATAAGAATTGTTAGCAATAGATGACCTGACATATTTTTGGTCAGTTCTTAATATTCAGTCTAGTGACGCTTTTCCTTTCGTAATTACTCGAGAATTCTGTATTGTATTTAAATCATTCTTTATTGTTAACGTTAATGTATTCTTTCACGTCTGTATTCAATCCATTTTATGTTCATTTTAATTGTGTTTTAAACCAATTGCCAAATTTTTAGATAATTACAAACCTATTGTTCTGATTTTGTATAATGTAGTATATATTTATTCAATTACTTATATGTTGAATTTGTATTACATTCTTATTCTTCTTTAATATCAAAATTAATACAATTTTTCAGGTTAATCTTATTTATTTATATTTATACACAAAAATATGTAGCAAGGTTTACCTAAACACTTATGGGCGCCTAATCTTCAATTCATTTTGTATTTATTTTAAACAAATTTGCAAATGTTTAGGTCATATGGAACCTTTGCTATCTTTGCATACACCAATTAGTAGAGACGCCCATGAAGGAATTTTGGCATTTATTTGAGAACAGCAAATTAATATAGGGGGGATATCCGGGTATTCCATAAACTGTGGAGAATCTCCAACAAATATAAGCTCTTTATATAAAGTCGGCTATCTAGGACAGTAAAAAAATATTTCAATATTAAATTCGGCTTCTGAAAACTGTAAGATTATATTTTTTTTCGTTATTTTAACGTGATTTTAAAAGTTATTTTAATTTTAAACATCATTTTCTTCAAAATAAATCAAAATTCAGCCGCGCTCGAGAATACGTTTTATTTGCAAGTTTGGACCTTTCTACCTTCAAAATCGTCAGATTATCTAAATGTAGCCCTTTTTAATTCGCAATTAACCCACCATACCTTAATCTGACGAACTTGAGCATTTTCATGTGTCTATTTTTTAAACCCTTATTACCTTTATTTTTCGTATCATGTAATCTTCAAAATCCAATAGGTTCATACGACGCTTGGGTTCCCCTAATATGTTAAATTACTTATCTGAATAAAAATACTATATATCTAATACCTTTAAAAACCTTTAAACAATTATATATCCTCCTCCAACGATTCAACGATCGACAACTATCAACGGTCAACCAGGTATTTAATAATAAAACAAGATAATAATACCTAATCTATACTCATCCTGAAGGTCTATATAGTCTGGATTCCATATGCTTGATTATAGGGCATCAGTTTTTTTGTTAGATACGAGTAAGTCGTGGTTTCTATCTATTGAAGTGGTATATACTGCACTTAGCCGCTGTACGGACCACTGCATTTGGTATAGTGGCTAAATCTGCCAACCCAGTTCCATCCAAAAGTTTAAACAAAATGTTGATCAAGTCGAAGCGCATAGGGCTCTTAAGCACATAAACTATATACATCGTCGCATCGTGCTGTGACTCGACATAATGTGTAAAAAAGTTTAAGAAACCAAAACTACTGAATCGGGCCCCAGTATCAATATTTTGATGAGATATAATACTCTTGACATTTTATTACGTGAATCGGGCCTCAGGTCAGTATCGGTGTGCTCAAACATATCCACATATGTATGTAGTCACATCCCTGAGAAGCTGAGCCCTTAGGTCGTTTATTTCCACGTACTCTGACAGTACGTCTTCCCTCACTGGTTAAGCATGCTCTTCATAAAGGACTATCTGTTAAGTCTATCGCATGCATATGTTTGTTCATAGAATAATGTCATATTTTTCTCCGATCTTCTCTAGGTAGTCCGAGTAATTATCTGGTGAGATTGAGACTCATTTTGGAAAATGCTAGTTTGAATTTTCTATATTTTTTGTCCCAGTATTGTTTACAGTTTTGTTGGTATTGGTGATTTCTCTTGTCAGTGTTTTAAACAAATTAAAAGATAGGAGTATAATTGGTTTAGACCCTATAATCTCCCTCTACGATCTTTTCTTTCCTGATTTATCAACGATGGCATTTCCGAGTGAGCCATATCATTTTGTCAATTGCACAGTGACTTCATGAAGTACGTAGCTTTTGTAATAAGTTTCTGCATCTATATACTAGATTGTTGCTAGTGTAGTTTAATTTGAGTGATTATAATAATGCCTGGCTATCAGTCACAAATTTCTCTTCACACTGACAACCAGGCATTTCTTTATCTTTTTCGGTAGTATTAACGGAAAGTATATGTATTGTTATGTAAGGGCTTTTGCTGCACCCCGTCACATGGTATCTGTAATGGTAGATTGAATTTTTGCATTTTATCCAGTAGTCATATGTGAAGGGATCGTGGCTTTTTCTGCTTCAAGCGCTTTTAGTCTTAGACAAGCCATTGTGGCTTCCTGTTGTAATAAATATGTAGTATAGTTATTCCCAGAATTACTTCTAATGCCGCAGGCTATCGATAGTTGACCATCATTGGGCAACTCTAATTACTATTGATTATTAGTGCGTGTGTAAAAATAAGCTCTTGATATCAAAGAAACGTAGCAAAAAGGCGACTCCACTTACTCCATAACGGATAACTAACAAGTAGTTTGCTCTCCTGACAGAAAAATATAACCACCGCTTGTAGATATAAATAATTGGCTGAAGTCAGTAACATTATTCTTTAATGATAAGCATTGACGTTATTGCGGCAGGAACATATAAGGCAGTAGTTAATTGGCAGTAATTATTAATACCAAACTCGAGCAACACGATACAAATCTTTATCAGGTAATAGTTTCGATGCTAGAAGAACGCTTGACTAATCGTTGCCTTTTTTATTAAATGGTAATAAAAAAATTATCTATTCGTGAAAAAAAGGATTCTCTAATCCCCTTTTTCAAGAATAGATTATCTTCAGACTTATAGAACAGAGAACGGGAAATAAACGTTGTGCCCGTATTTAGCAAATGTTTGCTCAACAGTATTGTTTATTGATATTTATACACATTTACATTGTTATCCATCACCAAAGATACAAAACAAGACTGTACAATATAATATATAAAATACGTTACTTTGTCGAATTTCAGCCTTTTGGTGATCTCTAGTAATATACTGTTTTTTTTTGTTAATTAAGTAAAGCTTTTTAAAATAACTAGCGATCGCCTGTGGCCGAAATTCAACCATAGACTATACAGTAAATCTATTTTAAATTTGACAAATGAAATTTTGACATTGACAATAAAAAATAGTATCTATGCATGTGTGTATAATAGCATGTACAAATTATGTATGTCACATGAATGTAATGTGTGTAATATTTATTTATATTACTTTAATGTAAATACTTCTAATGCATTTTATTAAAAAATATTAATTTTCTGCAGTCCCCCGCAATGTAAACTTAAACTATGCCTTCATACTCCACCGTTCGCACTCTTGTCGTAAAAACGGGTCCAAAGTTTTTTCTTTACGTATTAATATACAGATAATATAACGTTATTGGACAATTTACACATATTGCTGGAACTCCAGATTACAGCAAATAATTTGCGTCCTTTAGAGTTCGATCAATGCGTGTAATCTGTACAGTTATATTATTACTGAAATATATTTAATGAAAACGAAAACATATTTAACAAATACCTGAACTCCGAAACAATCTCCTATGTTCGTCATATAAATGCATGTCCCTATCAGGAATAAAGCCCGAGGCCAATCGATTGCGTAGTCAAAGTCGCTAACCACAGGGCCAACAGGATAGTCAAAGAATGTTATATTCCATTTATCTCAGTTAAAACAAAGTAGTTAAAATATAAATGTAAAACAAGAAATTCTTTAAACTCACGCATTTTTGCTTTGAAACAGCCAGGGCAATACAACACTCGCGAGCCATAAAGCCGCAAAGGATTACAAAAGTGGTTTAAAAACTAATCTATACCGACATAATAAAAACTAGGGCAAGTCCAAGAAACCCGGAACTTAGGCAACTCCATGTTAGCAGCCCAAAGCTTCAAATAGCACGTAAAACTAATAGTACCAGCTCAGTGATGTAGCTAGGGGAGGGGGCATCCGCCCTGGGTAAAAAATTATAACTTACCACCTGATACACCGATCTTGGAAAATTGTAACTTAAAAACCTTCTTATGAAAAAAAATAGTGCCAAGGAAGAACAACTTAATGTCATTCTGAAAACACGGATAGGAAGTGGTAATTTGTTCCATTAATCAACACATATGAAAATACGAATTGAAACCATGGACGCTTTTACCACTCAGCCACCGGCACTTATTCAATGCAACGTAGACAGATTTAATGTAAGGATTACACCACAATGGCTACCAGAAGTAACAAAACGATAATCGTTATGGTTGCCACATGCAATTTTAACTAGCATTCACCCGCTGGTCGAAATTCCACCGTATTTTTGATCATAGACTATATTAAAATCTCCTCTAAGTGTGGCAATAGACTCACCATAGACAAAATAGCATACTTGTGTAAATGTGATATGTGTCAAATGTATGGTAATGTGTGTAATGTTTATTTTTATTAATTTAATGTGTTTTAACCATTGACTTACAAATATAAAGTCAATGGTTTTAATGCATATTATATACAAATATTAGCTTTTTGCATTTCTTCTCCAAATAAATTTAAACTGAGCCTAATTTTATATTCCTCAGTTTGCGTAATTTTCGTAAAAATATAAGTATAATGGCTTATGCGGCGAAATTATGATTTCTCATAATAGAACAAACTACATATTTATTATTATTTATTTTTCTGTATATGAATATGTGAAGTGAAAACTTTGTATCCCTGTATACGAAAGTTACGTGAAATGAGAACAAAATTTGGCAGTCATTATTTTTTTGCAAAACCGTTTCAAGTGACAAAGGTAGCCCAGAAAATCAGGTGTAGGGTTGATAATGTTTGTCATCCTATGCACAGTAGAATAATAAGGCAGTAGATCAACTCCATTCAAGGCGCCCGAATCGCCGCACGCACACAGACGTGTTGCTTACACGGCCGCTAACCTATCTTGTCCGGCCAAGGTAGGTTAGCGGCGAGTTCTATATCACGAGCAGAGTCTGCTCGTGACCACGGTCAATGTAACTTGGCCGAAACGTCGAGCTTTACAAGTAAGTTCTATAAACGTACTCGTTTTTGACCCCTTTATATATTTTTAAAAAAGTTAATAATTTTGTATATGTATTAAAAATATATTAAATAAACATAATACACACTACCATTCATTTGATACATACCTACATAAGACACACATCATAATATTTACACATACGTAACATTTTTTTATGGTTTGTTTTGGTCATGGTAAAGACTGCTGTCAAAATTAGAAGAGATTGTTATATAGTCTATCATCAAACTTACCGTCGAATTTTGACCAGCGGGCAATCGCTAATCGAATTTGTTTTATCATATATCTACTAATATTGTTTGAGTTACTTCTTTGCTAGACGCTTTGAAATTGTAAATCGTATTCGCTTTAATAAATCATGATAGCATCCTAAAGTTGCGACTCCAAGATAACATCAGCGGATAGCAATGCCACATGCATAAGTCTACCGGCTACCTTACCCTCCAAACAAGTAACAATGACAAGTATTAACGCTATTGCGGCAGGAGTCGGTTAGGCGGTAGAGTGCGGTGTGAGATACCACTGCACCACCTTACCCGTTGTGGAAATCTACCACCTAGTAGTCACGATAGTAGTGACACGTATGACCAATAATTCGCCAGGTATAGTGGCAAATATGCCCTTTTCTTCAAAGGAGGTCCAGATTAACATCGAGATAACCAACGGGGGGAGCGTGTTGGTTATTTCAATGTTAATCTGGACTCCTTAAAAGACTAAGAATTAATAATCATTACAATCCATACTACCGCTAACCATCCCATTATATCAATAACATCTTCTGCGCTGGCAGTTAAATCAGACAGACAAGGATGGCCTATTTCGCCTAATACAGCATTCCAAGATTGCATTAACAGTTGCATAGCGATAGGATAGTAATGTGGAAATTTAATAACCATAAAATTAAATTGTAAATGCCAATATTATTAAGTCATATCATAAATACCACCAGCGAAGTTATTAAAACACAAATTATTGTAATTATATTTATTTGTTAAAAACTTTGGTTTATTTTAAATGAAATAGCTTCATAAATGCTTTTAACACACAGCCCACTCTTAAACTAAAACTAAATAGTCACTTTATTTCCTCTCTGAATGTATAATAGCAAATCGTTAAATATTTTAATATTAATTCATACGCAAACTAAAAATTTTGCTCATTTAAAAAAGTTGACCTCAAACATAATTAGGTAATACGCATTAATTTATTAACATTAGTGAGTCATGAGCACATTAAAATACGTCGAAGAACTTTATAAAGTAATATTATGGCAAGATTAATATAAAAACAAAAGACTATTATTATTAACTAATTTATCAAGCGAAAAAAATACAAATAATTGATGTCCATTGACAACATACTATTCTAATTTTCACTACTTTAAGAAAACCTATAATCTATTTAAAATTATTTGATGATTTTAACGCGTAAATACGCTCAAGGTTTTCGTTTTAAAAAAAGAAAAATTTATTTTAAATTTCTCGTCGAATGCATCAGTCTGTTTATACCCTTATGCGAATTTAATTCTAAGATCATGGCGATGTAAAATTTATTTATTTTTCTGAAACTTATTACAAACATAATAACATGTTTAAAGATATGTTTATAGCTTTATATATATATATATATATATATATATATATATATATATATATATATATATATATATATATATATATATATATATATATATATATATATATATATATATATATATATATATATATTGAGTCTAAAATAATATTTGAATCATATAATTTACGGCACATCGATCAAACAAACTTAAGAGATAATAGATAATTCATCACCTAAACTTATTATCCAACACCACCTTTTGAAAACTACTATATAAACTAACTAAAATCAAAACGCATGGAACTATTATTTTAACAGAGAAGCGATTTGGGGTGATATTTATCACTTTTTATCTTGAATTACTCCTGTGTAAAATCAATAATAGCGGAGGAGTTTCTGAACGGATAATGGTGATCACTTACCATAAGTGTGCCTCCAGCTCGTTTTCCCCTTATTTCTATAAAAAAATGTACATATACGTGTAGATAGTTGCTCATCTATCACATCGACTATGACGTAACAATACTTGATCACGAATGAGACAGAGTGAGCCCTGACTTATGCACACGATCAAGTTTGTGTCATGTCATGAACTAGTAAATGTTATTGAAAATTTTAACTATCTGTAAACTTCAAATTCTATGTTTAAATTTAACTATCTGTAAACTTCAAATTCTATGTTTAATAAAGTATTGAATACCTGATTTTCGAATTTTAAATTCCTCAAATCTTTCTTATATCCTTTCATTTTTTATATTAAAGGATAAAACCATCGCCTATACATACCAACAAAGTTAATAGTTTGCTGTCTGTGTGACGGATATAAATGTAATATGCATAAGTCGACCGGACTACCTCATCCTCCAAGATGGAATACGACAGTGACAAGCACTGACATTATAAGGGTAGGAATAGGTTAGGCGATGGTATCAAATCTGGACAAGACATTGCTGAACTCCTTCGTGTCCTTTTATTATGTCCTTTGATGTTACGATTTATATAAATTTAAGGTTTAAAAAATAAATGTTAACCTATATTCGACGGCCATTTGCAATGAATGTCAAACTCAGTTCACAGGTCGCTTGGTAGTGACGCTTTAATCCACCCAAGAATGATACCTCAATTGTCATTTCTCTGGCTAAAATCAATCTAAATCACTAGAATTGAATATGTCAGGTAATAATTTTAGATTGTGAACATGCTTGCTTACAAAAGTATTACAATGAGAATATTTTACATATTTTGGTTAAACTTTTACTGTACATGCTGTACTGTACTGTACTGTACATGCACATACTTTGAAATGAGAACAAAGACAGTCATTTTATTAATCTACTGAAACTGGTACTAGTCAACCATTTTTTAAGTTAGAAGTTTAGAGTTCTATGTTAGGCAATCCATTCAATGGTTTGAGACGTAAACCTAAATTGACAGAAAACTACCATAAGATTCCAAAAGCAGGTAAAACATTCTCATCGATATATTTTTACAAAATATACATTTTGATAGTCACTCACCAAAATTCAACCCCGTTTCTTTACATGACCACAAATAAATTGAAGTTTTCCAGTGCATTATAGTTGTGACAGTTTGACATTTCAATTAAATTTTCAATACAATGTAAGAAGAGAAACAAAAATTAACTCTTACACTAAAAGCCATAATATTCTTTTAAAAATTGGTATAGTTTTCTGTAATGCTATAAAAATACTATTACTCACGACTTTATACGCGTTACAAAAAGCAATTCTTCTTATTAATTAATCGGGCAAAATAGAAGCCCAAAATGGACTTTCCTTTTTCTTGATAATTTAGCTTTTTAACAGTAAGTACATTTTTAAAATTGCCCAGTAGTTTCAAGTTAATTCATTACAAACGAACATACAAAATTACTCCTGAAGGGTTAAGTCATTGTGTGGCCATGTCAGGTCACTCTATCGACATCTCAAGCAAATTAAGTTTACAAGAAAAACAGAAATATATAATCAAAACGAATTGATCGATTCAGGATTCGAATCGTGGTTCTCGTGCGTTGATGTTGAAGCCGATACCGGTAATCTACTGGGGCAACTCACTTGTAATTTTAACGTTAATTAAAATATCAAACTGTAACGAACGACTACAGAACAACAGTTCACTCTGACAAGGAAATATTACGTTAGTGTTAAATTTAAAAGCTAATGTTAAGAGAACGCACATTTTGCGTAATCCGTTCATCTACCACAAGCGCTGTAGCGTTCCTCAGGCACCGACCACACAGCACATAGACACCTAATAACAGGCGAATGACTACTGTCAACACATCTGGCGCCCACGATATGACGTCTACGTGGAAATACTCAACCAGTGTCGACCAATCAGATCCTCTGTACATAACTATCCTTCACTATGGCCTTGAGTTAGCCGTCACGGCGTTGCATCCCCGCTTCGTCTTACCTCAGCTAGTTGCCAGAATGCATTCAATACGGAAAATCAAAAATTAAGCGTCTATAGGCTACGTGGTCGGTGTCCATAGGTAACTTGAGGGATAGAATAAGCGCCTGGTCGCTCCGATCTATCATTCTATCATCAATGCTAAAGCGGCATCTTACGTTATTTGTGCCAGAACAAATATGTATGCAACATGAAAACAATGTGAGTCACTGTCGCAAGCGTTGATAGTCGAGAAAAAACATATTTGGTATTGATGAATTATTTTTATTGATTCTATAACATAAATATCTAAATATTGATAATGATAATTTACAGCTGATGTCGACATTGATAACAAGATTTTATAATTTATATTTGATGTTTTATTATTGATTGGTTATTATATTTATAATTGTTTGGTTATTTCAATCAATAAGGGAGTTCAAAATTTTTACAAAAAATATATCAATAAAATTAAAATTATCTATATTAATTAATTAATTATTAATTAATTAATATATTAATTAATATTAATTAATTAATTAATAATATTATAAATGCGAAAGTTTGGATGTTTGGATGGATGTTTGTTACTCAATCACGCAAAAACTACTAAACGGTTTTGAATGAAAATTGGCATACAGGTAGATGATGACCTGGAATAGCATATAGGTTACTTTTTATCCCGAAAAAAAAGGTTATCCCGCGGGATTCGGCAATTTTTTTTATAATGCAGCAGGCTGCACGCTGCAGCTAGTAAACAATAAAGTAAATTACTAATTAACGAATAAAGTAAACGAAGTTGAAGATATTTTTAGATTATTGTTAACTTATTAATAATGGGATTTGATTATGATAAGTACCTAATCATTTTATTGTTATAATTATATTTTATTGTGCAAAAAAGTTCATCAGAGAAAATATTGATTATATATGATCAGTACTTAATTAAGCTATCGATATCTACATTGATATTATATTAATATCGCTCATCCCTACTGGCGACGCACGTAGTGATAGATCGAATCGGCCTGTTTTCATTCTACGCCGCAGAACCGAGAGCAGAATAGAACCTTTGCTGTGAACACTGAAATATCAACTTTATACTATTGACACACGGTGCAAATTTGAATCCTACTCTGCCCTGGTATACTTTTGGTGTGGACTGACCCTTACTGCGCGTTGTTTAAGGCCCCGGTTACACTTTGATTAGCATCTATTCATTTTTACTACGCTAATTATTAACCACCGGCACTAATCAAAGTGTAACAAGGGCCTAAGTCATGTTACTACTTGTGATTGTTATACTGAAGCAGTTTAAGAAGTCTCTAGGATTAGACAGTATTGGTTAAACTAATATCTAGAAGAAATACGTGCAAGAATAAAATAATCTAAGCTATATGCATGTTATCAAAGCTCTTCCAAAGATTAGAAAGCAAAATAAACTATTGATTTTTATACTTCTTGAGAGCTCTCGAGCGACTGGTCTCCATTGACCGTGTGACGAGCCAAATGCTAAATTTCGGTGAGATCGCGTACAAACTATTCAACATGAAAAACATGAAGGCATGTGGTAGATAACCAGCTGTATGACTAGTTGTGCCCACTAAACTGATCGCTGACTTTACGTATCGCTCTGCAGTTGGAGCGAGGAATGTGGAGCGTCGTATACCGCTCATATTAGTACAAACAAAACCAGGAAGCACGCTTTGAACTATAATGCCTTTTTTGTTGTACTCCATTTCAATTCCTTCTGTAAATTTGTCTACAAATGCCTGGAACAAAAATGTTACTATGAAAAAAAATAGTCTTTATTGTTTATAATATGCGGTCACTGCCAGGGTAGAGAAAAGTTCAGAGTGCTAAGTGTGAGTTTTACTTTTCGCATTCGATCGTGAGCGCGTTTGGAGTTTACTAGGAATTTGTATGTGATTTGTACAGCGCCACCTAGTGGTAAACGTGAGAAACCAGTTTACCACTAGGTGGCGCTGTACAAATCACATACAAATTCCTAGTAAACTCGAAACGCGCTCACGATCGAATGCGAAAAGAAAAACTCACACTTAGCACTCAGAATAAAGTAAATTTAGCTGTGTATATATTGTAAATTTTCTGATAGAAAACTTACAGTGTCATTTGTCATTAAATATAGACATACATAAATTGATACATAAAGTCATCTGTCATATCCAAAAGCATATGAATCTCTTAATGGAAATAAATAACTATCATCTATAAAAACATAAAGATGCTCATGTTACATCATCATTTATGTACACACAAACATAAATTTACCGACTATCTTACCCACTAAACTGGAATACTACAGTAACTCACTAACACTCTTGTAGCAAGACTGGCTAAGATAAATAAATAAATACACATTCACGATACAAATTACACTTACTGATCTAACCCCAAAGTAAGCAAATTATTTGCTTGTTATGGGTGTTAGTCAACGATACTAACACATAGAAGTACATATATAAATACTAGAATATATTTAATAAACACCTAAACCCGGTAATACAAACATTAATGCTCATCACACAAATGCTTGTCCCTTTCGGGGACCGAACCCGAGCCTCGTTGATTGCGTAGTCAGAGTCGCTAATCACTCGACCAACGGGGCGGAGATATTGGTACTATGCCTGAGCGAGACGTTGTATAACTCAAAGGCTGCGTCCGACAGACAGACGGTTTGCTTAGTGTTTAGTGATTCGCGCCTCGTGACAAAAAACCAACATGTTTGTTTAAATGAATAGATCACGAAGCAATTAGCTGGGCGCCAAGCACGCAGTGCGGATAGTCGCAAACATTCTAGAACCTTTGTTTCTCACTAGGTGATTCGCTATCTCTAAGCTCGAGGTGCTAAGCAAGCTGCTTGTCTGTGCGGACTCAGCCTAATACATACAAGACGTTAGTTACATGCTAGGTCAATTTTTCACCTATTAAGAACTTACAGACATAATGGCAGATGCTATATTTTTTAAAAGGTTCTCCGATAAAAACCGGGAAGAAAATGTAGATAACAGCTTTTTTAACACAATACAATCTAAAGTACATACTGTTTGACATTAGAATCCTAAATTTCCGCCCGAACCGGCTTTGCATCTTCAGATGAAGCCCTCAGAGTAGTGGTGATTTTAAGTCTCAAACTAAATTAAACAGTATAAACATTCCTTTCATCAAGTTCAAAAGAGACGGTATTGAAACGGCAGGACCGATTTTAATAGAACATGTTTAAAAACCACTGCTAAAAACAGCTTTCAAATTTAAAAAAAAAACACATCCAAATCTGTCACCCGTTTTGGAGTTACGGTGCCTCAGACAGACATACATACACTGTGGTCAAACTTATAACACCTCTTTCTTGCGTCCGTCGTTCAAAATGTGTACGCTTTCTATACTATCTAGCTCACGTCCTATTGCGCAAGTATCCAGAACTGTCTGTGGACATATGTTTTTTCGCGTCTCAAATATAACACATACAGTAAATAACTTAAAAAATTATTTACCGTATCTGTTATATATGCTGCGATCCCATTTATCGCTAGAAATCTTTGAACTGGTGAGTCGTGGTTGAATTAAGCAATCTATATTACTCGTAATATTATAAATGCGAAAGTTTGGATGTTTGGATGGATGGATGTTTGTTACTCAATCACGCAAAAACTACTCGACAGATTCGAACGAAATTTGGCACACAAATAGATGAAATTAAATGATCCCGCGGGATTCACCAAAAACTTTTATAATGCCGCTGCATTAAGTACATAACAAAATTCTTGCAAATATGTAATATGCAATTACACATAAACACACACACGCACATACACACAAGCACGCATGCAAAGTTCAGATAAAAAATCATTTTGTATGTTTTGATATTTCTGTTTGTTATTGTGATATTTATGTTTCTTATTCACACAATAACTGCTTGACGGCTTTGGATGAAATTTTAAAGGTAAATAATTACTTCAAATAGGATATATGATACATCTTATCGCGAAAAAATATGTTGTTCCAATCGGACTAATCAAAAACTTTATAATGCAGCGTGCTGCAGGAAGCTTTTTCATAATACTCACCAGCTACTTCTAAAACTTGGTCCAAGAACGCATTTTATATTATATAAAACGGATTTCTTTAAACTAATCGATAGCGCCGCTATATAAAACATAAATATAGTGGACAAATTAAGGCGAGGCATCGCGATAAACGGGAAAAAACTGGTTTGTTTAATCACGTTTTTTATTGATTGTTAAATAACAATTTTACAAAAATTACACGATATACTTGAAGATATTATCTAAAGAAGGTGCTAACACATTACATGATAGAATGTACTTTACTCGATCATACAAAATTCCGAAAACGGGCTAAAAAAATCTCTAAAACAAATAATTTGTTAATAATATTTCTAATCTTCCACATGATTTTTATATGGTGATATTTAGTTGTAAATACAAAAACGAATGTGCTAAATTTTAGTTTTCAGCTGATGTCCTATATTTATTTATCCGAAAATTAACACGTTTCCCAGCGGTTTCAGAACATACCGCGCCACCCATTTTCTATAGAATTGACGCACGTCGAAATACCTCGCCTTAAACGAATTGATCTAGTTCCAAAGCAAGCAAATCATTAACTTGTCATATGGTTAGAAAAAAAATACTAATGCATAGAAATAGACGTATAAATACTGAAATGTGTGTCAAAAACACCCAAACCCAGAAATAAAAACATTTATGATCATCACACAAATGCTTATCCCTATCGATAAACAAACTCGATCCTCATCGATTGCGTAGACAGGATCTCTAACCAAACAACCAACGACGCAGCATAACGTGGAGAACCTGCTAGATGATTTCTAGAAACCTAAAAATTTAAGAAGTAAATTCGCTTACCTTGCTTGCAGCATAGACCGTAAGTAAAGGACTGGGTACGATCGATGATCCTGACCCAATGTTGATTACCACCCCTTTTCCTCTTTGCACCATCCCAGGTAACACCAGCGCCGTTACTCGAGTCACTGATACGATGTTAGTCCGCAGCATGTTAGTAATCATCTTCTCCCTATTACCAAATATATTTTAATAAGTTGGATATTTGATTCATTTTGATTAACATGTTGTAAAAAAGACTATCTTCTCTTCTGCCAGGCTTTGCTATACTAAATGCTATGCTATAAATGCTATACAAAATATCCTAGTTATTCTCTGTAAAGTTCATTCATAAATTCTCAGTTGTGCATTTTTCTCAGCACCTGTTGCCTCATACTACCACTTTGTAGAATAAATTACCGACAGCGATCTTTTCAAAAGAATACTAATATCCAAGTATCCTATTAGTGAAGTTATCTATTACCATCACTGTAATATATATAACAGTTGCAGCATTATAAAGACTTCATAGAGTTATGAGTTGTAGAGATAAAACTCGACTTTCTTGTACCCCCAACGAAATTAGTCAGAAGTGTATATATATATATATATATATATATATATATATATATATATATATATATATATATATATATATATATATATATATATATATATATATATATATATATATATATATATATATATACTACATACATAACAGGAAACTGTTATGGTTTCAAAGCGTGAAAAGGAAAAGAAAATTATATTTTTACAAAGCCTGAATTTTTTTGTACCGAGTTTTAACTGTTGATCTTCCAGAATGACTGACTTAAGTCTGCTTCCTTTTTGCAACAAACATAAAAGAATCGTTAAAAAGCACAAAAAATTCCACATATATATCTTCATAAAAACGGATTAGTAGATTACACCAGACATATAGCGTATATACTACGAAGCATTAATTTGTCACTGCGTAAGAAATAACAATTCCAAAAAATATGATAGGCAGTTTATTCTTATGTACAATTCAATTTAGAGTTTAAAAGTAAACAATACTTATTTAAAGGAGAATAATGCAGTTACGATGTTCTAGTGAATAGCAAATTACTAGTACGACTAATAAGCAACGTTCGGATTAACATAATCTTAGCGTAAAATTATGATAATTAGATAAAAACTCATTATTTACAACATCATTTTGGTCAATGTGACCTTATCCCCCTCTTAAATCCATAATGCTCCCACTCCCGCAACACTTAAACTTTGTTTGCACATTTAAACAATTAAACGCAAATATTAAAACAGAGCGCTTGAAACAGGAAGGAAAAGTATTGCCCCAAAAAGCCATCTTCTTGTACGTTCTTTTATTATTCAAAATAATCCTAAGCAAAACATACCAATAAATTAAAAACAAATGCGTTTTAAAAATGATTTAATTTATTTAATCCCTGTTATATATCGCACATAATCGAAATCTGGCTAAATCGACAATTGCCCCTATAATATTTCAATTTCGGCACTTACTGTACGTGACAGCAATAACAAGACACCTGCGATCTTTGAAAATTGCTTTCGATCGGATGTACCGTGAGCACTATCTCGGATTGAGAGTATGTATTCAAAGCGTAAACTCATCTCTAATAAAAATTGAAGCGCTTGCATTGCCGAACTATAGTACAGGTTTAGGTGACAGACGTTTTTAATAAAATGTATAAAATATCATGACTGAAAAATTAAATAATTGTAAGATCCTCTATTATCATATAACAATATATTGTTACGTACTTCGGGTTCGTAATTGTAAGAAAAAGCCACTTATATTAAAACCGTGTATTTACAACACAAGTACACAAACAACACAATGTTATACTTAAATACTCTGAACAGCACTAGTCACTCACTGTGCTATCACTAAACTTAACCGACTGCACAATAGAACACTCGCTTCGCACTGGTTACTTAAGTATCGCTCTCGATCGCTTTTAAAAACTGCCTTATATTTGTCAACACTTGCCTATTTATACTCGAGGTAAAGTTCGACAACAATCGCTAATGTTCGGCAATCATCTCGTACACAATAGACAATTATTGTAAACAACTTATGATAAACAAGTTATGATTAATCAAGTCCTAGTATACGCTATTTACAGCCTTATGCCTTATATCACAATATCCATTATGGTATAGTTATTCAGTTAACGGTCAACCATTTGTTTGTCAATAGGAGTAGTTATCTCTTTCTTTTATTTCTAGATCTCTCCAGCGTTCCAACTCTTCACGTTTCTAGATTATTCGTAACAATATTATCGCCGTATGACAGGAAAAACTCATAAAATACCACAATTATCATTTTGAGACAGAGAAACTTTAATTAGCATTTGCTGCTGTTTTAGAAAAAATGGAGTAAATGAGTTTTCCTCTTCACATGTCATTTAAACGTGTGTTTAAGAACTTAGTGACTTTTTCCAGACTTTAAATTGATAACATCTTGTCTTGTAAATAATTCAAAATCATCCAATACTGTTTAACAGATCATTTGCTTGTGAAAATTATGTTAAATACAAGTTAATTACTTATTAAAATTAATTTTCGTTTCGGAAAACGGCTATAAATCTTTGAAAATTCGAATTCGCCTTACTATAGCACGCCTAATATGTCCAGGCTTAATCTATACTGAGCATATAGGGGGCTCTTTATTCTGAAATAATCTGTCTAGTTCCCCTGCAATTCATAAATTATTATTAATATTAATAATATTCTGTGCAGTTAGTACTTTAACGTATTTAAAAAACATGCAGACTATAATTGTCTATGTTTATTACTCATGTTCACCATGTCAGAAATCTCACTTGAGCCCTCTTGTCTTTTGACGAAAAGACTATCTAGCATTACTAACTAGACGTGCGCAGAATGTGTCACTGAATTGAAAAAATATGAACATATCTTTTGATCACTGCGAAGTATATCACTCTTTTAGTTCAGTAGTTCATCTAGTCCAATGGCTTGAGTCGCTATCATTTCTCAGTACATTGATTTTCCTTCATTTGTAGATCAAAGTAAGTAGTGTGTAATGAATCTTATGATTTCTTTGAACGAGATAAACGTTGAAGCGATAGTAAAACAATTTTAAAATAAAGTATATTTTTTATTCGTACTATTAGATACTTTTACTAATGAAAGATTTAAGTTATTACTATAATAGTGTTTACAATTGCCGAATACAGCAAAATGTCTCTTATGGCCTTAACTTTAAGCTGACTTTTCTAAACCTTTATTTTTCACTGTAATTTTTGATTTTAGATAAATTCAAGCAAACATTATGGCATTTTATGCATTACGTTTATACTAATTGAAGATCAAAACTACCTTCATGCGTAATAAGCAATGAACGCTTATAATTAAAGAATTCATTTTATCGCTCTTCGCAAGTATATATGTACATTATACAAGAAAGTGCGAGTGAGATAGTTAACCGGTATCAAGTTCAGCCGGGCCGAGATTGTGTCTGCTATGTCACTCCCGTCGGCGTGTGATCGGCAATCTTCGACTCTCGTAATCGTTTCGTTCGCGGTGAACTACGCGAACTAGAGATATAGATAAATTGAAACTGAACTAGGGAAGGATGAACTAAACGCAACTGAAGTAGTCCATTTGAAGGATTCATTCGCGAACTACACACTACTATTACTAACAAGTTCATAAAATATAAATGACTGGTCAAACGTGACGTGACTATCATGTCTCATTGCCATATATTTTGTCTGGTTTAGACACCATCGCCATACCTATTCCTGCCACTTTAGCGGCAGTACTTATCACTGCCGTTTTCTCACCTAGGAAAATGAAGAGGAAACCGTTAGATCATGTCTCATTACAATATGTTTTGTCTGGTTTAGACACCATCGCTATACCTATTCCTGCCACTTTAGCGTCAGTACTTATCACTGCCGTTTTTTCACCTAGTAAAATGAAGAGGAAACCATTAGACTTATGCATAAGAGATTTTTGTCTCTTTTCTTTAGAAATGCCATTGTTTGCCTTCCCACGAAACAAAAAACATACATACTGATAATACAAATTCATTTTAATATCAAAAGTCGAACACAAGCCCTCTAATAACAAATCGACTATGTCTGGCATTAATAAATGTTTTCCGATGCCAATTTACCTTTCAGGTACTTCGAGGTAGTATTGCGGATACGAGTATGAAATTCCAACATTATTTACTAATGTCCCAATTTCAAGACCATTGACTTCATTTTCTAATTTCTCGTAGATTTCTTCACCCTCACTAAAGTCCACTTGTATTATCCTTGTATTAACTTTGTATTTGTTTTCTGCAAAAAATCATATTATTTAGTATATTGTTGTAAACGTCTTTTTTTCCAAATTGTAACCGCTAATGCAAGCTTCGTTCACATCATTCTACAGAAATTAGCACATGTCGACAAATTTTAAACAAATAGGTACAAAAAAATAAAGACGCAGAACAGAAATAGGTATTATTTTTTTTTATATCATAAGATAGCAAACAAGCAGATGGTTCTCCTGATGGTAAGAGTCAACCATCGCCTATAGACACCAAAGATGTTAATGGTGCGTTGCTATCTTGTGGCGAGGTCTAATGCCATTATAATGCATAAGTTTACCGGCTACCTTACCCTCCAAACCGGAACACGACAGTGACAAGCACTGACGCTATTGCGGCAGGAATAAGTAAGGCGGTGGTACCAGACCCGGGCGAGATAATGTAGAACTCTACCACCTAGTAGTCACGATGGTAGTGACTTGCAGAGCCAATCGGTCGCCTTTTACGACCTGCCTGGCAGAACGGCAGTTGGTCTATTCTTCAAAGGAGCTCAGAGCCAGCACGGGAAAAGAATTTTTAATACATTAATTTACGTCATGTTCGAATACACGAATGTGAAAGCAGAGGTGCGGAAGGCCTTTCCGATAAGCCATCGGTATTAGATTCCATGCGTGCCCTTCACGTAGCATTGTGCAAAATTTGCTAATTAAACAAAACTTATGAAATACATTTACTAAATACAAAGTACGAAAACAATCTTGTGCATTATATATTTCATCTCCACAAAATAAGTAACTCTTTTATGGGGCAATATATACGCTTTTACAATTTTACAGATTTTTTTTTTAATAGAAGAGGGGGCAAATGAGCAAGAGGTGCACCTGATGGTAAGTGATCACCGCCGCCCATGGACATCTGCAATACCAGAGGTAATCTTGCAGTTGCGTTGCCGGCCTTTTAAGAATGAGTAAGCTCTTTTCTTGAAGGTCCCTATGTCGCATCCGTTCGGAAATACCCCTGCCGGTAACTGGTTCCACAACAGAGTAGTGCGAGGTAAAAAGTTCATTTTTCCCCAATGTCTGGGCCTCTTTGAAGAACAGACTATCTATTATTCTGCCAGACAGTTCGTAAAAGGCGAACGATTGGCTGTTTACCTCACTACGATCGTAAGTACTAGTTATCAGAGTTTCACAATGACTCGTCCGGATATTTGGTACACCACCTTATCTATTCCAGACGCACCATTATCATCTTAGGTGTCTGTAGGACAAAGTTGTTCTTTCCACCGCTCCCCATGTGCTCAAGTGCAAAGTGCCCTCATGTGCAAAAGAAATATAATTTAAAGTATAAAACTGTCACAAATTATACTATACTTTAACCATAGTAGAAATGCACTTAGCTCTAAATATAAGAGTATTTCTTTCCCCGTGTTGGTCCCGGGCTCTTTAGAAGAATAGGCCAACTGCCGTGTCAGGCAGATACTAAAAGGCGACCAATTGACTAAGTGAGACACTACCATTGTGGCTACTAGGTGGTAGAGTTCTTAGAGTTTTGCATTGTCACGCCCGGGTCTAGTACCACTGCCTTACCTATTCCTGCCGCATTAGCGTCAGTGCTTGACACTGTCGTGTTCTGGTTTGGAGGGTAATGTTAACTTATGCATGTGGCATTAGACCTCGCCACAAGATAGAAACGCACCATTAACATCTTTGGTGTCTTTATGCGATGGTTGACTCTTTCCATCAGGAGACCTATCTGTTTGTTTGCTATCTTATAAAAAAATTTTTTGGTGTAAGCTCTCCTAAAACTTAAATCTTACACGAAGGTGTTTACACATATAGACAAAAATATATAACGTGTATATAGTGTGTGGGTAGTATACAAACTATAATGGTTTTCTTAATAATACATTGACAATAGACGCGAGACAAGTACGTTTAGTAAAATATCTATGACATTAAACAAGAGGGAGATGTTTACAGAGATCAGGCTACGAGCCATTTGACGCAGAAAATAATAATGTTTAATCTGTCTTGGTATCACATAGTCCTTAAGTATATCTCAAACATTACCTTTACTTGACCGAAGAAATTGTTTTTGAAGTGAAAACTTCTTTAGGCGCGTTGAGCGTTTTGGTAGAGGGTAAAATCCTCGGTTCGCGTCACCGACATGCTAATGATAATAGTATATCTATAGCTATGTTTTGCATATAGTTTTAATTACTCTCGACTTAATAGTTCCATTTTCACTTCTATCGGCAGTCCCACGACTGCTACTGTTTTTTTTTAAGTTCTCGCTACGTATGTAGCCCCGATTTTCAAAAATAGTTTTCACCAGGTCTCCACGTTCTAAGGTGGGAAACTTTTCTATGTGTGTGTGTGTATGTGTGTGTGTGTGTGTGTGCGTGCGTGCGTGCGTGCGTGCGTGCGAGTACGAGTTAATGTTAAAAAAAATAGTTTATTTCTGGGACCACGGTCTATTAGCACCTGCTACAGTCTATAAAGCTGGAATTTGGCATGAATGTAGATATTAGTCCCTGCAACAAAAGGGTAACACAAAATTTTGAAAAATATTTTTTAGGGTTGCTATAGAGAGCATGTAATTTCTCGTGTACCCCATGGTGTGGGATATCGTCAGATAGGTTTTAAAAAATATTGTAGGTTTGTGATAACAGTCTTTCGATTAAGGGACTCGTTTGTCAAATATTAAGCTAAAAGTGCTAATTTTTGTTAAGAGTCAAGTATCCCCAGCTAAAATGTACTTTGAGAACCAGTGTTGTGGATGTAAGGGCCGCTAATATTGCATATAATATGGCGTTACATCCTAATACATAGACAGTAAAGCAAAATTGACTAATAGCAATGGTTATCTCTTTCCACTATGAGAACAATATGATTAAATATTTGGTAACATAATCAAAATCATGTCTAATTGGAAACATGTTTCAAAACAATTACATTGCTGAGGAAAACATTTTTTTAATAAGTGGTTATACAGTGAAATTCGTTTGCGGAACAAGTATTACCAGCGATCGACTACAAGCTAATCAATTAAATCACTTCTAAGTTTGAAAAATAACTTGTATACGTATATTATTGTATATGTATGTGTGTATAATATTATCATGTACCTACGTCACATGACTGTGGTGGGTTTCGTATTTAATTTTATTAAAATAATGTACTTTTAATGCGTTTTATTAAACAATATTAAGTTTCTGCAGTCGGCCGTACCGTAATCTTTAACTGTGCTAAATTTCATACTACACCGTTCACGGAAGTGTCTTAAAAAAGTCCAAAGTTTTTCTTTCACGTATAAATATATACGATACAGTGGACTCGTGGTTAAAAACTCCTCGCTTTTCCTTATAAAACTAGGCGTGTTAATTTCCTAGCTGATTTTAGCCAAAAATATATTATGGAGGCAAACTTGTAACTCGGGTCGCTCGACAAGAGCGACATGACGAGCTGCATGTTGTAAAGTCAAAGATAAACTATTTCGGAATGCCAGTGATATAAGATGTTCAACTGATGTTATAACTGACGATAAATAGGTTGAAAAAACGTATCCATACATATAATAAAATCGTAGGAAAGTCAAAACTGTACATTGAATATTTTTTTAAAAGATTACTTGGGGCGTGATCTACAATTGATATCGAAGCCAAAAATATAGTTTTTAGAATTTTTGTCTGTTTGTCTGTATGTATGTCCGGGGTAAATTCAAATAGTACTGCATGGATTTACTACAAATTTTGCATGAATATTACTAACAGGTCGGATCAACATATAGGCCACATATTATCACACTCTCATCTACGGGGGAGTGGTTGTACGGAGTAAACGAAGTCCGCGCGGTCGAAGTCGCAGGCAACAGCTTGTGTAGAATAAATAAGACTTATAAGATTAGTTGCTGATAAAGATTTCAAGATAAAAGTTGTTACGTTATGGATTAGAAGGATCGACTACAACGAGTCTATTTGAGCTATACTGCAAGTTCACAGGCTCATATCAAATTCTATGGTCATTAGTTCCCTAAATAAAATTGCGTACAAAGCCCGTTTTCCATGTCTGACATTACATACAATAGAAGACAACCCAAAGATGTAGTCAATATTGAGACGGTGATTTCGAGCCACAATAAAAACTTTAGGTCATTTTAGTATAAATCGTTCATAAGAAGGATTTTTAGATAAACGATGGGGGTGTTCTGGTGCTTTCTGGAAAAATCAAGGGAACTAAACACCGTATAAATATAGAGCAAACGTGACACAAAAGCCCGTGTCAGATATACTTATAGATAGTCTATATACTTACCAAATTTTATCTAATTCTGTTAAGAAGTTGCAAACTTCTACACATCTAAACTTACACATTTACATTATTAGTAGCATGGACGTGAGTTCATAAGATACATTATTTTATCGGCCGTAGAATAAATTTACCATCATGTATTCTGTTGTTGCCTGTAGTAAAGTTTTACTATTATAATAAAAATACCATAATAGCTAAACAATTCAAATTGCTATGAATTTGAAATAAGGAATTTCAACAAAAGGAGAATGTCAAATATTTATATTGTTTAGGTACTGCTCTAATTTGTCTCGGTAAGCCTCTTGAACCACTGAAATCACTGTATTTCATGTTAACTGACATTGGGAGGTATATTAAAATGTTCCTACTTCATAAAAAGCTTGTTCAGAACTCGAAACTATGATTCTTTTATATTTTATTCGATAGATTAGCAAAAACAGATGGTTCTCCTGATGGGAGGAGATAACCATCGCTTATAGACACCAAAGATGTCAATAGTGCGTTGTCGTACGTCTGGAGGGTTGAAATGTCACATGAATTAAGTATAACAATTGTTTTATTTACCACACAATACCATTCAGTAAATAACAGACATTAAGATTTACATTTTATACACCATATTTACATACATGAAAAAATAACAAGAAATTCAGTAAAGTTTATGTATAGCAGCATGATTGTAAAATGGTACCACTCAGCAAACACATAGTGACAAGTATTATTAATGCTACTGCTGATTTTCTGGGCTACCTTTGTTTAACTGTCACTTGAAACGGTTACGCACAAAGCTGATAACAATGAAAAAATTGCAATCAATAAAATGATATATATGGAAAAAAGCTGTACAGTGGAAGACCTTCAATTGCAGCAGCAACCACTTTCTTCACTATTTTGCAAATGCAGCAGTAGTTTTTCTTACACAGAAATTGATGATCTTTCAGATGAGCTTTGGTTTTTCGGTAGGTCGATCGTACCAGATACCTGGGTACGAGGCGTCACTTATTATGCTGCTACCACTGATAACGCCAGTCATGGGGACATGCAGTACTGGATTTTCGTATAATCCTACCCTTCCCTTGTATCGAGGAACAAACGAAATTCATTCGGGAGTCAATCGCCTTAGACACCAAAGATGTAATCGATGCGTTGCTATCTTGTGGTAAGGTCTAATTCCACATGTATAAGTTTACCGGCTACGTTACTCTCCAAACTGGAACACGTTACTGCCTAATACTGCCGCTATTGCGGCAGGAATAATTAAGGCGGTGCTACCAGATCCGTGCGAACCAATACATACATCTACCACCTAGTAGCCATGATGGTAGTTGCTCGCATAGCCAATCAGCCACCTTTTACGGCCTTCAAAAGAGCCCGGGGCCAACACGGGGACAAAATATTGTAAAAACAAAATAAATTGACAATAGACTTGAAAGATATGGAGTAGTAAATAAATAACTCGCTTTAATTCTAAACATCTATCATAATATCGACGTTCACTGTTATATAACATTTATTCAAAACCTTGTGATACTAAATAAAACATTATATTTACCAATTTCCGCTGCTGTTGCTTTTAATTTGTCCATTGATCGACTGACTAAAACAATATCGCATCCACGAGCGGCCAACTGTAACAAAATATAAACTGAATTTACATGAGCAATTTGAATGTTCTCAAGACAGTTTTTTAAAAAAAAATTGTAAATTTTTGGGGATAAGATAGTGATAGCTAACAAGCGAATGGCTCTAATGATGTTAAAATATAATCATCGCTAGACATCAAAGATGTAAACGGTTCGCTATTGTCCATGTGTCAACTGTCAAGGATAAAATAATGTTACATGCATAAGTTTGCTGGATATTTTATCCTTTTAACGGAACTTTTGCCGTGTTGGTCCCGGCCTCCTTTGAAGAATAAGCAAACTGCCGTTCTGCCAGGCAGGTCGTAAAAGGCGACCGATTGGCTATCGAGTCACTACCATCGTAGCTACTAGGTGGTAGAGTTCTGCGTTGTCTCGCCCGGGTCTGGTACCACCGCCTTACCTATTCCTGCCGCAATAGCGTCAGTGCTTGTCGCTGTCGTGTTCCGGTTTGGAGAGTAAGGTAGCCGGTAAACTTATGCATGTGGCATTAGACCTCGCCCCAAGATAGCAACGCACCATTAACATCTTTGGTGTCTGTAGGCGATGGCTGACTCTCCATCAGGAGATCCATCTGCTTGTTTGCTATCTTATGTTATAAAAAAAAAAAACTTGAAAGTAACAAGCATCGACAGCATTTTTGTTGGAATAGGTAAGACGATGATGACGATGTATGAAATCCAAGTGAGATGTTGCAGAGCTCTACCATATTTTTAGTTGTCATCAAGATAATGACATATTCAGTCTTCTCTTGCTTTGCTTGCTTGGCAGTTATAGAGTAGATTTATTTTTAAAAAAAGGTCCCTATTTAGGGATTTTTATATCATAAGATTGCAAACAAGCAGATGGATCTCCTGATGGAAAGAGTCAACTATCGCGTATAGGCACCAAAAATGTTAAATTGTGCGTTGTTATCTTGTGGCAAGGTCTAATGCCACATGCATAAGTTTACCGGCTACCTAACCCTCTAAACCGAAATAGGACAGTGACTAACACTGACGTTATTGCGACAGGAATATGTAAAGCGGTGGTACCTGACCCGGGCGAGACAATGCAGAACTCTACCACCTAGTAGCCATGATGGTAGTGACTCGCATATCCAATCGGTAGCCTTTTACGACCTGCCTGGCAGAACGGCAAAGGAACCCGAGATCAACACGTGGAGTTCTAATTAGTGTTCGTCAACATGTTGGAAATATTTTATAAACAATTTTACATGTTTTCAATATTATAATCGTCTAATATTTTTAGTGACACGATAATATAAAACCGATTGTTCCAGCAATAGTATTCTCGATAAATTTATCAAATGTAAACAAAAAGGCGCACAAATCTAAGGTTCTTTCCCCTTTCGTAAGGCAAGGATTTATAAGATGGGTATACATCTTAGTGATAATATTCCATTTTTTATTTATAAAAATATTGAAAATCCTTAATTTTTTAATAGCTATGGAACAAAAACTTCGATTTATTAAACGCAGTAAAACTGCAGGAACCGACTACCAACCTTCTGTATCTCTGAAATCAGGAACCAGATCTTCAACAAATTTTATTAAACCAAATTGGAAATATATTCTCTCAAATAAAAACAGGAATTTTGCAAATCCGTCCATATATTTAGCCTTAACATGTATAAAAAAAAAACATATAAATATCTCAATGAATAACCTTTTAAATGATACTCATAATTTTATGGAATCAGAATAATAAATAGTTAAAAAAAATGCACACCTTAAGTTTTCTATTATTGCACGGTGAAAACAATGCACCGCAATGCGATAATATCAGACGTATCGATTATTATTTTATAGCTTGTACGACATAAATCCGCATTTTAACCACGCTTTTCGGTGTAAAAAAGACTATTTAGGTCACGGAAAAACGTGGCTAAAGAGCATTTTCAAGTCACACAGTGCTGTGCATATCTATCAAGCCACCTGGTATATATTATATTAAAATATAACAAAGTAAGAAATCCGAACCGAAATGTTGAAGTATTCCACGATCATATTCCAATAATCTCGGTTTCGCATTTGCCAGATTCGCTGGATTCCATTCAACTGGAACGCCTTCTAAGGGTGCATAAAATGCTAATACTTTTGGAATAAATTGAGACACGAACTAACGCATATACTGTAGACATTAGATACATTTGATTGACTAGCTAGCCTAGTGGTTAAACTGTGCGACTGAGATTACTGGATCACGATTTGATTCTCTGGTTTTACAATAAAAAAAGTTTGATATATTTCAATGTTTACAAAGGTTACTACATAGACGGCTGTGCAGATAGTGAGAGAAAACCTTCGCTGTAGACAGCAAACCTTTTTTGACATATTATAAGATATCAAACAAACAGACGGCTCTCCTAATAGAACAAACATCGTCTATAGACACCAAAGATGTTAAAGGTGCGTTGATATTTGTGTTGCGGGATGCAACCTGAATAAGTTAACCGTCTATTTTATCCTAAAAACCGGAACATGAAAATAACGAACACCGATGTTATTGCGGCAGAAATAGGTAAGGGGGCGTCCACAAATTACGTGAGATGTTTAAGGGGGAGAGAGGGTCGGGTCAAATCTCATCTAATCTCACGTTGAAGAGGGGGGGGGGGGATCGCGGAAAATATCACGCAATTTTTTTTCTGATTCAAACAAAAAAAAATTATACTATTTTGGTCCATTATCCAGATTGTACATGCTTTAATCTTAAACGTTATCGTAATACGATTAAGGTCACTCACTAATTCGTTCGAAAGAAAATAATTTCATTCATACCTCAACGTTATACAGTCTTAACTAGTCGTAAATAAAAGCACGAAGCATTTTTTTTTCTTTTTACAATAACAATCCAACGCATTTATAAATTTGTTGTAAAAAAATAAATTTGTTTCATACATTCGTAGATCTAGCACAGTCCTATTATTAAAAAAAAAAAACTTTTCATAATTGACGATCCTGGTTTATAAAAATGATCAAGGACATCAATTTCGATTTTTTTGAGAATCAGCCTTATATATTTTAGAAACCGACATTTTGAAAATTCTCACGTGAGATTGGGGGATGGGGAGGGGGTTGAATAAAATCTCACGACATCTCACCAGGGTCTCGGAGGGACAGAAAATTTAAAAAACACCTCACGTAATTTATGGACGCCCCCTAAGGCGATGGTACCATACCTGGGCGAGACACGGAACTCTATATCTATTAGTCACGATGACAATGACATATATAGCCAAACCAAGTTTTCCCTTAATTATTAATATATAGATATTCAAGGGATTAAAGTCGAAAAATAATTATTGTTACTTATAAATATTTTTGCTTACCCCATACCCCAAAACCACATAACTTTATTAGTTACCCGATCCGATATTTTTCTAAAATAGAAAAGGAGATTGTCTCGTCAAAACGAAGCTGTTCATAAAAATACAGCTTGGTATTATTAAAAACAAGTTTGTTCGTGGGAACACGGTCTAATAAGTTTTAATGAGTCATGTCCACAGATCATTTTGTGGGTGAAAAATTATCTTTTTATTCTTCACTAGCTGCGCCCGCGACTTCGTCCGCGTGGAAAAATTTCGAAAAAAAAAAAGTAGCCTAAGTTACTACCTGTCACATCAGCTATCGCTAGTGAAAGTCCCGTCAAAATCGGTCCAGCCGTTCCAGAGATTAGCCAGAAACAGACAGACAAAAATTGTAAAAAAATGTTATTTTGGTTTACGTACAGTGTATACGTCCAAATGCATTTAGTAAAATAGGTTATTTTAATATTACAAATAGCACGCCAACTTTATTTATTTGTATAGATGTATAGATTTATACCATCAGTAATAACTTCAATCTTGTTCAAAGTAACTATGGCGTATAAAATGTGTTAAAAAAGTCCCTGATACGAACCTCTTTGGCGTACTGCTTCCCGATTCCATCAGTACATCCAGTTACCACTGAAACAACAATTCTACTTTAGCATTCAATTTTATGTTTTACACATAAAGACTATTAGGTACGTTTTCGGTTATCTAAAGGAGAGCACACCATCTGTCTACCTAATAAGTAGCTTGTACGAACCAAACAAAGGTTATTTTTCCCCGTGTTGGTTCTGGGCTCCTTTGAAGAATAGACCAACTACTGTTCTGCCAGGCAGGTAGTAAAAGGCGACCGATTGGCTACGCGAGTCACTACCATCGTAGCTACTAGGTGATAGAGTTCTGCATTATTTCGCCCGAGTCTGGTACCACCGCCTTAACTATTCCTGCCGCAATAGCGTCAGTGCTTGTCGCTGTCGCGTTCCGATTTGAATGGTAAGGTAGCCGGTAAACTTATGCATGTGGCATTAGACCTCGCCACAAGATAGCAACGCACCAATAACATATTTTGTGTCTATAGGCGATGGTTGACTCTTTTTATCAGGAGACTAATCTGCTTGTTTGCTATCTTATGACATAAAAAAACAAAGGTACCTACTATAGTGAAAACTCGATTTAAAATTATGTAACATCCAGCGACATATTGAGTTCGCTGATAATATCTCGGTAAGGTACTTATTTCTGGCACTATTATGAGAGTGTTGTTCTATCGTGATCTGTCTTGAAATGTAGCTTATAAGGTAAACTTACACCTTACTTATTATAAATAGAGTTTGACAAAGCTGTTATAATCTAAAAAACATTTTCCCACGTAATCGCAGTATTATGTTAGCAAGCAATTGCCTAAATTTCTTCCTCACATTCCCTTAAAAATAGATAAAAAATATGCATTCACTACACTCATATGATTACATTTATTTTTTTCTGATACATACAAAACAAGATAATGAATGATGGTGATGGTTTTTGGAAAAATTGCATTGATAATCGAGATATAAGATATAACAAATTTACGATCCAATAGAATCCCATTATTAAAACAATTTGTTGAATTGTCAAAATTTTAAATATATTTTTAATACTAAATAGAATTAAAAAAAATGGAAAATTAAGTGCCGCTTTAATTTAGATGTTAGACTGTTCAGCTCAAATCTTGAGCTCCTTAGTTTGACTTCCAAATCAGGATACGTATTTTTGAAAATTTTCTATCTACGAGTATATATAGGCAGAGAGACAAAAAGAGATGTTATTGAGATATTTATCTCAATAACATCTCTTTTTGTCTCTCTGCCGGCAGGCAGTTTGTAAAAGGCGAATTAACGGCTTAACTACCGTCGTGACTACGAGGTGGTAGAGTCTGAGTCTCGCCCGGGTTTTGATGCCACCGCCTTACCTAATCCTGCCGCAATAGCGTCAGTGCTTGTCACTGAAGTATTCCTGTTTGGAGAGTAAGGTAACCGGGAAAAATTATGCATGTGGCGTTGCCATCGCGCCACAAATATAGTTAACATCTTTGGTGTCTACAGGCGATGGTTGTCACTTTCCATCAGGAGAGTCATTTGCATGTTTGCTATCTTATGAATCTTCTATATAATATATCTATATTAATATTATAAATGCGAAAGTTTGGATGTTTGGATGGATGGATGTTTGTTACTCAATCACGCAAAAACTACTGAACGGATTTGAATGAAATTTGGCACACAGGTAGAGGATGACCTGGAATAGCACATAGACTACTTTTAATCCCGAAAAAATTAAATGATCCCGCGGGATTCGCCTAAAACTTTTATAATGCAGCGGGCTGCACGCGGCAGCTAGTCTATATATATAAAAATCAATTGCTGTTCGTTAGTGTCGCTAAAACTCCAGAACGGCTGGACCGATTTAGCTAATTTTGGTTTTAAAATATTCATGGGGGTTCAGGTTAGGTTTGAAAGGTGAAAATGAACAAAAACGGAAAAGTAAACGCAAAGTTGGCAGAACAACGATTGCCGGGTCAGCTAGTATAATATAAAAACGTCTATTACTACACAAAAAACACATGAGAGGTTTATCTGATTAAGAACGTGTAAAATTGTTACCTATTTTGGTAGGGTTGTCACAATATGTTAACACAAATGAAACAAAACATTTGTTAAATAGTTTTATTATTCGACTAGCTGTACTGGCGACTTCGTACGCGATTGCCATACCTGCAGAGTAATCTTTTGTATTTGACCACAGTATTTCTCATATTCAGCAATACTTTGGAAGATGAAGCACTTTTATCAAGAAATAACTTTTTTGTTTGGATTTGAAAACACTTTGATTTTGTCATTTACCTATGTGTCTTGTGGGGCTTTAGGCAGTGCTGAAGTCAACACAAAAGAAAAACTGGAATGCCAAACATAGGCCTGACATAAAAAAACAGTCAAATTGAGAACCACCTCCTTTTTTGAAGTTGGTTAAAAAGACACAGGTATATTTCAAAGATCAAAAGAGGCAGCTGCCTCCGCTTTTGTTTACCTCTTTACAAACTATCTGCTTTTGCTGTCGTAAAGAAAAATAAAATAAGATAAAAAATATAGGCTTAAAATGTTACGGTTGCTCCGTCCCAAACCCCCTCCACCTCCCCCCCCCCCGGCCCAGAAGCTGGGTCGCCCATGGACGACGAATATGTTAACACAAATGAAACAAAACATTTGTTAAATAGTTTTATTATTCGACTAGCTGTACTGGCGACTTCGTACGCGATTGCCATACCTGCAGAGTAATCTTTTGTATTTGACCACAGTATTTCTCATATTCAGCAATACTTTGGAAGATGAAGCACTTTTATCAAGAAATAACTTTTTTGTTTGGATTTGAAAACACTTTGATTTTGTCATTTACCTATGTGTCTTGTGGGGCTTTAGGCAGTGCTGAAGTCAACACAAAAGAAAAACTGGAATGCCAAACATAGGCCTGACATAAAAAAACAGTCAAATTGAGAACCACCTCCTTTTTTGAAGTTGGTTAAAAAGACACAGGTATATTTCAAAGATCAAAAGAGGCAGCTGCCTCCGCTTTTGTTTACCTCTTTACAAACTATCTGCTTTTGCTGTCGTAAAGAAAAATAAAATAAGATAAAAAATATAGGCTTAAAATGTTACGGTTGCTCCGTCCCAAACCCCCTCCACCTCCCCCCCCCCCGGCCCAGAAGCTGGGTCGCCCATGGACCGAAATACATGATAAGTGTATTTAATTAATATTTTTTCTCAATTTTAAATTCCCACGGTCAAGGCACAGGCTCTTAATAGCAGAATTTTAATGACTAATCAAAAACCTAGCAAACACTCAAGATTTTTTTCTATTGTCTCTTGAAGTATGAATTAGCCAACATTCTCGATTCTATTGTGCTTCGCCTAAATTAATTTTGCGTTAATAGCTTCTTGCTTCAAACAGAATAAAAATAATTAGGCAGGAAATATTTAATCTTAGAGAATTAGGAGTAAAAATTCACCTTGATATTGCATTTTCCGTGTTTTTGGTATAAGGGGAATAACATTTTAAAAAGATTTTGATTCATAGAGGGAGCAACGAGGCAAGATACTCACTTGATAACGAATCATCAACATAACCTATAGAAAAACATAAAACTTGGGGAAACGTGACAAGATGCTCACCTGATAGTAAATTATCAAGCCACCTATAGAAATAGGCAAAAGTTGAAGTATTGCATTTGCATTATAATGAGTAAGCTTTATGCGTCCTGTACCTCTACCATGAGTTGTTATAGAATAATTACTGTAATCGATCGCGCATATATAAGAAGAAGCTTGTGGTCAAATGACCGCTGAAAACTGGGCGAATGTAGTACGACACATTAATGAAGCAATATTATCTGACTGGATGCGCGACGCGACGTCCACTTCGACAATTTTATTGAACACGAAATAATAATTGGAGTTCGAGATGATGACACAAGCTTCGACGACTCTAGTGATGATGATCTTGGCTGTGCTCCTCTTCCTTAATAAAAACTGTTTTAAACATAAAACTATTTTATTTTTCATCACTTGCCCGTCTGTCAAAAAGATTAAGCTAACTTATACAGTACAGGATATAGTGCTTACGATGTTAGTGACACGTAAAGCCAATCGGTCGCCTTTTACGACCTGCCTGGCAGAACGGCAGTTATCTATTCTTCACGAAAGGTACGGCGTAAAAAAAAAACAATCCGATTAGAAATAGCCTGGTCGTCAAGTTAAAACCGATTTACGCTGAATACGATCAAGAAGAAGAAGCTGGTACTGATGAACTCCCGCCTAGAGATGAGAACGTAGTCCATGTAAGGCCGAATTTGTACTTTACAAAATTAGAGGAATCGGGACGGTACGAAATACTGTCTCGTGTTGGTAACAACACTAGAACAATAAATCGAGATTTATTGGAACCCTAGCCAAAATAAATAAACTATCTATCTTCATTTCGAGGCACTGACTTTGTCTCTTTCAAAGCGAACACATTTAGCAATATGTTTGTTTAAAATTTAAGAACTCTTTTAATATAATATCGGCGCAAAAATGTAACACGACTTTCGTCTGCTCTAATAAATGCAGTTTTCCGGTTACTGAACAGTTCTTTTAAAATATTTTGCTATTTCATAAAAGTTCAAAATGTGACCCGTAATACTTATATTATTTTTATTACTTACTTGCTGTGCTCGCGACATCGCCCGCGTGGTTTTTTTTAAATAAATGTAGCCCAAATTACTCCTTATTACCGTGGTTTAAAATATAGACAGTCAGTTTTACCCGCATAGTTCCTGTTCCCGTGGGATATATATGTATAATTGATTTAAATCGCCATGTCATTAACGTAAATGACCTTCATCGTAGAAGTGTTATTGTTTAGTCATAATTGTTTTAGATACTGTCCGAAGCTATTTGTATGAAGAGAGTAATTGAATGTGGAGGAAGCAAAACAAAGCTGCAAGAATCGTGACATATGGCGCTCAGTTCTCTTTGCATATCCCTTAATGATTCCAGTTATTTATGTACTTATGTATAATTGATTTTAAACGTAATGCCATAAACGTATATGGTCTTTATCATAACCACAAGTGATTTTATTCGTCACGTCATAGACTCGCCAACCTTCTGTTTCTTCCGCATTTCCATATTTATTTGCAAACGCGAATATGTTGCTGCCGACCAAAATTAATTACACATAACATTATATTATAGACTTTAATATTATCTATATTAATATTATAAATGCGAATGTTTGGATGGATGTATGTTTGGATGGATATTTGTTACTCAATCACGCAAAAACTACTGAACGAACTTCCAACGCCAGCTCTTGTAGCTCTTGCACGACAACGCGCGACCTCATAATACACAGCAGACGGTCTCTAGCTACAAGAGCTGGAGTTGGAAGTTCTCCGTCATCCGCCGTACTCAACAGACCTTGCGCCTACAGACTTCTACTTTTTAGAATTTGGATAACTTTTTGGCGGGAAAAAAATCAATACCCGAGAGGCAGTACAAAATGCCTTTGAAGAATTTGTTACCTCCCGTTCAGCTGATTTCTTCAAGAAGGGCATCAATAAGCTACCAATGCGTTGGCAAAGATGTATTGATTGTATATGTGATTACTTTGATTAATAGAAATAAAAAACATAGAAAAGAAATACACTTCATTTATTTCATGAAAAACGGCAATATCATACGTAAATAACTGTTATATAAATACTGAAATATTTTTAATAAACACCCTAACTCAGAAATACAAACATCTATGCTCATCACCACAGAGCTCATCACACAAATGCCTGTCCCTGTCGGGATCCACGTGACTTGACGAGGACAATCTCACGTGATTTTTCCATAGAATTGTTTTTGTAGAGGGAACGATAGCGCACAACTTTTATGTCAAGCATTTATTGTTTTTAAATGAGGAGCTTTAGCAAATAAACGACCAAAAATATTTTTTGGAAACAAAAGTAGCAAGTGTTGGGCCCTTTTTTTAATAACTCGCTTAGGGTAGATTTCAGTGAGAATGGTACATTTTTTTTTAAATGACGAAGTGACAAAGTTCGCTGACAAAAGTTTTTGATTACGACTCAATTAAATTTTATTTTTTCTTAATAACTGACCACATTAACCATTGGATTTATAACTGCAAAAAATAGCGCAGCTACTTAAGATCACTTAAAAAGAAAAATTACACTAAAATAAGACATTTGTGGGCATAATACATAAATATATCATCTAGGCTGCTGATTTTTAGCATTTTAAAAAATATTTCTAATATTTCTAAGCCAAGTGACTTAGATTTTTTTATTAGAACCAGTCCTGACATAGCGTAGGCTAACGCCACATGCTCACTTGACCCTAAGTTTCGGGATATCCTGTATACACCACAGATTGTTAATGGTGCGTTGATATCAGTTGGACGGGATGTTAATGTCACATGTATACATTTAAGTAAATTTATTCAATATTTTTTGATAAATTTACTGCCGTGCGAATTGCCATTTAACGGACTCTCTCTTCCATAGTTATATGTGTATCTGGGTTTTCATAAAAAATATTGAAAAATAATTACTACTGTAACCAATCACCAGCAAAAAAATTTTTGTACGATAATGTGAATCGAGCTCTTGTTCAACAAAAGTTCAAAACAAAAACTTAAATTCAACAATAATAATGTTACGGGCAGGTAGCCTTGCTTCCTCTTTTAACCTCTTGTTTCCTCTTGACTTTACTCCACACTACTGACAAACCTTGCTTCCTCTTTTAACCCCTTGTTTCCTCTTGACTTTACTCCACACTACTGACACAAAATAATGTCAGTTATTCTATGCTACTGACCCCGAGTGTTGCCGACGTTCGGTTTATATGGCCAGTCGATGGAACGATGGAATGCGTAATTCAAATTAGAATTAAATTTATTTTTTTACCTCATTTTTCTAAAAAGAGTTAAGTTAGTTAGTTAGTTAGTTTCTAAAACCAGCTAAAGAGACCCCAACCACTAGCCAAAGAGACCCCAACCAAAAGGGCCTCGTTCGTAACAATAGCTAAACAATGATCTTTAATAACTAATGATTTTTTGTTATCGATATTTGTAACAGTTACTGCCTGTTATTCGTGTCCTATCCGTCCGACCGATGTAACATTGTACAAGCGGCTATTATTTTCAGTGTTCCTATTTAAATTTTACTTTGAAGCAATAAAAAGTCTGAAAATGTTCGGATAACGCTTGAATCTTTACGGACTTTTGTGTTATATGTATTTTTTAAATATTTTTTTTAAATGTTTAAAATCATTAAATTAAGAAAATAATATTTTTCTCATTGCAAAGTTATGTCGATCAGAAAAATTGGCATCTGTTAAAAAATCAAGTTAACTTGCACAGGGTATAGTAGAGCAAATTTATTTTAGTAAATTATGGTTATTTTGGCCATTTCTTGACTAGATATCAGATTTTGACCACTAGTGCATACATAACCTATTAATCTAATAAAAATAGATTAAAAGCATTTAAATAAACAGATAAATAAAAAAATCATAATATTGTTATAGCGGATGGTATATTACGTCAGCTAATACTAATTGAGCTAACGTAGATCAAATATCAGAGCTACAAAACTACTACATAGGTGTTATAATACTTTGTAGGTATTTGGCTACTACTTAAAGAGTCATGTAACTAAACCTCATTAGTCGGGCAATTTTACATACGATGGTGTTATATTCATAGCTTGGAATACTAACGTTGGTACAGACAAATAGAATAGAGAAAGTATATACTTTCTCCTATTCAAATTTCCTCTGTTTGTCCAAACATAAACATGCCTATGGAGTATGGACTAGATTATATGAATAATTAATTATTGATGGAACCTTTTGAGTTTACTTTGGTATGAAAATTTCAATGTAATGTATAATTATAATTTTATATAGCTGTACCTATAATGTACTTTCATACGGTCTTGTATTTTAATAGTCAATGTACTCTATATATACTATGACAATTCGATGGTATCTTCACGCCCGTATCTCCGAAGTGGTAAGCAAATGTACAACCAGTGCATCCACGATTAGCCGAAGATACTTAGTCCCACAATGTGATAGTTGCGTATGTGTGATAGTGCCTATAGCCAACCGGCTACTTTTTCAATCCAGGGAAGTTGTTTTTATTAGAAAACTGAAAAAACCCACATTTGAATTGCCTGACTCGGGAATTGACTACTATACCACAGAGGCTATCGATGCGAGCGATGAAGTTGAAAATATTTATTTATTAATTTATTAATAAATAAATATTTTCAACTTCACTAATACCACTGATTGCATAATAGTTACTATTGTATATATGCAAATCTAGACATATAATAAAATCGTAGGAAAGTCAAAACTGTACATTGAATATATTTTTAAAATAATACTTGGGGCGTGAACTACAATCGATATCGAAGGCAAAAATATAGTTTTTAGAATTTTTGTCTGTTTGTCTGTTTATCTGTTTGTCTGTATGTATGTCCGGGGTAAACTCAAAAAGAACTGTATGGATTTAATTCAAATTTTGCATGAATATTACTAACAGGTCGGGTCAACATACATATTATCACGCTATCACCAACGGGGGAGGAGCTGTGCGGAGTAAACGAAGTCCGCACGGACGAAGTCGCGGGCAACAGCTATAATATAATACGGAAAAATGACAAACTCCCCAAACCTCGAAATACAAACTTTTCTGTTTATCACTTACTAGCTGTTGCCCGCGACTTCGTCCGCCAGACTTTGTTTACTCCGCTCCTACTGGTCGTAGCAAGATGTCATATAGCCTATAACCTTCCTCGATAAACAGGCTATCTAAATCAAAAAGAATTATTCAAATCAGTTTAGCGGTTTTCGAGATTACCGCGTACAATCAAACAAACAAACAAACTCTACAATTTTATAATATTAAGTATAGATTCATTACCCGATTTACCCCACTTATACTCGACCTGTTAATAGTTACCCGATTCGAGATTTTTTGAAGAGAGAAAAAAGATTGACGCCTTGTCAAAATGAAGCTATTCATAAAAATTCAGCTTGTAAATGCATAAATCAGAAAATGTTAGGCGTAAAAACTACAATTTTTGAGTGTCGGACTAAGAAAAGTTTCCACTTTACGTATAGGACAAAGTTATCCTTGAATGATAATAATAATAATTACCAAGCTGTTGTGCAAAAATAGATACTTGTATAAATGAAACTTGTTTTTAAATAATAAAACCAAAATCTTGATACGAATTGCAATATAAGATTTTGATAGGGTATGGCACAAAGCGCTTCTGGCGAAGCTGCCTTCCTATGGGCTTCCCGAGAAATTATGCAAGTGGATCACCAGTTTTTTAGCTGATCGGAGCATCAAGGTCGTAGTTGACGGTGCGTGCTCTGACCTTAAATCTATCAATGCTGGTGTTCCACAAGGCTGCGTGCTATCACCGACACTGTTCCTTCTGCATATCAATGACATGATGCGAATTCGCAACATACATTACTATGCAGATGACAGTACTGGTGATGCTACATACTCCGGCCGAAGCGGTATTTCTCGGGAACACGTCGAAGAGAGCCGAAACAAGCTTGTGTCCGAAGTTGAGAATCGACTAACCGATGTCTCGGAATGGGGTCGTCAAAACCTGGTCACTTTTAACCCCAAAAAGACACAGCTTTGCGTGTTTTCCGCTAAAAAGACACCCTTTGTCGTGTCACCTCGATTTGGGGATACTCTCCTGACAGCCTCAGCTAGTATCGGGATTCTGGGAGTCGACATATCGAATTACGTTCAGTTTCGCGATCATTTGGAAGGTAAGGGTAACTTTATAAGGCTCAAATTCTTCCCCACATGGAGTACTGTTCTCATCTCTGGGCCGGAGCTCCTCAGTACCAGCTCCTTCCTCTTGATCGCATTCAGCGTAGAGCGGTTCGAATCGTTGACGACCTGGCTATTTCGAAACGGCTCGACTCTTTGGCATTGCGCAGAGATGTTGGCTCACTCTGTGTCTTCTATCGTATCTTTCATGGAGAGTGTTCCGACGAGTTATTTGGATTAATTCCTGCCGCCGAATTCCATCATCGGACATCGCGTCAAAATTTGAAATTCAATCCTCACCATCTCGATGTCTGGAAATCCACAACTGTGCGTTTCTCTCGATACTTTTTGCCTCGCACTTCTTTGTTGTGGAACCAATTACCGGCAGGGGTGTTTCCAAACGGTTACGACTAGGGGGCCTTCAAGAAAAGAGCTTACTCATTCTTAAAAGGCCGGCAACGCAACTGCAAGACCTCTGGTATTGTGGATGTCCATGGGCGGCGGTGATCACTTACCATCAGGTGCACCTCCTGCTCGTTTGCCCCCTCTTCTATATATAAAAAAAAGACATGATAAACAATTTATGAATCTAAGCGATGTATGAAGCATTCTTTGATTGTTATTTTAAGGAAATTAATAATTGTCTATTGTTCAAAAGTAATTGTTCTTTGTAATAAGAAATAAATCTTTTTTGATGTTATATGTATGAACTACGAACATTTAATCTTTTTAACCGCACTTAACGCGAACGTTAACCAAATTTAAGTTGCAGCTGGACACTTTGCTCACCCAAAAAGACGGGTGTCAGAGTAACGATCCTTATGGTAACCCGTACATAAGCCCTTTCGAGAAACAGAAACGTATCTCACCACCCGACAACCACCGGTTGGCCAACGTTGCCCACGTTGGCCAACCGGCAGGCGTATCACCTAACAGTTGCACTCACCAGTCATCAGCGATGACGCAAACGTAACGAAAAAATCAACAAAAACATTGCCAATTGCATGCTGTTCGCTGGATGCATCTCTAAGGATACCACAGCACCATAAATATTAAAGCAGCAACTGGCACTATAACGCTAATATAGATTTTGCAATAACTAAACAATTGCGATAATTGTGCATTGCGAGATATGTGATAACCCCGTCGAGCTTCCAACATATAATAGGTACCTGTATAGATAAAAAATAATCGAAGGCGATCATTTTTCCAATGTAAAATATGTGACATCACACTAGGTAGGAGGGGGGCCTCCCAAATGTGACCAGCTGTGACAACAACGGGGGAGGGGTCAAAAAAAATCATGAAATTTGTGTGACGTAATTTATGGATGGCCCCTAGTGGAAAGAGACAAAATATCGCCTATCATCATCATCGCCAGCGACACCAAAGATGTAAATGGTGCGTTGCTATTCGTGGGGCGGGATGGTGATGCCACATGCATGAATTTACCGGGTCACATACCCTCCAAATCGGAAAACGACAGCGACAGGGTTGATTTTTAAAAAGTTAAGCCTATGTTTGATCCCGGATATTCAACTATATTCAAGACGAATTCCATAAAATCGGTTCAACGTTTTGGCCGTTACTACATAACAGACAGACAAACAGACTTTTATCTGAAAAAAGTATATAAAGTCATTACAATTCGTTAACAGGTGAAGTAGGCAAATTTTAAAATTCATACCACATACTTAATATATTAAATGCGAAAGTTTGTCTATCTTTTCCGTTACGCCTTCACGGCTAGACCGCTGAACCGATTTTAATGAAATTTCGCAAGTAGATAGTTAAATACCCAGGATTAAACATAGGCTATTTTTTTTTCAAAAATAAACCCCTCTAAAGGACTGAAGTAAGGGGTAAAGGATTGTACGAAGTTTTTCACAGCTGTTACTCGCGACTTCGTTCGCGTGACCCACAATCCTTTCTTTTGCTGAGTTGGGTAACAAACTTTACCTCTAGGTAGTGTAGCCGCAGAATACTAGAGACTAACAGAAGTCAATGTACATACAAGTAATATTCGAGCATAGCACACAAATAGACACCTTTCACGGACGCGATATCTCGGAATGGCTCGGAACGTTTTATTCCGAACCATTCCGATATATCGCATCCGTGACAGGTGTCTATGTGTGCTATGCTATATGCTCGAATATTACTCGTATGTGCATTGACTTCTGTTAGTCTCTAGTATTCTGGTGTGTAGCTTTCAAAGGTTAAAGAATTACTAAGATCGTTCCAGCAATATTTGAGTTTATTTGTTACTAGCTGTTGCGTAGGTGATAGCGTGATAATATGTAGCCTATATGTTGACCCGACCTGTTAGTAATATTCATGCAAAATTTAAAGTAAATCCATGCAGTACTTTTTGAGTTTACCCTGAACATACATACAGACAAACAGACAAAAATTCTAAAAACTATATTTTTGGCTTCCATATCGATTGTAGATCACGCCCCAAGTATTCTTTTAAAAAAATATTTAATGTACAGTTTTGACTTTCCTACGATTTTATGATATGTATAGAAGATAGATGCTGCGGCCACACTTACGTCTATCGCCACAAAGCTTCGCGCTATGACGCGATACATACAGTCCGCGTGCGAGCTCCGAGGAATCGGGGACTGCGGCAGGAGCGGGTGTGCGGGTGTGTACGTCTCTCTCTTTTGGGTGTGCTCTGTGTATGTCTCTCTCTCTCTCTCTCTTCACTGCACGTCAACATTCCTCAAAATTTCTCGGAACTCGCGCGCGGACGTACAGATGCGACCGGCTATTATCGGCTATCGTCGCAAACATTCCGACTGTGTGTGCCTTAGCGCGCTAATATTATCTTCGGGACGATACACGCAGGTGCGGCCAAAGGATTACAAAACTACAAAAATACAAATGAATTTCTCTTATCGCCGCTTTCATCTAGTGGTCCAGTGTCAACACTGAGTTGACGACATGAGGTCCCAGGTTCGATTCCCGGCTCGGAAAATTCAAAATTTTTTTGAGTTTTTTAATAAAAACAACGCTACCCGGGATTGGATAAAGCCCGGTTGGCAATATGCTTGCCACCTATCACATTGTGGGACGAATGAAGTATCTTCCGCTAATTGTGGGTACCAACTGGCTACTATGCCTTCCAACTGAAAATAGGACTGTCAGGATGCATTTTGCAAAAACTTCATAAGTGATAAGTAAGGTGTGCAAAAAAAATCTAACAAAGAAATATTTTAAAAAATATTTTCATTCTAACTGGTATATTTTTATATAGATTCCCATCAGATCATGTTACCATGTATTAAAATAAGGTGTAAAATAACTAACACGACTTTATATATATATTATATATATATATATATATATATATATATATATATATATATATATATATATATATATATATATATATATATATATATATATATATTTATTTATTTATTGATGAATATTATATTTTAATACTTTTTAGCCTATTCTGGAAAAATACAACCTAATCCCGCAAAAATCGCAACAAAATTGCCCCCGTCGTTTTTGACTTTAAGTGGTGTAACTAACACGAATTTTTTACACTTAAATAGATGAACAGCTAGACTGATGTTTTTTAATATTTTTTTATTTATGAAAACATCAAACGTTATTTGTTCTTCAATAAATCAGCAATATTTTTTAACAAATATTTTTATGCTGACATTACTAATTTCACACTTATGGTATGAAGTTGATAACAAGCGCGATCCTATTCTTAGTTGGAACTAAGGTTGGAACGCAAAGTACAGTGGTTTGTGCAGTGGTTGTACCTCTACCTATCTCTTCGAAGACACGGGCGTGAAGATACTTTACAAATGTTTTCCTTTTTATATTAGTACAGATATTTTACTTTAGTCACGGACACGCTTATATGCTAGTTTTCATATATATGGCAATAATTAAATTTCCTTCCTTGTTCCTACTTCCTACAATTTACAGAACTCCAAAGTACTGTAATGAAGGTCGATGAACTTGTCAATCATGCCATAATATTATATAACAAATATATATTAATTTCACACTAACGTAATTCCTATAAACCGATAACAATTCTCATAATAAACGAAAAATATAGGTATATTAAATTAAATAGGTTCAGTAAATATGTACTCACATGCCCACTTTCCTTTTGACTTGAAATCCACTTTATTCATTGCTGGTCCTATAGCAAACACGTACACTATATTGAAAATGCATTTCACAAAATAGATTATAAACACTACAAAGAAAAATAATCCGCATTTTTCAAATCCATCGAAAGCCATTTTTATAATATCACAATATTTAAAGGTTATGTTTGGAGAGAGTGAACGATTTCACTCTTCTGACTGACACAGTTTACGCATGCGCACTGACGAAGAAAGTGAATGCGCGATATTCAATTCATCCGCGTCCGCGAACGACCTACGAATGGTGGAATGTGTGATAACGCTGATTAACGTTAGACGAGGAGAGACATATAATATACAATGAATTCAATTCCTAGTTCTGTCTTGTTTTTCCATTAAAATGATTATTAAATTATTAATGTCACCTTCAAACGTACTTTTAAATTGATTTCGTACTAACTTAAATTTTTGACTCATTAGTCATTACAATTTGTTAACTATTTGTTCATTATATAAATATCACCAAGCAAGTTTTTTAGCCAGTAATGTAGAGTGAAAGGATTGATGTATATTGGTTCCCAAACGTCAATAGGCATGCATTTTGGTTGTTTTTAGAACTTAGAATAGCAAACAAGCAGATGGCTCTCCTGATGGAAAGAGACAATCATCGCCTATAGACACCAAAGATGTTAATAGTGCGTTGCTATCTTGTGGCGAGGTCTAATGGCACAAGCATAAGTTTACCGGCTACCTTACCGTCCAAACCGGAACAGACAGTGACAAGCACTAACACTATTGCGGCAGGAATAGGTAAGGCGTTAGTACGAGACACGGACAACACAATACAGAACTCTACCACCTAGTCGTCATGATGGTAGTGACTCGCATAATCAATCGGTCTCCTTTTACGACCTGCTTGGCTGAAAGCCAGTCGGCCTATTATTCAAAGGAACCCGGAACCAACACGGAGAAGCCTTCTGGCGGAATAGCAACACCATACGTATAAGTTAACCAGCTACCTTGGCCTCGAAACCGGAATACGACAGTTACGTTTTTTATATAAGCAACCACTTAGGAGTAGAAAAATACTTGGAATCATGATCAAACTTGGAACACAAAACAAAGTCCGTAGATAAGGCGCCGACCGTCAGCGTGCGGTCAGCGTCACAAACCAACGCTGACCGCACGCTGAGACCTGATGGGTCAATATGTATGTAGTAATAGGAGGCGTTTTTCAGTCGCGCTGACCACTCAGCGTTGACTGTAGGGTTACTTTGAAGACTGAATATCGTCGGCACTTGGTAAAACTCTATGTTAACTTATATTTATATCGTATTAAAAGCACTTGTACTGTTTTACTTCGTTTCCGTTTCGCGTTTTAACGCATCATCAGGGCAAAAGTTATTATTGTTTAGTACAATTGACAATTTTACAATTAACAATATATTATTAACATATTGTTAATACTTTTTTTTTAATTAAAAGGTGGCAACCCTAGCCGTAGGCTACATACTAGACATGTGTAAGTAATGCGAGTGATGTATCACGCGTGATATCACTTGAGCGCGTACTATAACATTACACATTACTCGACTAAAATAAGCCTCACACCATCACACTAAACATCACGCGCGCTGTAGCAGCGCAGTAGCTCGTGACATGACTCGCAGACTCGCTCGAACCGAGCCCTCCCGAACGCATGGCATCAGCAATGTATTTCGCCCGGTCAGGTGTCTTAGTATGTTATTTAGAACTCTATTTTTATTGTAAAAGGGTTTATATTTTCTTAACACCACCGTCCACCTCACGTTGTACGGTCGTAGCTAAATACTCAACTGTCCTTTCATTTCAATTTACAATGCAAATATTGCGATATTTTTTAGTTTGTTTACTAACGCGGTCAAGGACGCGTCCTTATTGGACTATTTTTAAATATCTCATATTATGTGTGATAGTGATAGTGGCTGCGATCAATATATGAGTGTATAGATAGGATTGGACTGTGAAAATTCTAACACTAAATGTGCTAAACTGTAATAAAATTGATTTTTAAATACGCCAATATTCACGGGTCTTTGACTATTTTCATTACACCTTGTTGGTTTTAGGTATAAGTATGAAGGAAAATCAACTTTGTATAATTTGTATATCAAATCACACTATTATTCATTTCATTTCTTCCATGTAATTATGAATCATCATAATGCCACGCAGACAACATCGTATCGTTCATATTGCTGCTATTTTACTATTTCAATAACGTGTCATTTTACACTAGAACATTGCATTTTCTACATTAAAACGCGCGATGCTGTGCTATCGCATGGCACTACTTTATAAAATCACATCACGCTTGAGTTTTGAAGTGATGGTAACGTAATATTACTCGGCACGAAATGTAATGACATATCACATCACTTCGTGATGCACTGCTTTGCCCATGTCTACTACATACATCAGCGCCGACCGTCAGCATGCGGTAAGCGAGACACTAAAATCAGCCTAAATTGAGTGCAGTTATTTAGAAGTCGATCCAATTTATCGAGAAGAATTTGATTGAAATCATAATAACACACTAATGCCTAAATTAATGTAATTTTTGTATAAATGGGCAAAAAATTCTTGTGGTAAATTAATGCGGTAAAGCGGAAAGTCTGTTGACGTTCGGCTGACTTTCCTGCAAAGATACCAGCTTAATGATATTTTTCCCATACTGTAAACAGAATAATTCCAAAAAACCGGCCAAGTGCGAGTCGGACTCGTGCACGAAGCGTTCCGTACGATCTTAGCAAAAAAAAAACGAAAAAACACGTATATTGTATGAGGACACCCCTTAATACGAGTATTTACATTTTTTGTATTTGTTGTTATAGCGACAACGGAAATAACATAATTTGTGAAAATTTCAGCTTTCTAGCTATCACGGTCTATGAGATACAACCTGGTAACAGACAGACGGACAGATAGACAGCGGAGGCTTAGTAATAGGGTCCCGTTTTACCTTTTAGATGCGGAACCCTAAAAACTAAAAAAATCGAGTGATCTTTGCGATCGCCTGTGGCCGAAATTTGATTACAGCTAAATAATAAAATCTCTTTTGAGTTTCACTTTAACCGTAGAGAAAATATTATACACTAGCTGTTGCCTGCGACTTCGTCCGCGCGGACTTCGTTTACTCCGCACAGCACCTGGCCACTAGGTGATAGCGTGATAATATGTAGCCTATACGTTGACCCGACCTGTTAGTAATATTCATGCAAAATTTGAAGTAAATCCATGCAGTACTTTTTGAGTTTACCCCGGACATACATACAGACAAACAGATAAACAGACAAACAGACAAAAATTCTAAAAACTTTTTGGCTTCGATATCGATTGTAGTCACGCCCCAAGTATTCTTTTAAAAAAATATTCAATGTACAGTTTTGACTTTCTTACGATTTTATTATATGTATGTATAGATATGCATCATTATCACTACATAGTATAAAACAAAGTCGCTTTCTCGGTCTGTCCCTATGTCCCTATGTATGCCTAAATCTTTAAAACTACGCAACGGATTATGATGCGGTTTTTTGTAATAGATAGAGTGATTAAAGAGGAAGGTTTATATGTATAATAACATTCAATATATTGTAGAGAAATACTGCAATTTTTTAAAACCAAAATTTAGTACATTCCTTTTTTTAACTAAATATCACCATATAAAAATCATGTGGATGATTAGAAATAGTATTAACAATTTATTTTTCCTGTTTTCGGAATTTTATATGATCAAGTAAAGTACATTCTATCATGTAATAAGTTAGCACATTCCTTAGATAATATCTTCAGGTATATCGTATAATTTTTGTAAAATTGTTATTTAACAATCAACGTAAAAAAACGTGATTTAGCAAACCAGTTATTTACTACTTTACTTACTTACTTTTCATTTTGTTTTTTATTTTATTTTTTCACTGAGTGCCATAGGCTATTTGAAAAAAAAACTTCCCACTACGTATGTAGATAAGGAAGTTACTGATTTTACCCCGATTTTCGAAAATCGAGTTTTTACCAGATGTCCACGTTTAAAGGTCCTAGGAATCTTTTCCGACTATTTTCACGATGACGTTAGTATGTCTGTATGTATGTAGGTATGTATGTATGTATGTGTGTGTGTATGTGTGTGTGCATGTATATGTGTGTGTGTAGGTGTGTATGTAAACATCTCATAACTTTTGAACGGCTAGACCGATCGAAACGCGGTTGGATTCTGCTCAACTTAGATTTCCTGAAAAGAACCAATTCGGTCCAGGAAATTTTGAGACATTTTGAAAAAACACCAAAAACATTTTGACGAAACAGTATTTTTGTAATATAACTTCCAGATTTATGTACCGATTGAATAGAAAAACTAATCAGCTCTATTCGTCAAAAAACTATGTCTAATAAATAAATTGCATCAAAATCGGTTTATCTGTTTGATAGTAATCGTTGACGAAAAATTTTGAAAAAGTGTTTTTTCGACATAGCTTCGAAAATTTTCAACCAATCATTTTTTGGTGTTCTACGATATTTTAGTACTTAAAAAACTACGTCAAATGTCGTTTCAAAAATCAAAATCGAATCTAATTCTCAAACTTATAGCTTTTCATACGTTATTTTTAGCAAACTTACTTAAGTTTTTTTAAATAACTTTCAAGTTAATTTATCGATTGACTTAAAAATATTATCAGCTTTTGTTCCGTTAATTTAATCAAAATTGGTCAATTTGTTTGGGATTTATCAATGAAGAAAATTAAAAATAAAATATTTTTTGACATAGCATCGAAATTTTTCAACCTATCGATTATTTAGGTAAAACAATATTTTAAATCTCAAAAATTGAGTTGAATGCCATCATCGTTTTCAAATATACAGCTTTTCAAAAATTAATAATACTGTAATTTATAACAAAATAGATGTTTGAACTGAAAAATCTATGCTTATATTTTTTACTCTTGAGCTTAAAATACCTTAATTTAGTGAGAAGTTTCAGGGATGGTCCGTAGGGTCAACCATTTACACATTTTTTTCCCGTTTGTCCTGATGCCTCGCTTTAATAAATCGCAGGGTCAAGCCTTCAACGTTGCAGGCTTAGATTTTAGCGTTGACTGCTTTTCACATGGCCAACTATATATCGCTCTTTCAAGAGTAACCTCTAAAGAAAACAAATTTGTATTGTCTAATGGCAAGAAAGCTGTGAACGTTGTATATAAAAACATTCCATAATATATTAATTGTAAAAATAAAAGAAATAGGTAAAAATGTAAAAACTAAAAATGTAGTACCTATATGAGTTTAGATATTGCAAAGATAGCAGGAAATCTTCATAGGGAAAGGGGAATCGTTTTACTCCAAATTTAACGCGTGCGGGCCACGGGTAGTAATGAATAAACAAAAATACTGGATCGATTTTAATCATTTTTTCCCGTGCGAAGCCGGGGCGGGCCGCTAGTATATAATAAAACTAAGTTGATAAAATGTGCGTGCCAATAAAACTTAAAAAGGAGTCCCGGTACGATAAAGGGACTTATATAGTGTGATAGCCCTTTATCCCCCCCCCCCCCCCCCCCCCCCCGAACAAGAAAGTTCCCGTTTTAACCTAAACCTAAAACGTGTTTTAAAGATATAATGGCTTTTCCAATTCTTCAACTTGGACATTAAGTGTAGTGGCGTCATCTGTTGTCGAGTATTTGAACTTAATTCAGAACAACGATTATTTGGGTTGTATTTTGAAAGTACTGCGAGCAATTGCAGCATGTGTAGTAATGGCGCGAAATTTAAAATTCCAATTTCAATAGTCTTAAATTATATTTGTTATATTTCAACTACCACGTAATCTCATATCAACTCCCGAGCGAAGCCGGACATAATAGCTAGTAATATTATAAATTCTATGTACATATCACATAAATTTACTGCGTGTAAGGTAGAGGGAGTGTTTATTTTTATTAATTTAATTGTATCTCCGTAAACTTTAACTGTGCAAATGTCATACTCCTCCGTTAGCACAATAGTGGGAAAAAGGGTACAATGTTTTGTTTTTATTTACTACTTATTTGGCACTGGTTGATAAATTTGTGACGTTTGACTGTATGACATAAAGAGGCAAAGACTTTTCACCCAACAGCCACCCATATACTTAAGGAAGCAGCTATCTCATTTTAATTTTAACTCTTAGCTGTATTGGCTTAAATCAGAATTGTACGACCGTTTCTTACTTTAAAAAATTGATTTTTTTCATTTAAAATTGTCCCTCACCATCTCGATGTCTGGCAATCCACAACTGTGCGATTCTCGAGGTATTTTTTTCCCCGCACTACTCCTCTGTGGAACCAATTACCGGCAGGGGTTTTTCAGAAAGAATACGACTTATGCTGGGGCCGCTCTTGCGTCTATGATCCTGAAGTTATATGTGGGCTAAGGCACATGCGATTTGGAACGTATGCGAAAATAGCTGATATTAGCCGGTCACGTCTGCATTTATCGTGTCATTGCACGAAGTTTTATGACGATAAGCGCAAGTGCGGCTGTGGCCTTCAAGAAAAGAGCCTACTCTTTCTTAAAAGGCCGACAATGCAACTGCAAGTCTTCTGACAATGCAATTGTCCATAGGCGGTGGTAATCACTTACCTTCAGGTGAGCCTCCTGACCGTTTACCCCCTTTTTCTATAAAAATAAATAAATAATAAATAAATGAAAATATAAAAAATATTACAAAACTAAATTTTTTGAGGCGTACATTTTTGAAATTTTGAAACTATTTGCTATTTTGCTAGTTTACTGATACACTTAATAACTTATTAACAAACGAATTTGCTGAACAGGGATACAAAACCAGGACTTGATATTATAAAAATGTAGAGAAAGATGGGGAATAAAAGCTGTAATTCCGGAACAAAAAGTTTTGTCCGTCACTGCAAGTTCTAATTAATATTAAAATCCAATTCGGCTTGGATCGTCAAAGTGAAATTTAATTTAGCTTGTCCGAGACTTATTCGATTAGTGCCTACTTTATTTACAGCAATCTGGTTATCTTTTCCGTTATATAATTTGTGGACAATTTTACAGAGTTGTAACATTGTCGCTTATCAGTGCTTTTTTATACTTTATGGGTAATTCAGAGAGTTGCTTAGCACTGTTTTAATTTCAGAAATTTGGTTATTATTGGCAATATTTTTTTTTTATAATAATAGTTTTAAATTTTGCAATTATACTGTTTCACAATTCAAAAACTGTGTATATTTTTATTTAAATAGCCAACCGGTTTCGCATTTTACTGCATCAGCAGGACTAAAAACTAAAATTGTACTAACAGGGCTAAAAACTTAATTGTAATTTTTTATTATTATTATATTAATTTTTTAGCCCTGATGAGGCACCGATTGGCAATATATATATATATATATATATATATATATATATATATATATATATATATATATATATATATATATATATATATATATATATATACAGTGTGGCGGTGACGATACACCAATTAATTAAACTTAGTATATGTAATAATGTTCTCAGCCTGAATACAAAAAATCTGATAAATACATCCACTGGTTTAGCCACAGGACAATTTTTTAGTTTTCATTTCTAATTTTGCGAACATGATGTAGATTATCAGCTGTACGCATAGAAATATATAGAGGTCAATGGCTGTACGTGACCCGTTCACCCTATATGGTTTGAAAGAACTCTTATAAGTAAGTTGCCAACTCGCAATACTAGCAGAAAATCCTTGCATTCATTGGTTATTTTAATTTTTTATCCTTTACAACTGACCAATAACAACCCAATCTTGTCATTAGGAGAATTTGAAAAGAAAGCGAAAAGTCGCTTTATCTTGAGTGCATACACAGTGTGTACTGATACAAAAAAGCGCATTTTGCGCCTTCTTGATGAAAGCCGTTGATTACACGTGTCACGTACCTACGATACGTAGGTCACGGTCATTATTGTTTAATGTTATTGTTTAGTACGATCAAAGATTTTGCCGTGGTAATTGATATTACGTTATTACTTGTCATGTACTGAGTTTTTATTTTTTTCTTTTATTATTCTAGACTTATAAATTATGCGAAAGTAGACGCTTCATTTCAATTTTTATTGTGGTAAAATACGAGTTAAATTGTGCGAAAGTAGACGCTTAATTTTTATTGTGATGGCCGGCCATGGCCATGATGTTTGTGCTAATTAGTGCTATTTTGTGATAAGACACGTTAGGTAACTATTATTATTAGTGTGAAGTGAACAACATTTTTGTTTTTTCTTCTTTACTTTTAGCCAATATGTGGCACGAATCCTAGATTGATACGGTCTTTATTCTTACAATATACGCAAAAATAATTCTATAGCTACGTAATTACTTATTGTACAAAATGATTGTGATTAATAATAATAATTTATCAAAATAATTATTGAGGATGAGTGTGGTTTAAAAAGGCGCCTAAATATTATGTCACACGTAAAAATAATAATAATAACATGAGGCGCCAGCCGCCAAGCCGCGCGTGCGGCGTTGCCGTCCTGGTGATAGGTAAGTCAAAGGATGTTTTATCTTTATTATATTTTCGTGTCATTAATTTTGTTCGAAATTTTTGTTTTTTTAATTTCGATATCAGGACTGATTTGATAGACTAAAAATACTAGTACTAACTAGTACTACCTTAATTCTCACTTATTGTTATATGGTCACCGCCACACTGTATATAGTTAATATAGTTAATATCTATGAGCTATCTAAGCTGAATACAAAATACAGGTAAGAATACGAGGTGGCAAAGTTCAAATTCGAAAAGAGCATATTATTCAAATCTGGTACCTGGATGACCGAGCATTGCTCAATATTTTTTTTGCTAAAAATGACGTTTTCTAAAAACTAAACCTAGCTAAATCGATTTATCACCCCAGATACCCTCTGTATACTAAATTTTATGAAAATCGTTGTAGCCGTTTCCGAGATTCAGATTATATCTAATACCTTTAAACGAGCAATTCTTGTGTATAGATACATATATATATATATATATATATATATATATATATATATATATATATATATATATATATATATATATATATATATATATATATATATATATATATATATATATATATATATATAAATATATATATATATATATATATATATATATATATATATATATATATATATATATATATATGCATATATATATATATATGTACATATATTAACGTCTAAAGACATTTTCTACTGATGGTTAACCAGTAGAAAAATTTTCTATTGGTTAACACATTTTCTATTGGTTGACATTTTCTACTGGTTAACCTTGCACCTGAGGAAAAATTATAGTAATGGGTAGTGCGCAAAAAGTCTTACGGAGCGATTGTTAATAAATACACGTTAAACCAAGATATTAAATACATTTATCTAAACTTATAGGCAGACCAATTTACATACGAATACACATATAGGTATGTGTATATAAATACATAAAATAATCTTATGCCTATTCATATAAAAGGAAATGTACACAGTCATAAAAAATAATACTTAGGTACATATGATACTACATAAGAATACGATAGAATCATATAAAATAATAATAATAGTACCAATAATAAATACCTGCAAATAGTATAACTAAAATTTACTTAAGAGTTATTTTAAATATTTAACATATAGTCATATTTTTTGTATCATAAAATAGCAAACAAGCAGATGGGTCTCTAGATGGAAGGAGTCAACCATCGCCTATAGACACTAAAGATGTTAACGGTGCGTTGCTATCTTGTATTATGCCACGTGCATAAATTTATAAACTACCTTATCTTCCAAACCGGTACACGATAGTGACTAGCACTGACACTATTGCGGCTGAAATAGGTAAGGCCGTGGTACCAGACCCGGGCGAGACAATGCAGAACTCTACTGCCTAGTAGCCACGATGGCAGTGACTCGCATAGCCAATCGGCCACTTTTTACCACCTGCAAAATGGAAGCTGGCCTATTCTTCAATGGGGGCCTAGACTAACACGAGGACGATTAGTTTTATACATAAACAAAAAAATAAACTAAATTATATTATTTTCAGGAAGTTCTAAATGCAAGATTATTATTAGTTCCATTTTCGTTACAAAATAACATTACAGGTATAACGTCAGACATTTTATTGCATATTCGAGGGATATGAAATTAAATCATAATTAAAGCTTCGTTTTACGGGCAGCGTGGGATGAGCATCAAAGCGATTTACCAACCGTTTCGGTTTCCAAGCCTCAAACATTCAACCAATTAAAGTTACATTAAAACTTGCAATTAAATTACGTAAACATTTTTGTGTGGCTTAATGAATTTTTAATGAAATGGAACATTAAGTATATTGGCGAAATAAATTTCTGCAATTTTATTCTGGTGATCTAATAATCAACAGTAGGTGGTTTAGGACAAGACAGATATTTTGTTAAGTGGTCCCTCAACACTGAGAGGTTAAGAACCACTGCTTAAGACATTATTTAAAAGTAAATCGGTGTTTTTCGTACATTTATACATTTACATGCGTGATGTAACATTTGGACTGGTAGCCACATTTTTCTTATTATGCTCAGTTGTTTCGTTTGTTAGGATATGCAACGTTATCAAAAGTCATATCTATTGTGACTAACATGTTAGTACAAGGATTGTTGCTGATGCAGGTTTTGCAGCAGATGCTGATTTGTTCAGATCAGTTTTAGCGGATACGATACCTACCCGCCCGCCTTTAACAAACTTGTATACGACTTTAACGTCATCATTAGGTTTGGCATATTTCACGTATAACGTAGATCTAGGTGGTCCCCATTTGGTTTAAACCATATCGTCATTTCCTGGGTTGGCAAAATAATGCTGATTTTTCTAAAAGTATTCAGACAGAAACACTCACAAAGTAGCTCTTACTTAAAAATCTAAAAAGCCACATTCATTTATTCCAGTGGATCTTCTAACCTTCCCAGTGGCGTAGCTGTCGTAGGACTAGCCGGGGCAGTGTACCTGGGCCCTCAACCTAAGGAATGCCCTCAGCCTTCATGCTACTTTCACAGTTAATATCTATGAGCTATCTAAGCTGAATACAAAATACAGGTAAGAATACGAGGTGGCAAAGTTCAAATTCGAAAAGAGCATATTATTCAAATCTGGTACCTGGATGACCGAGCATTGCTCGATATTTTTTTTGCTAAAAATGACGTTTTCTAAAAACTAAACCTAGCTAAATCGATTTATCACCCCCGATACCTCCTGTATACTAAATTTTATGAAAATCGTTGTAGCCGTTTCCGAGATTCAGATTATATCTAATACCTTTAAACGAGCAATTCTTGTGTGTGTATATGTATATATATATATATATATATATATATATATATATATATATATATATATATATATATATATATATATATATATATATATATATATATATATATATATATATATATATATATATATATATATATATATATATATATATATATATATATACATATAAAAAGATAAATCAATTTAATTAAGTCAAAAAATGCAGTGAATGTTATTTAAATGATTATAATCGAAACGTAACGCGTTTAAGTTACAACTTTTCTAAAACTAAAAAAGTGTTATATTCAACAAATTGTAGATTTCTATAGTATTATCTTCACGCCCGTATCCCCGAAAGGATAGGCAGAGGTACAACAATGGCACCCACGATTAGCCGAAGATACTTGGTCCCACAAATGTGATAGGTGGCAAGCCTATCGCCAACCGGGCACTTTCCAATCCCGGGCAACTTTGTGTTTTATCAGAAAACTGAAAAACACTTTTTTTAAAGTGCTCGACCCGGGAATCGAACCCGGGACCTCATGTGGTCGATGCCAACGCTGGACCACTAGACCACAGAAGCGACCTCTTCATAGCATAGATTTCTGATCTCTTGAAGCTCAAAAATAGATTGTATACATTATGTACATAATATAACGTACTACAGAAGAAGAATCGATCGGACACTTTTTCGTATAGTTTCCATCTGTTAAACGCGCAGTAAATAATTTCCTTCCAAGAGAAATAAATTACCAATAGAAATCTTTACCTCATTCCCCCTTTTCTAACAATACGATATCTGGTCAATAGAGGTTGATTCTAATTGTGTCACATTGTCAAAAGTACGCGTCATGAATACTAATTTAAGTAGAATCGATTATTTAAATACATTAATATGCAAAATCAGGTCACGTTTGGAAACCAATGCATATTGTCACATACATATAGTGACTTAATTTGGAAAATAAAAAAATATTAAATCAATAAACTCACTACCTCGTAGTTTAGTGTTAGTTTATTCATATTATATCTTCTCTGACGCGATCACCGAGTCGAGAAAAAAATGATGTGGCTTTTTTTAAAAAATCTTAGACGCAGGTCGGGGTTTGCAAACAGTGTATTAACATTACCGAGCATCTATATTAATCTATAATGTATATTATTAATATTATAAATGTGAATATTTTGATGTATGTTTGTTAATTAATCATGCAAAAACGGCTAAACCGATTTAGATAAAATTTGGGACACAGGTAACAACCCTCGAATCTGAGCCCCTTTAATTGCGTAGTCAGGGTCGCTAACCGCTCGATCAATCACCAATATATATATATATATATATTATATTTTTAAATTTTAGTATAAAGTTATTATTATTAATGCATTTTAATTAGAAATCTTGAATTTAAGAACACAAATTGGCAAAGGAGATCGAGTTTTAAGTTATTAGTTAAGTATATATATATATATATATATATATATATATATCATTGGAACGCCATGACATTCCGTCACGAGTGTTTTCGCGGTAAATTTTGATTTCAATTTCAAAACGTGAAATTTTTGTTATAAATGTAAATTATTTAACAAAAATAAATAGCTTTTCGGTTCATATACCCGGTAAGATAAAATATTAAACTGTCTATCAGATTTATTCATTTAGCAGACAGACAGACAGAGGGACGGACAGACGGCAGACGGATAAACTTTCTAATCATAAGAGTTGTAATATTAGTTTGGATTCTATTGATTTTTTATATCATCATTCATCAAACATTAAAAAATAGTTTTTATAAAGCTAAAGTTGTGATATGCACATTCCGTGAAACCTTGTTTTAGTTTAACTGAATGGATTGCGATGTGTTCAAATAACTCTGTACGTCAATATTAACAAAATATTGCAGTTGAAATATCAAATGTATGTTTCACAAATATTTTTTCACTTTTTTATGATACCCAATATTTCTATAAAATATTTATATTGCATATGAAAACAAGGTGGTTTATTTTATTGAAAGAGCATCGTCGTCAAAGGATAGCAAAGCTGTTAATGACGTATTGCTATAAACATAGAAGTAACGTGCATAAATATACCGCTTTTTATACTAAAGAACTAAAAAAACATATTGTTCTATGATAGAAAAAGTCTATCATCGTTTTAAAGTATCAGAAGATACTTTAAAAAGCGAAAAGTCGATGAATTTAAAATTATTTCTCTATATTTGCAGTAAATTAAAGTACAAGTGATCTAACCAAGTTTTAAATAATAACAATATAATTTTACCAAGTGCCGACGATTGAAAGTGTAAAATCTAGTCTACCATCGCCATATCCATCGTCTATACTTCATACCATGGTCACCACAGAAAGAAAAAATATGAAGGTTTTAAGAAAATTGTGTAATGATACTATTGTAGGTAGAACCCTACAATTGGCAATTAAAGTGGTGCATGAGAGTGTAGCTAGCATGTAATAGCTATGGACAACGGCCAGGTTCCGCCCTTGTATTAAATATTAAGAACTGCCTTTACTAATTAAAACTACGTAATCAATTTATAATACATTTGTATTTTCTTTTCACATTCTTCATAATTCTAATAACATTATTTTATTCTTTAATTCTACATTCTATTTATCCCTATTCCTTATAATGAAACATAACAAATACATTACCTTAAATTACTTATGCACGTTCAAGAATGATATCAATGGAGGCAAACTGTTGGGGACGTCATGCTCCTTCGAGCATCCACGTGAAAGTCCGCGTCTGTTAAAAATATTTAACAGACGTTTTTGAAATTTAGGGATGCCAGTGCAAGAAAACAAGTTCGCACATTTATAACGTCGGGCAAAATATTACTTTATTAAATGAAAACCATAGTGTTAGGTTTTCACAGAAGGAAGTTAAATAAATAAAAGATTATTTCAAATAGCCAAGATCATATTTATTTCACTAGCTCACTATACATATTATATCACTCAAGAATAATACATATTACTGGCCTTTGAGTATACGTGTAGTATATCTATGTTGCTGACCTTACTCGTTAAACGGCCACTTTTGCAATGAGGTCTCTGATCCGTCTGGCGGCTAGCTGTGGCTTTTACGTTCACTTACTGACAATTACTTGACGTTGACAATTCTTTAATACACACAACGAAGTATTATATATTGGGCACCCGCTTAAATGGCACCTGAGACAACGGCACCTGAGGTATTCCACATACGGCACCTCTCGATATTTTTGGCAGGTGCCATTAGTGGAATATTTTATTATTTTAAGTTTTATTCAACAAATGGCACCTACGGATCAGTAGGTACTAGTGTTGAGACATACTTAGGAAATGAAAATTAAACAAATCGATTATAATCAATACATACTTTTATAACATGATAAAAAAATAATTTCTTTTGTTCTTAATCATTTTAATATCACAATCAGTTTTCTTAATCACATGCAATGCAAAATCAGTCCTAGATAGTTGTATTTTATCCCACTACGTATGTAGATAAGGATTCGCCAGAATACCAAGCTTGTTTGAGGCAACTTGGGCTTTAGATTCGATGTACGAACCAAAGTTGAGAGTAGGCGTTAACGTGATACCAAGGATCTCGAGGTGGTCATTTATCGGCACGGCCACACCCTGGAAAGACGGAGATAGATGGAGCTGACTCCATTTAGCGGAGAATAGACACGCCTGGGTCTTAGTTGCATTAAACCTGACCAGATTAGCATCGCCCCAATAGGAGACTGCCTGTAAGGACAGGTTCATACGATCGACCATTGCCTCTCTGAGAGACCGGATCTGTGCCGTACTGGCCCGCGCATTGGATACGTAACTCTCCACAACAGTGCTATCATCTGCGTACCCATAGATACTGGGCTTCAGCAGATTGTTAATGTGTAGCAGGAATAGAGTTGGGGAGAGAACTGATCCCTGAGGGACTCCGGCATTATAGCTATTTGGTCGGATGAGCAGCCTGATCGACCGGCCACTCAGAAAATCTGAGATCCAGGCGCAGAGACCAGTAGGCAGACCATACGATGGAAGCTTAGCAGTAAGACTATCATGCCAGACCCTGTCAAAGGCCTTCGAGATATCAAGGAAGACAGCTAGTGCCTCACCATGCTTCTCGATGGCCGAGCTCAAAATGTAAGTGGCATACGCTAGAAGATCCCCAGTAGACCGATTTCGGCGAAACCCGTATTGGCGATCACTCAGTAGTTCGTTCGCTTCTAGGTGCGCCATTAGCCTACTGTTCAGTACACGCTCCATAGTCTTGCAGAGTATGGACGTGACTGAAATTGGCCTATAGTTGGAGGGTTCGGCACGACTGCCTTTTTTGGGCACAGGCTGCACGTTGGCAAGCTTCCATGATTTAGGCATTTTTCCAGTAGCCATCGAAAGACGAAAGAGGCGTGTCAAAACAGGAGCGAGTTCAGGCGCACAGGTTTTCAGTACTATGGCTGGAATCCCATCAGGACCACTGGCTTTGTTCACGTCCAGATTCCGCAGCGTTTTAAGAACCTCAGTCTGACGGATGCGAATTTCCGGCATTTTCACCTCGCATCCAGGTAGACTGGGTGGTTTCGCGTTGGCGGGATCCAGACGTGAGTTTTCCGCGAATAGAGTAGCGAACAGGTTCGCTTTCTCTACGGCGGTGTGAGCCAGCGTCCCATCCGGTTTCAGCAGTGGAGGAAGTGAGGGGCGGCAGAAATTCGATTCAACCGACTTTGCCAGGGACCAAAAGGCTTTACTACCTGAGGGGTATGAAGCCAGTTTGTTCCCAATACGGCTGACGTGGTCAAATCGAGCTTTCAGTAGAGCCTTTTTGCAGGACTTGGCGGCCTGGTTGAAGGCTTTCTTCTTCTCCGACACGTCCTTAGCCTTGCGGTGTCGAGCATCTACCCAAGCCAGATATGCCTTAATAATAACTTTATTTATTTATTTATTCTTTTTGTACACACAGAAATACAAAACAATACTTATTTAAAAAGAAAATATATGCACAATGGCTTGCTTATCTCTTTAAGAGATTTCTTCCAGCAAAACCAACCATACAGGTTGTTAAAAAAAAGTCACTAGTTATAAACAGCAGGCATGGTGTACATTTGAGATTAAAACTAACTAAAACAAATTTTAAAAAAACAAACAAGGATAAATGCAAGGTAAAATTGCTTCTTTGATAATGATTTCTATAAAAAGTGACAGTGAGACAAAATCTAGTATAAAAATTGAAAGTGAGTATAAGTGAAAAAAAAAAAAATGAAAACACAGTCACATCTATGTCACACATACATACATACATATAAACACACATATATATATATATATATATATATATATATATATATATATATATATATATATATATATATATATATATATATATATATATATATATATATATATATATATATATATATACTTAACTAATAACTTAAAACTCGATCTCCTTTGCCAATTTGTGTTCTTAAATTCAAGATTTCTAATTAAAATGCATTAATAATAATAACTTTATACTAAAATTTAAAAATCGGCAAGTAATGTGTTTCTCAACGTTAATTTGATATGTCCTGCCAGAGATAATGTGACCGGCCAAGAACAGTGTGAAGAAGACAACGCATTGCAGGTCAACAAAAATTAGTTCATGGTACGATCGTAAAACCTGACAGGTTAATACTCATAGTTGAACTGCCTGGAACTTGACAAGTATTATAATAGTTCATGGTAGGCCCTCAGTACTGCCAGTTAATGGTCACGATGTTATTTATACCTTTATATATGCTGGGCATTTCATAAAAGAGATATTACTTTCCTCACCTCTTTTCCCGTTGCAATAGTTTTCTCATATTTTTGAGTTTTCTTTCAAGAGCTTGCTTATAATCTTAATTTACGCCTTCATTACTAAACTTATTAAACAAATATTTCAAAGATTGCGCCATATTACGAACATAACTAACTCTACACTTCGTTTGAAAGTAGACATTTATAACATTCTTCAAAGGATTAATACGTGTACAAGAGAACGGTTGTCCTTAATTATTACCTGAAAGATATATTACAGCTTTAATAATATATTTTGATCATTAATTACGCCGCTTTGAGGAAGTATTTAAGATATATAAGCAACGTGCTCTGATACAAAGCTGACGGAATATTTTGCCCAAGGCAGACCTGTTTTACTTGGAAATGTGGAGACCTGAATTAAACTTTTAATACATTTGCTTAATATTTGTCTACAAACCACTACAAAATAAGTTTTTTAGGATTCCGAAGTGAACTAGGAACCCTCATAGTTTCGCTATGTCCGTCCGTTCGTCCACACTATATTTCAGAGGTCCTTATTATTAGAAAGCTGTAATTTGGCACGAAATTATTTACATCAACAAAGGAGCAACATAAAATCTTGAAAAATATTTTTTTTCAAGCTCTCCTACATGTAAAATGGGGATATTAATTTTTTTCTCACGTACCTCATTGTGTGGGGTACCGTTGGACAGGTTTTTAAAAAATATTGTAGGTTTATGGAAACAAGTTTTCGATTAAGGGACTCGTTTTAAAATATTAAGCTTTTAATTCCTAATTTTTGTTAGAGTCAAGTGTTTTCCTCTACTCTCTGCAGGTTAACGGATGGTTTTGGGGATGGGACAAAAAATCATGGTAGTAGTAAATATAATAAAGTTAAAACGAAAACTATCATGGCTTAGACAGCTTTACAAATTTTTGAGTAAAATAGTCAACCAACTTACAAAATGTACTTAGTAACCCTAAAATGAATTTAACGCTAGCGAAGCCGCGGGCAAAAGCTAGTATTATAAATGGGAACGTGTGTGTGTTTGTTTGTCCGTCTTTCACGGCAAAACGGAGCGACGAATTGAGGTGATTTTATAAGTGAAGATAGTTGAAGGGATGGAGTGTGATTTAGGCTACTTTTTGTCTTTTTCTAACTCCCCACTTCCCTAAAATGAATTTAGCGCGAGCGAAGCCGCGGGCAAAAGTTAGTACACACATAAAGATAATTACAAAAGAATTATTATCACGCCTATTGTCCTTATTAGGGGTCAAGATTATATTGCCTTGTGATGTGAAGACATTGTAGGACGTTAGTCGTCCGCGCATTTCATACTGTATCCCCCCACTCACATAGGCCAAGTAAACCGGACGTCTAAATATATGTTACATAAATTATCTTATCATGACAAAATAAAATTTAGAAAAACAAAATATTAAAAAATTTAGTCGATAAAAATATTATAGGTATTAATCCGACCGGTCAAGTGATCAAGCTTATCTCCGATGTTACTTTTTCATGTGGAAAGAGATTATTACCACGGAGATGAGACCTAGATTCATTTTCATAATAAGACTACGTAAATAGAAAATGTCATCGAAATCATAAGAGCCGTTTCAGAGAAACCAATTACATATAAATATACAAGAATTGCTCGTTTAAGGTATTAATTATAAGTTTTTTATTTTTTATACACCTAATTTGACATAATTCAACTTAACTGAGAACTTAGATTAAAAATGACCTTAGATTTAACGTTATTATATGTCTAATTTTTAATACCTTTGTGTATTTTTTATAAGTTTGTAATTTTTTTACACGTTTGTGCATTTCTTATGCGTTTGTGCATTTTTTACACGTTTGTGCATTGTTTATTGTAATTTATAATTTACAACAATATCTTAAATATACTTAAATTGAAGTTCAAAAATGTATAGTAATTTGATTAAGTAACTTATGATTCGGGCCCCTTTCGAAAAATAGTTCTACCTTACTGCTAGAAATCTAGTGCAATACGAGAAAAGGCTTAAACGTGTCAGTAAACATTGTGAAACTAACTAACGTGAAAAATATAAATTTTAACTGCACTAAATTTCATGCTCGTCACTCCGCGGAAATTTCGTAAAAAGGGGTACAAAATTATTGCTTCACGTATTATACGAATAATTTATTAATTTATTGGGTAAGATCATATGATTCGTAAACAAATTAACGCGAAAAATATTTAAAAAAATTCATATTCCTCTGTCCACGCAATTTTCTTACAAAGTTTTTCTTTCACCTATTAATATATAAACAATTTATTAATTTTAAACGTACAAGTTAAAAAAAAGTATATTCACGCACCTATCCCCGAAAGGGTAGGCAGAGGTACAACAAGTGTACTCACGATTAGGCGAAGATACTTAGTCCCACGAATGTCATAGGTGGCAAGCCTATCGCCAACCGGGCACTTTCCAATCTCGGACAACTGTGTGTTTATCGGAAAACTGAATAACATTTTTTTAAGTGCCCGACCCGGGATTTGAAACCGGGACCTCATGTGGTCGACGCCAACGATGGACTACTAGATCACAGAGGCGATTAGATAAGTATAAGTTATTTAACACCAAATGATTCCTAAACGAACTAACGCGAAAAATATAAATTTTAACTGTGGAAAAATGATCCTCAGTCTAAGCAATTTTCTTCAATAGGGGTACAAAGTTTTTGCTACACCTATTAATATATAAATAATTTATTAATTTAATAGGTACAAAATATTTACCATCAAATGATTCGTAAATCCATTATAGTTTTACTATTGTTACGATCTTAAAGTTCTTATTGTGCAATAAAATACCATTTATATTAAAACCGTGTTTTTACAACACAAATGTACAATACACCATAATACACACTGACGAACATAATAACACCGTCAATATTTTCCACTAGAACTAACTAACTAATCACTAAACTAAAACACTTTCCGCATCACTTTTCATTGTACTGTATCGCTTCACACTGATGGTCTGAACTATTGCTTCCAAATCTGAAATCACTTTATAATACTCACCCACTATTCGCCAACACGTCCTTATATATACACAAATTAAATTTCGACCATAATCTTGAATGTTCCAAAAATAAATCGTAAACAACTTACGTGGAAACAAGTACACGCTATTTTCAGCCTTATGCCCTACGAAGAAGGTCAATTATGACATAGCTGTTTGGGTAACAGCAGCTTATATTTATAGATAGAAGTAGCTATATCTTACTTTTATATCTAGATTTTTCCAGTGTTCTCTCTCTTCACTTTTCTAGATTATTTGCAACACTATTATACATGTATAGGAAATGTAACACTACGCAGTAATTACATTCTCGTTATTCTTGAGTGATTTGTAATTTACATTAAAATGAAATATTTATAGAATTTGTTCAAATAAAGCCTTAAACCGATAAAACGTTGCTTTTTCCCATTACTATTTTATTCCTCTGAGAGTTATACCTGTTTTATTTCCAGAAAATAAATCAAAATAAAACAACAAACGAAGCTAAGCAGCTTAATTAAATCCAAGTCTCGCCAAGATTAATGACGCGTTGTCTTAAGACTAAATAAACCATCAAGGGAATATCGCGTGTCTTATTTAGAGAAAGATGAAGTAGTGATATATAACCTACACTAATTAGTAATAACACTGCTATGATAAATGGTGTGTTTGTGTATGTGTATGTTACACATTTACGCGAACATGGCTAAACGAATCGGAAATAAACCTAAATAAAAAAAATTAAAATAAAGTCCTTAATTTTGACATTACAAATATTTATCTTGTAACACTAAATACAAATTTCATCGCTTTTCAGATGCACGTATGCCGGGCAAGATATATTGCTTTTCCACATCCTTGTGTGACATCATCAACCTCCAAAAAGGATTTTGTAACTGACCACAACAGATAATTTGAAACTGAAATAATACTTAGTAAAAAAAATTTTATTCTTTTGATCAGCACATAAAGCTGCCAGTCTCAGTTATAGCTAGAAATAGGAGATAGCTATATCCTGGATATAGGAGATAACTAACACTGATCAGTGCGCGGTATTAATCCGGGCCCTTTCGCAGAATATATTAATTTTTAGTTGAAACTAGTTTATCGCACACTTGTACTTTTATTTCACTATTATTATACACTAAATTCTTTAGTCCTGAAGATGCTTTAAAAAGCGAAACCGGTCGATAAAATTAAATAATTTAGTGTATAATAATAGTGAAATAAAAGTACAAGTGTGCGATAAACTAGTTTCAACTAAAAATAATAGAATTTCACCAAGTGCCGACGATTGAAAGTGTAAAATCTAATAGATTAATTGTTTGTTGTTAGACATCTCATAAAATGTGAGAATAAGCTAATACTCTAAAATCCCACCATAGAAAAACCTTGATCAAGTTTTATTGGATACTAGCTTCACCCGCGACTTCGTACGCGGTTGCCATACCTACTGAGTAATTTAACCACAGTATTTCTCATTTAGCAATACTTTAGAAGGTGAAGAACTTTTATCAATAAAGGATCTTTTTTGTGTGGATTTGAAAATAATATGTTGACTTTGCCATTTACGTTGTGCCTTGTGGGGCTTTAGGCAGTGCTTAACTGAAGTCACCACAAAACAACACTGGAACGCCTAACACAGACCTCTCTTAACGCCTTATATTTTCTACAGTACAGTTTTCTTTGTCTGGCATTAATAAGCCTTCAACGTTGAATTGTTAAACTTGTCAAAATTATATAAATCTTCAAATTACCTAATTTTCTCATAACATGTCGACATATGACAAAAAGTAAGCAAAAAGTAATAATAATACATTTATTTTTAACTTCTCGCTACGTATGTAGATAAGGAAGTTACTAAAGAACACGGGCAAGACTTCATAGATCGTTTGTTTTAGTTATTACCTTAAAGTTTAATATATTCTTTAAGATTCTATATCAACTCCTTAACTTATCCGCATTTAATAAATATTTTTTTAACTTGGGGAATAGTACCTAAATAAAGATGGAATTTAGGTAAGGTTAACGTAAACAATCAGTTCTCTCCTTAGTAGTGTCTGTGGTTAGGTATTTATCTTGTCATTAGGTGTCTTCAGTACAACTGATAATCTCAGGAATCTAAGTTAGATTGACAGTATTCTGAGCTAAGATTTTGCAAAAACACTTTATAGGTACTTAAAAGAACAAAAAATAAATAAGCATTAACTATTCTTTAATACAAAAACAGGGAGAATTTTTATTTGATACTTATAATGAAAATTATGATATATAAACTTATTACTGTTGAAATGAAAATGTAATTAAAGTTTTATAAAATTGTAACACTTAAATATGATGATGATAGAATTCGATCAAAATATATTCTCAATTATTTTTAAATAATTGTTCCTAGCGATATATTTTATTTAATTGATTTTAAAATCGTAGAAAATTATTCTAGTTTATCTAATATTCGTCGCTCCAAAAGACACGCAAGCGTTGTACAAAATTAAAATGGCCTGTGTTCTTTGTAAGTTTAGTAACTTACAAATTTAGTAACTTCCTTATCTAAGTTACTAAAAAAACCCCGATTTTCGAAAATGGAGTTTTCACCACATCTCCACTTTTTTGAGGTTATAGAAACCTTTTCCGACAATTTTCACGATGATGTCAATGTGTCTCTATGTATATGTGTGCGTGTGTGTATGTGTGTGAGTAAATATATCATAACTTTTGAACGGCTGGACCGATCGAAATATGGTTGATGGCATTCGATTAGATTTTGCTTATCTTAGACTTCCTGAAAATTTGAACCAAGTCGACTTAGAAGATTGATAAAAAAAACATCAGCATTTGTTTAAAACAAATGCTAAAGAATTCGGTAACACATATTTTAGAAATAGTGAGAAACTGCATGCTTCTAGACAAAGACTCCACATATTTATAAGGAATGCCTATTGCATGGCAATTATTAAATACAATCATATTCCTGATAGTCTTAATTCCTTACCTCTTAATAAATTCCGTAAACAACTATTTGATTTACTACTAGACAAATCTTATTATAATATAAATTATTTTTTTGCTAATAAAATAAAATATTAATCTAATAATAACTCTGTTTTTTAATATTTTTTTATAATTATTAAATAAAATTGTATAATTATAAAAAAACGTTGTAATTAATAAATTTAAAGTAATATGAATTAGAAATTATCCTTGTAAAATTACAAGTATGTAGATTTATAAAATTATATATTAAAAATATAATTTTTGCACCATATATAACATATAGAACATGTTGATAAATATATATTTAATTGTGCAACTTGTAACACCCATATTGTTACAAATTATATATTTATTATCTTTCTTCTGTAAACTTTGTAAAATGTCAACATTTTAATAACACAAAAGATGAAGTTGCTAAATTATAGAAATAAGTGTTGTGATGTGAAATAATATTTGTAATTTGTATTAAGTAACTATAATTGAAAAACAAAACACAAGCCCGCTGAGTTTCTTCCGCCGGATTATATCAGTGTGTGGCCGCGTTCCGATCCGGTAGTAATTGTAAAAGAAATCGACTCACACCATTTTTAATTTCATAATGAATAATTATAATTTTAAAATGTTTGCACATCACATCATGGTAGAATATGTCGATAACTTAATCAAATTTTAATATCTTATCACTCCCATATACTGGCAAATAAATAATTTCTTTCTTTCTTTCTTTCTTAACACATGCAAACCAAACAACAGCAAAACATACACTACGACGAAGCCACGCCCGCCGTGCTTAGACATGTTTCCACGCCCGTAATTGTGAATTGTTACTACTTACTACAAAGAAATCGGATATTAAGTTTCCTTCAAGTAAGAAAAAGCTTCAAAATTTTTGAATGATTACAGTAAGTACAAAGGTATATTGTGGTGAAACTTGGTGATTAACGATGTTTGGTTCATTCAACCTACCTTATGAAGGACAAATTTAATTTATTTTTTCATATTTGGTAATAATACTTTCTATACTTTTTTTATTACCTTACAATCCAAACCGGGACGACAGTGACGAGAACAAAACGCTATTGCAGCAGGAATAGGTTAAGGCGGGGATTGCAAAACCCGGGCGAGACGCTGCAGAACTCTACCATCTAGGTAGAAATTACTATGCTAATGACATGTATTAGAGTATAAGATCCCACTATAGAACGATTTTCAAGTTGTTTAATGGATGAAAAGTATTGTATCTGTATATATACATATGATAAAAGTGTAAGAGGTCGAATTCTGTACATTGAAGATATTTTGATTTTTTTTTTTTTTGGAAAGCAATTAATTTTTTTGTCTGTCTGTCGTATCAAGGCCGCGCATCACGCCGAATTTACTGAACGCATTCAAATGAAATTTAGCATGATTGGAGATCATACTCCGAAGAAGGTTATAGGATACTCTTCCTCCCAAAATTCAGTACGGTTCCCGTGGAATAGGGCATGAAAGTCAAAACTTATATTTAGCTTTAATTTATTAACCTGTAGTCCGAAACTCTATTTTTTTTTGTTCAAAAGAATGTACTATAAACATAGTACCTTAAAAATTTCAAGTTCATCAATTTTGTAATTCAGAAGTTACAGACATTAAAAGTGTAAAAGGTTTCCGGGTGAAAATCCAGTTAAACGTGACACCCGGAGTGTAAAGAAACCTTTGAACGGATGGCTCATTATAAGTTAGCTATTGTATTTCATACTGTTTGTTTCGTAAAATATCCGTTCCGAATCAGTTCAATAATAAACCCGTTTTTAATAAATGTTACAACTGCAATTTTCCTAGCTTAAAAAGTAGTAAAATGTGTACAACCTAAAATAAAATTCTAGACCTCTTAGGAAGCCGAGAAAACAGGTTAATTTTCAATTTTTAGGGTTCCGTACCCAAAAGGTAAAACGGGATCCTATTACTAAGATTTCGTTGTCCATCTGTTTATCTGTCCGGCTATTCGCCTGTCACTAGGCTGTATCTTATGAACAGTGATATATAGTTGAAATTCCACAGACGATGTGTCGCTATAACGATAAATACTAAAAGCAGAATAAAATTTAAGTGGGAATCCCATACAACGAACGTGATTTTTAACTTCCCGCTACGTATATGTTACTGAATTTTCGAAAATCGGGTTTTCACCAGATCTCCACATTTTGAGGTCCTAGATACCTTTTCCGCCTATTTTTACGATGACGTCACTATGTCTGTATGTATGTTCTATACATAATAAAAAACTATGTTCAATGCATAAATTGCATTAAAATTGGTTCATCCGTCCAGGAGTTATCGTTGACGAAAAATAAATTTTTGAAAAAAGTGTTTTTTCGACATAACTCGACATTGGTCGAGTGGTTAGTGACCCTGACTACGCAATCAACGGTGCTCGGGTTCGATCCCCGACGGGGACAAGCATTTGTGTGATGAGCATAAATGTTTGTATTTCCGGGTTTGGGAGTTTATTATGTATGTAAAAGTATTTATATATGTATTTCTATGCATTAGTATCGTTGACTAACACCCATAACACAAGCAAATAATTTGCTTACTTTGGGGTTAGATCAATAAGTGTAATTTGTCCCGTGAATATTTATTTATTTATTATTATTTATTTATTATTCCTCGACCTTCTAAAATATTAGGATACTTTAATCAAACGTTGACTAGAAATCCTCTTTTTCATTTTAGCTCGTTAATCTGTCAATTCGTCTAAAAATAAGAAAACAATAATACTAATCAGGTATTATAAAAAGAAGAGATTTATTTGTATGTTAATGACGACCTTTAAAACGACTAGGTAAAATTTTTGGTCACCTTATAAATGTCACAGTATTTTTCCTTATATATATCCGGGCTGCTTTCAAAGAATACATTTTAATAATTAAATAAATTCCGCCAGGTAATTCGTTAAAGGTCAACGATGTGCCAAACGTATCATTGGAATCATAGCAATGACACTAGGTGGTAGAATTTGACAATATCTCACCTAGGTTTGATATAATCGTCGTGTCTATTCCTGCCATAATAACATCGATGTTATACACGTTGGTTAGACTATTTATGTTCTGTACTGTACTGTAATGTTCCGGTTTGGAAGATGAGATGGCCGATAAACTTGTACATGTCGCGGTACATCTGCCATATGGATAGCAAAGCACCACTGACATTTTTGATATCTATAGATGATGGTATTTCTATTAGGAAAATCATTTGTTTGTTTGTTGCTGTTGTGAAAAAAGTATCAGATAGTAGGATTCAGGAGTTACTTTGGACAAAGGCTACTTTTTACCTGACTCAGCAAAATAAGTAATGATTTTTGATCAAGCAAACGAAGTTGCGAGTAGTAGCAAGTGTATACTATTTTTCCATAATAGTTTATAAAGTTATCATCACTTTATTGTGGTTTGAAACTCTGGACAAATATTTCTCTTTATTAAGAACTACAATAATTTACATAGTATAAAGCAAAGTGTCGCCGTGTTGGTCCCGGCCTCCTTTGAAGAATAGGCCAACTGCCGTTCTACCAGGCAGGTCGTAAAAGGCGACCGATTGGCTATCGAGTCACTACCATCGTGGCTACTAGGTGGTAGAGTTCTGCATTGTCTCGCCCGGGTCTGGTACCACCGCCTTACCTATTCCTGCCGCAATAGCGTCAGTGTTTGTCACTGTTGTGTTCCGGTTTGGAGGATAAGGTAGCCGGTAAACTTATGCTTGTGGCTTTAGACCTCGCTACAAGATAGCAACGCATCATTAACATATTTAGTGTCTATAGGCGATGGTTGACTCTTTCCATTAGGAGACCCATCTGCTTGTTTGCTATCTTATGATATAAAAAAAAGTCACTACTACTAGATGATCGCTTATATTTTATAAATTACGCAACGAATTTTAATGAGGCTTTCATCAATAGACAGTGCGATTCAAGGTGAAGGTTTATGTGTATAATATATGTATATTATAGTAGAAAAAATCCAAGATGTTCAATGATTTGTCGTAAAAAAAACATTTTTTGAACCAGTGCGAAGTCGGGGCTGGTCACTAGTACAATTATAATATGAGGTTCGATTATATGCGCGATAGTATATTAGTTTCGCCTATGTCAATACTAATCATATAATAATTATGGATCATGGAGTTTAATGTTCTTTAAACTCCATGATCCATAATTACTAAAATAGGTACATACTTAATCTAAAGCCCAAGTAAACATAAAAATTATTAATCTCTATTGAATTAAGATGTTAACAGACTTGTGGTAACATTTGTATGTGAGTGTTTGTGTGTGTATGTATCTGTAACGTAAAATAAATGTGTTGAAATATACAGAATTTAGAAGTTGGTATATTATATGACTTGATGTATTACATATTTAATAAAGCTATAATGTCTTCCGTTCTTGATAAGACAAAGATTTAAGCCATTCACTTAACTACATAGTTTAAGTGAATTTATCTCTTTGTTTATCCTATTGGATAACAACGAAATAATATGAAAATATTGACGACATGTAATAGGTGTGCTTACTTCTTTTAATATTTTAATATTTGAGAAACTTTTATTATTTTATTTATAGCCATTTTTTAATTACACGGACATATTGCACATTATGTATGTTATACTACGAGTACTAGCATTTCCGAATTCACTGTATCTAAAAAACAGTTTTTTAATGAAACCATAATTTATAAATTTCATAAAGATCCGTTCGTGAGGGCAAAGCTGCGGACAACTAGTTAAAAATAAATTGAATTAAATTTGTACAGCAGAAACGTTTAATGTTTAATTTAAAGCTTCGAAATTCCTCAGTAATCAAAGGTAGTCTTAATAGTTATTTGTCTTTGTAGCAACAATTACACAGGAATATTTAAAGAACGACTCTATTCTCGATATTACAACAAAGGCTTGAACACAGAACACTCGTTGTAAAATCCAAGTAATTTTACTCAGACTGCCAAATGACTGCTTTTATTCCTTTTTGTATCTAACAGTAATAGTTATAAATTCCATGAAAGCTAGTATCGTCTAGAAATTCATGTTTAATAGACAGATAGAATTACTTTTTACAACTCGGTTCAAATCTACTCACTCTGTTGCATATCTAATTATTATTAGTTAACGTTATATTGTGTTGAACATGTTATTGAATAACTTAGAGAGTTTTCAAGAAATGTGATTTAAGTTTTTAAATAAATGCATACCTAACTATTATGTTATTATATCCGTGTCTTATATGTATAATGATATTTTAAAATTAATGTGTAGTAATTGCCCAATTTAAACCTTTGTGGTTTTTTAATACTACTATATTATATAAGTTAAATGTATTGCTATTTATTCAAAAATAAATTTAAAAAATGTGTTGACTATTTCGTCATTTCATTAATACACGGTTTTATTAAGCATAATGAAATACATTTGTATTTACTTTCACCAATATTACTCATTTTTTCTATTAATTATTCAAAAACTAGAGTAGTAGGTTTAATCGTAATTAATCAACTAAAATAAAATGTACCAAGTTATTCAACTAAGTACGTTTTTATTTAATTCTCCTTCTTTAATATCAATTTGAAACTATTAGTTACTTCGAGATTTTAAGTTTTTTATATATAAAGACTTATTTTAATGTGTCTTGCTTAAGAGGATAGTCTTCTATTTTCGAAAAAAAAAATATTCTGTACCTAAATGTTGTCTGTTAAAGTAACATACTGTTTCGTTCATCGCAAAATAGAAGTAAAAATCTGTTATGTACATTAATGTAAAAAATGTATAATTTTAGAAGATTAATATTATATACAGCATACATGGGGCACACTAAAAGTTTTGCACTTCTAGCTAATCGGAACTATTTGAATTTCGAATGCTATATTTTTAAAACATTGCAACCTTCTTAGTAATAAAAGAAACAATTGGCGGGAAATTGTTTTTTTTTATCACACATCAAAGTTCTACGTACGCAACGAAAATGGAATTAAGCCGAAAAGATTTTAGAGCGATGATTTTTTATGATTTTAAAAGTTCTCTTTCTCCGCAAGACTGTGCCGCTCGTCTTTAAAATGCTTTTGGGAGAGAAGCACCTTTTGAGCACCGTGAGGCGATGATTTGCTGAATTTGAGAGAGGTCGAGTTTCTTTACATGACGAATTTCGTGAAGGGCGGCCTTCAACCGCCGTCAACGAAAATAATGTGGCTACTGTTAAGCAGTTAATTGAAGAAAACCCCCGAATTACCTATAAGACAATTCGAGGACTATTGGAGATTGGTATGAGCTAAATTCAGAAAATTTTACACGAAGAATTGAAAGTTCGGAAACTTTGTTGTCGTTGGATCCCTCATGAACTGACAGCCGAGCAGAAGCGGGCTCGCGTGGAATGGTGCTCACAGATGCTACTGAAGTACGGCCACGGACATTCAAAAGCTGTTTTTGACATTTTCACAGGAGACAAAACGTGGATTCATTGTTTTGAATCCGACAAAAAACAGCAGTCTTGTGAATGGGTGTTTGAAAATGAGAATAGGCCAACAAAAGTGAGACAGGCGAGGAACATTGGTAAAAAAATGACCGCGTTTTTTTTTCTCTGCTACGGGTCCCATCTGTACAATTCCACTTGAAAATCAAAAGAGTGTTAATGCCGAGTGGTATTCTACCATTTGTTTACCCAGGGTGTTAGAAAAAGTTCGCGAAAGATGACCCAAAAGCCGCATTCTCCTACACCATGATAACGCTTCTTCACACACAGCCAACAAAACAATAGTAGTTTGTTCACCAAGGCGAGAAAATGACCGATACCTTACGAGAGTGTAGTTTGAGGCCCGAAGCGCAGCTGAGCTGAGTTAGGTATCGCATGTTCTCCCGAGTGATACATACTGATTTATACTACACCAATGAGGAAAATAACATTTTAGTTAAAATTTATATTAAAATTATTACAATTATTGAAACCCCATACATTCTTCATATGTTTTGTTGTACTTATGCTTGGACTTTTCTGGCAAAAGGTTTAAAATGACTGTCTGAGCAGCTTCTTTTAATTCAGGTGGCGAAAATAAATCTTCATTCTCGCTACTAGACATAGACATCAGAACAGAATGTAAGAAAAAGATAAAAAAGAAAATTCGCGCGTACAATCGTTTTTTTTTTTAATATTGAGGAGGCAAATGAAATAAAGCACATACTGCCAAGTTTCCTTAGTAAATGCTATTGGCCAGTAACATTTTGATATGCTTCGAGATACAAACTTATGAATTTTAAAAAGTTAGAGGAGGGGAGAAAATTACTTTCTCCCCAAGGGGAAAAAGTAAATCCCATACATTTTGCCGCCCGCATATTGGTTCGCTTGGAATTAGGTACTTTCTTCTCGTTTTTCAAGTAAGAACTAATGTGCTTTCCGAATAGGTGCAGTATAAAGTCATTTTTAGCTTCCGAAAAAGTAGATCTTGTCACTCATCCTGCGCATAGTCCCGACCTAGCAACCTGTGTTTACTGTATTTTCCCAAAAATCAAAGATTTGATGAGAGGTTTTACTTTTACCAACTCCCGAGAGGCAGTGATAGCGTTCAAAAAGCACGTAGAAAACATGCCTTCAGATCTATGGTCCTCCTATTTTAAAAAATGGTTCGATCGCATGAAAAATTTTTAAAATGTAAAAGAGATTATTTTGAAAAGCAATAAATGTAATATTTTGGTTACAACATGTTGTTTTTTTTAAGTTACGCAAAACTTATAATGTGACCTACGTATAAAGGATGGTTTAGCGAAAACTGAATCCAGGGAAGGCGCTGAGATGAACATGATATGATTCTGAGATGAACACCGTTGGAAATTAGTGTAAGATTTTTTTGATTTTTTTTAAATGTTTTTTTTACCTTATCTTCGTATTTAACTTAATTTAATCTAATACTCTACAGTGCTTATTCTAAAATATAATATTTTTTTATATGTCATAACATATCAAACAAGCAGATGGGTCTCCTGATGGAAAAAGTCAACTATTGCCTATAAACACCAAAGGTGTTAATGGTGCGTTGCTATCTTGTGGCGAGGTCTAGTGCTACATGCATAAGTTTACCAGCTACGTTACCCCCCAAACCGGAACAAGACAGCGACAAGCACTGATGCTATTGCGGCAGGAATAAGTAAGGCGGTGGTACCTGACCCGGGCGAGACAATGCAGAACTCTACCACCTAGTAGCCACGATATTAGTGACTCATAAATCCAATCGGTCGCCTCTTACGACCTGCCTAACAGAACGGCAGTTGGTCTATTCTTCAAAGGAGCCCAAGACCAACACGGGGGAAAATTAAGGAATATACAAAATAATGTATTGCGGCCATTACGCGCCACATATCGAGCTAAATCGGTTGGTTTGAGGAATCCACGAGCCCGACCAGTCGATATTGCATGGCGTGAAAAAAGAAAAAAAAAATTTCTTATTTTTCGATAAACCGCCCTTTACTTTTGTGTTATAGCACTCACACCGTTCTTGGGAAAACTTGAAAAACTTTAAAAAACAAAAAGAAAAATATTGACACGCAGAATTGAACCTGTGACCCTCTCCCTAAAACCTCTCTCGGCTTTAGGGAGAGAGTCGCAGGTTCAAATCCTGCGTGTCGATATTTTTACTTGTTGTTTTTTAAGTTTTTCAAACCTTCCGTTACACGCCGTATTTTGAATTTTGAAAAAATAGCTAATTTATCTAGGTAAAATCTGGTAATAATTATCATTGATTATTGATATCCCCGACATGGTAGACCGAGGTACAAAAAGTGCATCCACGACTAGCCGAAGATACTTGGTTCCACGATGTGATATTGGCAAGCATATCGCCAACCGGCTACTTATCAAATCCCGATCAACGTTACCTGTACCAGTAAACTGAAAAAAAAATACATTTTCTAATGGCCCGACCCGGGATTCGAACCCGTGACCTCATGTATTCAACACAATGCTGGACCACTGGAACAGAGGCGATTATAGTAATGACCTAAAACTAGACATATCTTAAATCAACAATTTATTTGCATAAGCTGCAACATGTATTTAAAAAAGTAAAATGTAAAGACCAAATTCAAACATTTTAAGAAAATTAATTGTAGAATTTCACCCTATTTACATTCTCGCCATTGCTTTTGACTTTAAAAATTTGAAAAGAACAAAACAAAAACTGGGAATTACTTAACAAAGCAAAAATTTGCAAGGAAATTCCATTTAATAAAGTTTTACATTCCGTAATTATGTTGTTTACGTTTCCATTTCACCTTTAAATTTAAGCTCTTGTTACCTGGGCAAACAAAACAAAAAAAAAATGTCGAACTGCCAAGAAAGATAGATTATTCTCTAATAAAAGCCCAGGCTAGCATTGGGAACCAAACATAGCACATTATGAAATAAATACAGTAGTTTTTAAGCGACTTGAAAAAAGGAGGAGTCTTTTAATTTACTGATTCTGATTAATCTGATTGAAGGTTTCAGAGATACTACTACGGTGGTAGCGTATGGTATTGGTACCACCGCTTTACCTATTCCTGCCGTGATATCGTGAATTCCTGTCATTGTCGTGTTCTAGTTCGGAAAGTAAGGTAGTCGGTAGACTTATGCATGTGGCAATGCCATCCCGCCACACGGATAGCAACGCACCATTAATATCTTGCCATCAGGAAAGTCACCGGCTTGTTTACAATCTAATGATACTTAAAAAAAATAAAAGTCGGTATTACTGCGTTTAAATTTTTACGAACCTTATTTACGTAAATTATGCTGAAAAATTCTGATACGAGCCAATTACAAAAGGATTATGAATTTTCAAAAAAAGTGGAACTTTTCGAAAATATGTTTTTTTTTTTAATTTGTGACACTGTCACATTTTTTTCACTGCGACGTCCTCGAAAATACTGTGTATTATTATCAAATTATTTTAGGTCCCGAACTTATTTTACTTATTGATTTTTGAAGTCTTAAATCAACCAGAGAATTGCTAGAGAATTTAATTTAAAACGAAGCCCTATTCAAAGCTTTGTGTATTCATAGCTCGGAAAATTTGAAAGTAGACATAATCATCTCAGCCAGCCAGCGAAGGTCAGTCTGCGACTGCGGTATACACAATATTTATAGATACATTGATAGAAACCAATTGAAACTGATAAAAATTACTTGTAAATAAAGTATTGTATTAAACAGATTATGTGGATCACAAAACCAAAGTGTCGGACAGGGCATTGAAGCAGAGTTAACGCGATCGAAATGAGAGTGTTACAAAAAATCTGTAGTGTAATAGTCGAGGCTTGTTCGTAATATTAAAGTGAGAGAAAGAGGTAGGTATAGAAAGATGGGCCTGTTCCGATGGTTCAGACATGTTGAAAAAATGGCTGATGAGTGCTTAATAAAACTGATATGCAATGCGGATATCCAAGATCCACCCGATCTCGTTATAGGATGAAATCAAGACTGCCGTGATAATGTGATAAATAGTTAGGTACTTTTCAAAAGTGGTATCAAAAGTCAAACCGGCATTTTTGCATGAAGAGATTATGAATGTAGAGAAAACAAGGCATGTCTGTCTAGATCGTGACGTATGTCATTCAATTCTCTTTGCCAACCACGTAAGAGTACATCGATTATATCGTGATATCGTGAGATTTTATTCAAATTTCTAGCCCTCTTCCCAAATCTCACGTGAGATTTTTAAAAATGCATATTTTAAATGTAAATTAATTAATATTAGTTTGATTACATTAGATTCATTTAGAAAAAACATATTACATATATTTTTTCACTTAATCTTAGTTAAAACTAGATTTAATATTTCTATTAAAGTAGCATAGAATCACAATGAAAAAAAATCGATCATAATATACTCAAATAGAAGAAATAAAATTCGTAAAAGAATATTGTTACGTAATCGGGTTCGTACTTGTAAGAAAACACCACTTATATTAAATCCGTGTATTTGCACAACACAACACAACGTAATACTAAAATACACTTTACACACTATTCACTCGCTGTACTATCCCTGAACTTAGAACACTACACAATAAAACACTTCCCGCTTCGCACTGGTCACTTGATGTATCGCTCTCGATCACTTGATAAAAACTGCCTTGTGTTTGTCAACATCTCTGTATTTAAAGGCAGAGGAAAGTCCTAGCTGGATCCAGAAAAATCTAAATGTATCAGGAAACAATGAATCACTTCTTATCGCAAACATGTTATGACTCATAAATCCTAGTACACGCTACTTTCAACCTTATGCCATATCCCACAAAGTCCATTATAGCATAGCCCAGGTCAACTATTTGTTTGTCAATAGGAGTAGCTATCTCTTTCTTTTATTTCTAGATAATTACCGCGCGCGCGCTCCAACTTCTCTATTCGTAACACTACCCCCCTCTTAGTTATGTTCGTCCCGAACATCATTACTTCCATTATAGATGGCTAATCGATCACCATGAACAATCTTCATGGTCCCTCTTGGTTGCTTCTGCACTCGGTAGGTTACGTCATTGATCCGTGTGATTACTTTGTATGGCCCATCCCAACGTCGCTGTAACTTAGGTGATTTTCCTTTTCGTCGAACCGGATTATGTAGCCAAACAAGAGATCCTTCCTGAAAACCTCGATGATTGGCGTTTCGGTCGTATCTGGTCTTCATCCGCTGACTTGATTCCAATGCGTTTTCACTTATTAACGAGTGTATATCGCGCAACCTCTCACGAATGTCTTCAACATGTTCCGGTATACTTAATTGGATCTCTGCATTCGGTGGCGGGCCTCCAGTCATTAAGTCTGCTGGTATACGTAACTGTCTGCCGAAGTTGGCATAGGCTGGCGTCACTTTTATGCTTTCGTGTTCCGCTGTTCGGTAAGCCAGTAAGAACAGAGATATTTATCCCAGTCCTTTTGGTGATCTTCTAACAGCTTGGCTAAGTGTCTTTCCAAAGTTTAGTTAAATCGTTCGACCATTCCATCAGATTGCGGGTGATAAGGTGTAGTTCTTGTTTTGTACACTCCTAATAATTTACACATTTCCTGGAATACATTAGATTCAGAGTTTCTGCCTTGGTCTGAATGAATCTACAGCGGAACGCCAAATCTACATATAACCTCATTGACTAATTTCTCAGCAACCGTCGTGGCTTCCTGATTAAGAATTGCGAACACCTCCGGCCATTTCGTGAAGTAATCCATCACGACCATAAAATACTTGTTTCCGTTATCTGTCTTAGGAAATGGTCCAGCCACGTCAATCGCTATCCTTTCCCAGGGGGTTCCCACGTTGTATAGTCTAAGGTTGCCTCGGCTTCTAACCTGCGGACCTTTCACTGCTGAGCATGACGTACATTTTCGGCACCAATTCTCGACATATTCTCGGCAATTCAACCAGTAAAAACGCTCTCGCACCTTTACCAATGTTCGTCGTACTCCAAGATATCCCCCAGAAACCCCATCATGCAACTCACGTAGTACGTCATTGATAAGTTTCCTTGGCACGACCAACTGTAGATGATGTTCTCTTCCTGAAGGTTTTTCCCATTTGTGGTACAGTAAGCCGTTTTGCAACACAAGGCTTTCCCACTGCGCCCAATAACTTTTCGTAATGGCGCTGAAGGGAGCCAGCTCCTGCCATTCGGGCTTTCCCGTGTCTTGCTTCTTCCAATCTATTAGAGGCCGCAAATCTCTATCTTCGTACTGGGCCTCACGCATCTCATCAGTTTCCCACCTGTCATCCGTAGGCTTAGCTCGCAGTACTTGAACCCTTTCCTTCGTCTCCATCCTTACACAATATTTACAATCTTCCGCACATGGTCGTTGTGATAACGCATTTGCATTTGAGTGAGACTTTCCATTACGCTGTACTGTATTCCTCGATCTCAGGTTACCATCGCTAGCCGCTTCTGATCGCACTACAGTTCCTGTGGCTCCGGTGTCCCGCGTTAAGCTGCAGTTCTTGCCATTAACCAATCCTTTAATGGATAAACTGTTGCGTTCGCCCACCTGAGGTACGACAGCTTTTGGAGTTGTTTCTCGTTCAGCCAGCACCTACCGTTTGCTCCTGGCTGTTACTCGCTTCCCTGCTGGTTCAACAGGCTGTTTGACGTGCCTGCTCTCTTCAGCTGCTGAGATTCCTCCCGCTTGCTGTCGCCAATTCATTGAACCTGTAGGCATAGGTTTGGCTGGGCAGCTAACTCTAATGTGCCCACGTTCACCGCAGGCGTAGCACATGGGGCCCAGTCTTCTAGGTTCCACTTCCTTTGATTGAGCCACAACTTTTGTAACCTCGCGTACCTTATGTGCTCGAGGTTCGTGGCGAACAGCTTCAACCTCCAGTGCATGAGCCAAAGCCTCCTTCATCGTCACATGATGCTGAAGGCGAACAGCAGCACGCACTTCCAGATCTCGAATTCCATCAATAAACGCCTGGACAATAGTGTTGTTCACTGTGTTAGCGTCGGCCGAAGGATACGCCTTCCTCACAAGCTTCTCAATTTCCACGGCCCATTGTTGAAGTCCCTCGCCGTTCCTCTGTACACGGTCCTTTAATTGGGCACGGAAAACATACTCCAAGTGACGCTCACCGTAGCGAGCTTCCAATGCCTCCATCAAATCAGCGAACTGATACTCTTTAGGCATTGCATCCAACACAGAGAGCGCCTGTCCTCATAACGCCGTGCTCAGAGCTGTTAGGCAATGTTCATCTGTCCAACCACTGGCCTTCGCTGCTATTTCAAACTGAGTGCGGTACGCACTCCATGACGTAAGACCGTCATAAGTAGGTACCTTTACCCGAGGACCCACCTGGTGAGAGCAGCTTGTAATGGTAGCAACCGACTTAGCTCCTGTGATCTTCATTTTCATAACCTCCCTTTCCAGTTGGTCCACATTTTCACTTATTTTGTCAACCCTCTTCTCAACACCCTTCATGTCACGCTTGACGAGGCCCACATCGCTTTTTAACTGGTCTTGCTGCGCCAAAATAACAGTCAATTTATCGTCAAAACCAGATAAATGTTCCTTGAGCTGTTGCTGTTGCTCGTGCAGTAGTTTCCGTAGCTTTTCTTGTTGTTGTTCCTGAAGCTTTAGTTGTTTCTGTTCCTGTAGCTGTTGATGCTGCTGAAGTTGTTAAAGCTGTTGTTGTTGCTGTTTCTGTAGCTGCTGTTGTAGCTGAAGTTGTTGTTGTTGCTGTTCCTGTTGATGTTGCTGAAGTTGTTCCCGTAGCTGTTGTTGTATAGCCGTCAGTATAACAGAGAGATCAGTAGGCGCTGCGCTCGACGATAGTGACGTGCTGGCAACACTTGCAGGTTCATCACCAGCACGCATCTCAGTGTCCTCTGACACCCTCTGTGTCTCAGCCTGAGACCTGGTGGTAACACCTTCCTTCGGAATAAGTGGCATTTCACAATTTCACTTCCGACACCAGTTGTTACGTACTCGGGTTCGTACTTGTAAGAAAACACCACTTATATTAAATCCGTGTATTTGCACAACACAACACAACGTAATACTAAAATACACTTTACACACTATTCACTCGCTGTACTATCCCTGAACTTAGAACACTACACAATAAAACACTTCCCGCTTCGCACTGGTCACTTGACGTATCGCTCTCGATCACTTGATAAAAACTGCCTTGTCTGTCAACATCTCTGTATTTATAGGCAGGGGAAAGTCCTAGCTGGATCCAGAAAAATCTAAATGTATCGGGAAACAACGAATCACTTCTTATCGTAAACATGTTTTGAGTCATAAATCCTAGTACACGCTACTTTTAACCTTATGCCTTATCCCACAAAGTCCATTATGGCATAGCCCAGGTCAACTATTTGTTTGTCAATAGAAGTAGCTATCTCTTTCTTTTATTTCTAGATAATTACCGCGCGCACGCTCCAACTCTACACGCTTCTAGATTATTCGTAACAATATTCACTCTAGTGCAATCTACGGAGACTCGGAGAGAGTTTAAGAGACACCATTGGAATCAACATGTCCATGTAATTTTCAGCAAAGTAATCAGCGTCTTTAACCTCGCTTTGCTTCAGCCATTCCAAGTTATTGTTTGCTCACCGAAAGTCAATACTTGTAACAATCCGTGAGGGTCGCACTTTGCGTGTTGGTGCAGCTGTTACATTACGAACCACACGCGGGTGCTTTGTGGCTCTTGAACCATAAATAAAATACATAGTATATATCGCTCATTTGCGACAACGTCGAAATTCCTTAAAAAAACATTTTACAGAAGAGCCATTACTGTCATAAATCACCAAAACAAAAAATTTAATACTATAATGGCATAACTGAAATTATTTTCTCTTCCACCTACTATACATTAAAAAATTGACGTTTTTACTGTAAACGGGGCACTATTTCTCTACGTGATTGTATTACTAATTCAAAATTCGTCAATTTTGAGATATGTCGATCTTGTACCAAATGAGCGATATATCGCCATATTATTATGAATTATGATGCATGCATGCAATTATAGTGTTTCTGAATCTGATGAACTAAAGTGAAACTACGTAGACAGCGTCTGTCATATGTCAGACGAACTGTGGTCCAAACTTACGAGCACTTTAAATGTAGTTGCCGACGTCACGGCAAACGAACTGGAATCACACTGCCCCAACTGGACCGAAAAAGCATTAAATCGTCAGAAATGGAAGGATAGGGAGGCCTTTAATCTGCAGTGGGACAGACCTGGCTGGTAATAATAATAATAATGTGTTTCTAATTAATATTTATAAAAGTATTTGCTTTCTGCTGAGTGCATTATATTTTCACCATGTAATCTTTAACTGTGCCAAATTTTATAATCCGCCACTCGTGCATTTATCCTTAAGTTTTATTAGTATACTAGTTGACCCGGCAAACGTTGTTCTGCCAACTTTGTGTCCACTTTTCCGTTTTTTTTCTACATTTTTCAGCTTTTAAACCTAACCTCAACCTCTATTAATATTTTAAAACCAAAATTAGCCAAATCGGTTCAACCGTTCTCGAGTTTTGGCGAGACTAACGAACAGCAATTGTTTTTTACCCGACTGCAGGAGGGTATTGTGTTTATCAGTCTATATATGTATGTCTGTATGTAAGTATGTATGTTTGTTCCTATGTGGCATTCTAGAGGCCAAACGCGTAGGCTGATTTCGATGATTCGCATGTCAATCGATTCGTCTTAACCCTTGCGAGTGTCACTAAAGACATGACATTTATTAAAACCCACCATGGAAACCACCAGGCACCATATTGTCAAAATTTAAAAAAAATATATATTGATGAACAATATCACGTGGGGTATCGTTGAATAGGTATTTAAAAATAATTTTGGGTTTTATTCATCATTTTTCTTTTTAAATAATAGTTTAAGCTATATAACGATTTAAAGTTAATTTTCCTATTTATATTCACGTACTTTATACACACATATATACCTACCTACTTCAGTATTTCTTATTCGGTATTCATTTCATTAATCAGTATTTATCATCAGTTAGAAAATATTTTCAACCGACGAAAAAATGGAGGTTATCAGTTTGTCATGTATGTATGTAATATTGTTGGAATTGAATCACATTTGAGTAGGTATGATGATATATTTAGGCGTCTAAGCACGTGTACTAAAATTGCGTAAGTGTATATATATTTGTATGTTTGTCCAGGAATTTTTCGGGAAATAAGACATATCGAGATAATTATTTTTGATTTAAAATAAGTTATATAACAACTTAGGGAACTGTCTAAGTTTTATCAAAAACGGTTAAGTAGTTCTTACTCCGTGCAGGTCCGGGCTTCTTTGAAGAATAGGCCAATTGTCGTTCTAACAGGCAGGTCGTAAGAGGCGATTGATTGGCTATTTCCGTCACTACCATCGTAACTACTAAGTGTTAGATTTCTGCAACGTCTTGCCCGGACCACTGCCTTACCTATTCCTGCCACAATAGCGTCAATGATTATCATTGTCGTGTTCCGGTTAAGAGGGTAAGGTAGCCGGTACACCTATGCATGTGGCATTGCCATCCCGTCACACGGATAGCAACACACCATTAACATCTTTGGTGTCTATAGGCGATGTTTTATCTTTCCATCTTTCTATCAAGAGAAGCATCTGCTTACAGCACTCAATCTTCATAAACAAATAATACCTGTACCTTGTGATACGATCAACTCCGAACTCGCTAATATTTTTTTTAGATCATAAGATAGCAAACAAGAAGATGGGTCTCCTGATGGAAAGAGTCGACTATCGCCTATAGATATCAAAGGCGTTAATGGTGCGTTGCTATCTTGTGGCGAGGTCTAATAAATCCAAACCGCAACACGTCAGTGACAAGCACTGACGCTATTGCGGCAGGAATAGGCAAGGCGGTGGTACCAGAGTCCAGACCTAGGCGAGACAATGCATAATAAATCTACCATCTAGTATCCACGATGGTAGTGACTCGTATAGCCAACCGGTCACCTTTTACGACCTGCCTGGCAGAACGGCAGTTTACCTATTCTTCAAAGGAGCACCAAAATCACGTGAATATTTGGCGACGTATATTCGTGGATCTCTAATGCTGCGGCCGCACTTGCGTCTATCGTCACAAAGCTTCGCTTAGTTATTTAATGAGCATTCAAACCAGAAATACAAACATACGTGCTTTTCAAACAAATACTTGTCCCTGCTTAGAATCAAACCCAAGTTACGATAGTAGCCATTATATTATTATAATTTGTCTCCAAGCCCTGTTGATTGGTAGTTAGGACCGCTACTTAAGCAAAAACGGGTCGATCAGGGCGTTAGTTAGTTGGTTTTAATAGGTACCTACCTATTTAATAGTGCGTTAATACTTTTACTTTACCTATTTTTTTAACTTCTCACTAGGTAAATGAAAATTTTCAAAATTCGGAACGTCCTTGATTTCACCCCATTTTCTAAAATAGGGTATTTATCAGATCTCGATTTTGAAATCATACGAAGATGCTCTATTTTAAATAGGTAGGTACAACAGAGGTAGGTATCTAATAGTTCAGGATATAGGTACATATTATGTATAACGATTTAAATTTGTTTAAAACCATTTTCCTACTTATAACAAGTACCTACTTTATACGTAAATTTTAATTAGTGTTTCATTATTCTGCCTTTACAACGGGGGTATTAATGCAAAATATAAATAAAATAGGTAAATTGAATATAATATTATACAATGGAAAGGGGGCAATGAGAGTTATAAAGACAATAGAGTGACCAGTTCTTCGAAAGGATCAATTGGAAGACGGAGAATTGCCATAGGCTGTTTACCTATATAGAATTTGACGACAAAGCAATTTAAAACAATGTTCCTGGAGTGAAAGTCTGAATCGAACCTAACCCAGCACAAAGCATGCGTTGCTTTGAGCCGGGTTAGGTCTCTAGTGGGGCTAATAATAAATAGTTTAGACCACCATAAATTACTTCATAATCCCCACGATATTTACTCTTTGAATGAAATGACAAGATTGCGTAATTTACCATCTTATAATTTTAATATCAAAGTTAATGAATCCTAACTAAAAATTGTTAAATAAAAAAATTATTGAAAACAAAAAACTAAAAAGAAGAAAGCTAAAAAGAAAGAAACAAGCCCAGTAGTTTAGAATCATGTTAAGTAATAATGAATAATTTCATCACTGAAACAGTTCTATAATCGATGGTGGTACATACATATAAAACAACTCATGAATTTTAATTCATCACAGAACGATTAACAGTCGGGGCCCATTCAATTTTTAGCTATCAAATTTTCACAGGCCCCGACTGTTAATCGTTCTGTGATGAATTAAAATTCATGAATTGTTTTATATGTATGTACCTACATTGATTATAGAACTGTTTCAGTGGTGAAGTTATTCATTATTACTTAACATGATTCTAAACTACTGGGCTTGTTTCTTTCTTTTTAGCTTTCATTTCAGGCAATGAACCTTTTCTAAAGATTAAATGCAGTCGGGTTTGTTTTTTGTTTTCAATATTTTTTTTATTATTTCTGTCATCTATCTATATATATAAAAACACAATAATTGCAGTTCGTTAGTCTCGCTAAAACTCGAGAACAATTGAACCGATTTGGCTTATTTTGGTTTTGAATTAATTGTTGAAGTCCAGGGAAGGTTTAAAAGATGAGAAAATATAGAAAAAAATAAGAGTAGTTAAAAGGAGCAACGTTTGCCGGGTCAGCTAGTATATAGATAAATTATACGTTATGTGTATCAAATATCTTTGACAAATAAATTTATTACCAGTCATCGATCAACTGTCAAGAACAATTCAAGCCCAATTACAGTTACGTAATACAGTGAATTTACTCGTACTAATTTTAAGGATGTATCATTTTGCGTTCGCTGTGTTAATGTCATTCATATACTTACTAATATTATGAAAGTAAATTGTTATCTATATATTAATATGAGAAAGAAAAACCTTGGACCCTTGGACCCATTTTTATGACAAAGCGTGAATATGGAGTATGAAATTTTGCACAATTAAAGTTGACATTGTGGAGGACTGCAAAATCCTAATATTTTAAAATAAAAAAGTATATTCAAGCCTCCTTGAAGAAGTTGGCGGAGGGACAAGGAATGCACCTGTGACTAGCCGAAGATACTCAGTTCCACAATGGGACAAGTGGCAAGCCTATCGCTAACCGGGCACTTATCGAATCCCGGGCAATGTTATTTTTAACAGAAAATTGAAATAGCACATTTTTGTATAGTCCGACCCAGGAATTGAACCCGTTACTTCATGTGGTCAACACCACACCGGAACAATAGACCACAGAGGCGATTTTAAATAAAAGCATTACATTAATAAGAATAAATACACACACCAAATTCATGTGACATACATGATAATATACACGCACGTGAATACTATTTTTTTTACGACTCAAGTCAGTTGTCAAACTTAAAAGATATTTTAATGTTTAATCTATGGTTGAATTTCAGCCACATGCAATCGCTAGTTATACAGAAATCATCAATACCTAAATGTTAATCAAATAAATCTTTTCATAACACTTACAGATCTTTTACCTATGACTCTTTTACCAACATAATGCTGGTAATAGTACAATACTGTAAATATTAAAGGACACGATAGTTAACGGCCATATGTAACCGAAAAAATATAATAAAAAACAATATTGCTTAAATCTTAGATCAATAGTATATTTGATCTAAGGCTTAAATGCATAGTAAACCCAAACGATTCTTGTATATTTCTAGTTAGAGATCCACCTTTGTATGTTTGCTTTCTATTACAGGCACTATGACGTAGCAATTGAAGCGGTTCAAGCAACCCACGTATGCTACAAGAAAAATAATAATTAAAAAATAATGAAATTCAAAATAAAAATCCTAAATTGCGATATCATAATTGTTTATCTTGTACACACTATAAACAAGTTTCAACGCTTCTCAAATGAATTTCGGTCCCCAGGCAGTACACCTTACCTGGCTGGAAAGATCTTCCTTTTCTCCTTCTTCTCCTTGTCTTTGTGTGACGTCATCAACCTCCACAGTTAGGGTGACCCTGTCAAAAGTTGGCCGCTGGTTCCATCACTATGACCCTTCAGCGGTACGGACCAATACTATTATATGTCCTCTCTCTCCTCCAGAATATCATCTAATAACAATTTTTTTTAACATTTCAAGGTTTGGTTAATAGACAAATTTCATACCAATCGAAAATATGAAGCCTAGGAAAAAATAGTCAACCTAACATTTGCATATTTTATAGGCTTCGTTATATATCTAGCATACTAGACCTATGGGCTTCATACTTTCAATTGGTATGGAAATAGACAATTAACCAAACCAGTGAAATGTTTTAAAAAAACATGAACTGGACTGGGTTTTTTTTAGTCAACCCATTTGCAATATATTTATTGACATATTTTATTGGAACTAAAATACTTTTAATCCATTAATCAACTGGATGAATGTTGTTCTATAGTGGGATCTTAGACTATTCGTCGGGGCCACATAATCAACTGAAGGTCCTTGTTGAGTTGTCGCGATAAACTTCGTGGTTGTGGTAGCGGTGATATATGGTCACATATACCCCGTTGACAGTACTCTTATATTACAAAAAGAAACGCTTTGTTGGAGCATATCGTCAGATTTAAGGCATTTCATCCAACTATTGTCACTGCAATGACGTATCTAAATTTTATATTGCCGAAATAAAATATTTTCGTAAATTATCCATTGATTATATTAGAAAAAACAGTTTTAAGTCACATTTGGTATACAAAAAAATGTGTCACTTTTATTCAGACGTAACACATTTGTCACGTTGAATCAAATCTGTTTTGTTAGATACAGTTTTGTCAAAAGATATCAGGTACGGTATAAAAGCGTGATTTAAAGAAAATGTTCAGTTAGATTTAATATACGCATTTATTAGACCATGAACGGAGGCAAACATGCGTACGAAACTGCCCTTCGTCCATTAACAATAGTATAATACATTGCCTTTCGTTAAGGTCCATTTCTGGCTCCTTCAAAGCTGACAAATGTGCAGAACACACGCATGATTAAACTCTAACACACTGTATGATAAATTGATTATAGGCATTGAATATGATTGTACGTATATATGACTGTTTGTTGGATATTATGTCAGTTACATTAACAATATCTAAAGCTTTTGTTAATGCTTGTACATCATTATCGTCGAGTCTATATTCTACTCCTTGTTTATCCTTTATTTTAACGTATAATGAATAACTTTCTATAACTTGTACTACATAAATATTAAATAAGCATAGATGTTAGTGTTTCTGAGTTTGAGTACTTTTTAAATATATTCCAGTTTTTATATTAATAATATCGTTGACTAAACACCTACAGCACAAGAAAATATTTTGCTTATTTTGTGGTTAGATTAATTAATGTTCAGCAATATTTATTATTATTTGTTATTTTTATTTGGTTTCTTCCAGAGAGGAAATGTACACTGAACGTCAATATTTGCTCTGATATTCACTTGTTTACCGGACAGCGTAACGGATAGTAATGTCTCTTCGCTGTATTTCTCTAATTCAATGCTAATCGATAGGTACTTTCGGTATTTTAGACTAGCATATTTTTGTGCTTTTTTGAAGTAAAAATCATCAAACTACTACTATACCTTGGACTGCCACTAAGTTATTCTAGATTGAAAAACCGTAATATTACCTTACTTAACAACATCTTTTATTTATTACTAGCTGCTGCCCACGACTTCGTCCGCGCGGACTTCGTTTACTGCGCACAGTTCCTCTGCCGTATGTGATAGCGTATGTATGTAGCCAATATGTTGACCCGACCTATAAGTAATATTCATGCAAAATTTGAAGTAAATCCATACAGTACTTTTTGAGTTTACCCCGGACATACATACAAAGAGACAAAAATTCTAAAAACTATATTTTTGGCTTCGATATTGATTGTAGATCACGCCCCAAGTATTCTTTTAAAAAAATATTTAATGTACAGTTTTTACTTTCCTACGATTTTATTATAGATAAACTTCATCAACAACTTCCTTAAGCGAAATAACCTCAGTTATATAAAAATTTGTAAGGCTTGATCGTCATCGTTATAGGTTAGTAAGAGTACAATATCTTAACGTCAATATCTTATCTGGTATTCACGTGTTCATTGAGAAAAGACATGAATAGTGATTCTTATTGCTACAATTGCCAAAATTAAGGAATATTGATAAATATTTTCGATAACATTGAGCTACACCATTATTAGCTTTTCTGAAGCACTAGCGTATTTTCTTAATACTACTAAAGTCTGGGCTGTTACTTAGTTTTTATACATTTAAAACCCCTATTAACACCTATGTTAACAACTTCTTTAAAAACGATTAACAACCTCAGTAATATGAAAAATATATAAGACTTTAGTTACATCGTTAATTCTATCTACACTATACGTATCCTTTATATTAATGTATATTAAATAACTTATCCTAATCTGTACTGATCACTTGGTTTAATTGTAGGTTAGTAAATTTTCATCGAATTTTAATTATTGTTTTAATATTCACCAGTTTACCGAGCAGTGAAATGGATAATGATTGTCGTTATTGCATAGCGATAAGTGGATAGCTCACCTGACGGAAATATGTAACCATAATATATAAATACACCAAATATATAAATAGTATTTACAATTCTATCCGTGTGTGTATGAGTAGTACATAAGTAGTACATAGTTGGGGTTAGATCGATTCGTGTAATTTGTCCAGCGATATTTATTCATTTATGGTTTATTATCAATGGTATTACTATCGTGTTACTAGTATCTATTTTTTTAAATCAAGATAATACGTTATAGACCGGGGCCGATCCCTCTCAAATTAATTAAAAACAAAAGAAAATAATAGTAGTATGAAACCCAATGAAAATTGAAGGAAGTAAAGCCAAAATAAGAGGAAAAATATATTACGGGCGATTTGAGTTCGGGAGTGTGACTTTGAAGGGGGAAAAACTGTTTATCATGATTTTTGGCAAAACAACGAGTCCTATCGGAATAAGTTAAGCGGCAAAGTTATCGGCTATAAGAAGATCTACAACTTTTGCATACACACTATTTTCATATAACCACAAAATTATGCGAAAAATTTGAAAAACTGACTTTTTGGTTTTTATTTTTATCTCCTACAAAAATAGTTTTTTTTTTTCACAAAAGTTGGTAAAAGGTTATTTTTATATACTAAATATACTAAATTTGAAATATTAATTATTTTCTCCTTATTTTGACTTAATCATAAAAAAACATCGTAATTTTCAATCGAAAATCCACCCATCAAAATATCTGATGTTTTTAAAAATCGGTATTCGTTTTTTCTTTGGAATCTATAGTTTCTGATGGTATCAAGAAAATATACTATACTATGGAAAATTTTCGCAGAAAATGGAAAATAATGAAAAAACTCGAATTTGAAAATATTTTTTATCGCAATGTAAAATTTTAAGCTAATTATTAAAATTTATATTTTTTGTCAGAAAACTGAAAAAAACACGTTTAATTCTAATTACGTATATGCTATAGAAAATCTACTTTTTTTGAAATATACTTTATTCATTTTAATAAAACACTTTAACGTTTTTATTTATCAATTTATTCGTCAATTATGATCATATTATCCAATACTTATCCATTAGTTTTGCCTCTTGATGGCATTTTTTCATCTTTAGATTCAACTATTGTTTTTGATTGTAGTAAATCTTTGAAATCTACAAGACTATCGCCTTCGTCTCCGATATTTTTTCCAGTCATTCCACAGTTTCATCTGAATCATTAACTTCGTCGTAGGTCCTTCTTACATGTTTGCGCATTTTTAGAACCACGACATAAATTGTCATAAGTCACAGATTTTTGCATTTTAAACCATGTTTCCGACAGTCACTATTAGACTGTTACTACAGTTTTAAAGTTACATCAAATACAGTACCCGGCGATAAATATTGCACATCGAACTTTGGAAAGAGACAATCGGATAATTTCGGCTTCGTAAAGCGTTATCTCTGTCCCACACTACCTATGTGACGTTTAGTCAGTCGTTGTTCAAGTACGATAGAGTGCAGTCACGTCCCGAAAAAAAATATATATTTAGAGTTGATAACACCCACAAATTTAAATAATTTAAATTTGTAATATGGCATCTTTCGGAAAAAGAGGGAAACCTTTACGAGGTCAGTCACGTGAAATTATCTACAATGTTTATAAATACTTTGTAAGCGAAGCTGATAGATTTAAAAAAAAAGTAGATGAAAATGTAAGTTGTTATTTTAAGAAGATTCAAGAGCGAGTTGCAAATGCCACTGGAATTTCAAGAAGAACTTTGAACAATATATTAAACGAAGTCAGTACTGAAACACATTCGACTGAAATTAAGTTCAGCACTCCAAAAAAAGGGAGACCAAAAAAGCAATTTCGTTTGGATATGGACGATTTTGATTACGATGTTGTTCGAAGAATGGTGTATGATTTTCACTTACGATTTAATGAACTGCCAATAATAAAATCATTAAAAGCTAAGTTATCTGAAGCTATTAATTACAATGGGTCTGAAAAAACGTTGAGAAAAATACTTCATGACATGGGATTTCAGTTCACTAAAATGGAAGATAATCGAAAAATTCTAATGGAAAAGCACGACGTTAGTCTCAAACGAATGGAATACCTTGATAAAATACGCAAATTTCGCGAAACAGGAAAAAATATCGTCTACATGGATGAGTCTTATATACATGCATCCCACACTAAAGGGAAATCTTGGAGTGACGATAAGAAAAAAGGAGTAAAAAAGCCAATTTCAAAAGGTCAACGTTTGATAATAGTTCATGCGGGAAATGAAAAAGGCTTTGTACCCGGTGCTTTTTTAACGTATAAATCCACGGACACTACAGGTGACTATCACAATGAAATGAATAACGATAACTATGAGAAATGGCTGGTTAACCAATTAATCCCAAATATACCCAGTGATTCTGTTCTAGTTATCGACAACGCACCCTATCACAACAAGTATGTTGAGAGACCCCCCAACTCAAACACCATTAAACGGGAAATGATCAACTGGTTAAACAGACATGAAATTCCAGTTGATCCAAAATTAACAAAAACCCAGATTTACGCTATTATATGTCAGCACAAGGAGAGGTATACAGAGTTTTCTGTGGACAAAATACTTGCCGAACATGGGCACACTGTGTTGCGATTGCCACCATATCATCCGGATTTTAATCCAATTGAAAATATATGGTCTCAACTGAAAGGCTATGTAGCCTCTAGAAATGTGGGTATGAACTTAACTACAGTAAAAACATTATTGACTGAAAAAGTAAACATGATCGGCGCTGAAGAGTGGAAAAAGGTTTGCGATCATGCAATCAAATGTGAGAATGAATATAGAAGCATTCAACACAGTTTAGACAATTACACTGATAGATTAGTAATAAATACGGCTGATAGTGACAGTGATATTGACCTCTTTGAGAGCACAGATAGTGAAATGGAAGTAATTGAGAATTAGAATTATTATTATTTTTATTGCAATGTCTCATTTTAGCAATAGGTATAATGGTGTTTATTATGTACACTAAAGCTGTAATGTTCCAAAATAATTAAATACGTAAACATAATGTAAAAATGTTTTTTTATTTTATTTTACCCCAACCTAAAGCCATCACTTATAGAAAAATTAGTGTATTTTATACAAAGAATAAAAATATCAAAAGAAGCAAATCATACTTGTTTTAACAGCTCCTAATAGGTACCGGACTGTTTGTATTTTGTGCGACAGAGATAACGCTCTACGAAGCCGAAATTAGCCGATTGTCTCTTTCCAAAGGTCGATGTGCAATATTTATCGCCGGGTACTGTAGTTTTCAACAATGTTTCCGAAATTAATTAGTTTCTAGCAAATGCCCAAATTGATAATGTCACGTTTATTTATTTATATTTTCGCTCAAACAAAAAGTACATAGATTTCATTTAACGCCTAAGAACACTCTATACTAGCCAACCTCATGTGTTGATGTTTATGTTGTTTCCAGCCCCAATCTATTGCTGTTAGCTTATAACGTAGGAAGGAACGAAGGAAGGAAGGAAGGAAGGTACGGAAAATACATACTGTATCCATACAAATTTTTGGAATGAGTGTCGAAACCTTTGATTTATAGTGTTGCTTTTTGATAGTCCATTATTATCAATAGGGTCTCATCGTCTCAGTAAGTACAATAATATCATTAAACAACAATACAATCGATAGCATCAATAGTATTCATGATTTAAAATATATATTATCAAAAGTATCGATATAAACAAAGTTGTTTATCTTTATCAATTGATACTATATCCATTCCATTGACGTTACAATTGATACTATGGTATTTCTAAATTAAAACAATCGATTTTTTGGCAATAATCCTATTAATTATAGTATAATTATTATATCCTTATGAATATTCAATATTGTGTGAAGAAATGAAAATTGTGTCTCTGGAGTTTGTTTATACTTATGATGTAGTGACCAAACTTCAGACCAGATTTCCAAATTGCGGGCCTAGAAACTATTTAAAGTTGCGATGTTCATAGTGTATTTCTCAGCAACTACAACTAAACCGTTTGATTCCTAAACCATTCGCCGCGACCGCCGCCCGAGTCCGTGACATACGTTGTACTGATTCATACATTTCAACATTTGTTTAAATAGCTCGTCGCGTCGGTCGGCGAAATTCATCGGTCGCCCCGCCGATCGGCTTTGTACTTTCTCATATATTTGTTTTAGATGCTAGATGCTTCGTTCGCACCGCAACCGAAAATTATTGTATAGCTATTGTCGAAATTCGGCCACAGGCAATCGCTAGTACATAAATATTGTACGACGATTATTTAGTTTAGTTACGGGTAAAGCTGTGTTGGTCAGCTAGTAAGATTCTGAAATAATAAAATACATTTACTAAACAAATGACCACCAAATAAAATCACCAACGCTCATCATACTAAACTTTCGTCTCTGTAAGAATCAAGCCTATGCCTCATCTCAATCAGCGACGTGAGATATAATTCACTGTAACCTATCGATCAACAAGATATTAATATTATTTAGGTTCAAGATTGAGTCTAAAAATTGTTGAAAGTAATCAAGAAATGAATTTAAATCAAACAATTAACATTCTATTTAACTTTCAATGGCAACTTTCTTAAAATTTCGAGTAGCAAGACAGACTCCTTTAAAATTCCATCCAATCAATTCAAGTGCAAATTGGAAGGCAAAAGTTATAACAATCACTAACTTGATCAAAACAAAGACTTCCAAAGTTTATACCAATTTAGAAATGAGTTTATTCAACTCTCCGCAACGTCACTTATCGCTAAAAAGAAAGGTACTAAATACTTGATGATTTTAGTCTGATTTTTAAAAAGTAAATGGATTAAAAATGCATACATATAATATAGAACTCGTAAAGCTCGACGTTTTTGCGAAGTCAGGTATGAATAGTCAAGAAGAGACGAGCAGATTGAAGCAGCGAGTTTCGTCCGTCGTTAATGTCGGTGTCAATTTTCATTTACCCTCCTCTAGCAGAAGGTTCCCCTAACGAAAAGCCACATGTAAATAAGCTGCAGAAAGGACAAAATTATCTGTTGTCCTAAGTCAAGGTTACATGTATATTTTTTTTTTTAAAGGTTACATGTTTAAAAAACGTACCGAAAAGTTTTTAAAATGTCGTAACATTAATATAATTAATGGGTGCGCGAAAGACGGAAGATAGCAAGGAGCTCTTCAATATGTTGAAACGGACGTTTTTAGGGTTCCGTACCTAAAAGGTAAAAACGGAACCCTATTACTAAGCCTCCGCTGTCTGTCTGTCCGTCTGTCTGTGTCACCAGGCTGTATCTATGCCACTATAAAAACAAAATACTAGAAATAAAAAAATGAACATATTAAGGGGGGTTTCCCATACAGTAAACGTGATTTTTTTCCTAAATTTTTTCTCAATATTAATAACGGTAACAGGTAGAAGCTTAAAATTTTCACAGAATATTTATTTGTATATTACCTATCAAAATAAATACATATACATACATATCTTCATGCCATATCCCCTACGGGGTAGGTATAGAGAATCGAGTGCCAAAAAATCACGATCCTTGCAGGCTTGTCCCGCTTCCCCTACATTCATCACTTACTCCATACACACACGCCGGTTGCGAAGATTCTTGAAACCACCTTCGGACAGTACTCGATCAATCTGATCGTGGTATGTCAGTCTCGGTCTTCCCTAGCACCTACATCTTTCCACATTCGCATTGTATACCTGTTTTGTTAACCTTTTGTTTACCATTCTTAAAAATAAATAATTAAACAAAAATAAAGTAAATATTAAATAGGGCTTCTATACAACAAATGTAATTATTAAACAATTTTTAACTCTAACTTAATAAACAGGTAAAAACTTGAACAGCGATGGTACGGAACCCTTCGTGCGTAAGTCCGACTCGCACTTTGCCGGTTTTTGTATAATTTTTTCACAAAATAATCCTATGCAAGTAAAGCTGGGGCTGGCAGCCATCAAGTTTATAATAAATAGATATGCCATCAAAAGGTTCCAATTTAAAATTGCACATTCTTTGTACAACGTACATCCAGATACCAGTAAAAGTATGCTAGATTGCATTCGGCGTAAAAATTTAATAAGGTCAGCCATTGTGGACTGTTCCCGTTGAAAATGTACTCGCGCTCCTAGAAAATTTTACTGCGATAGAAAGCACATTACTATTGCATTAGAGTGAGGAGCTTTATAGCTCAGTGGTGCAGCCTCATGCAGTATTACTGAGACTGAAGGTTTCGAACGCTGAGATGGTTTAAAAATACATTTGACGTGTTCTCTTCGTTTGGTGTTGAGTTGAATTCAAATAGTTGAAAATCGATTTGCATTTGAGTGATGAAAATCTTAGGAGGATGGATAAAAGAGTTTTCGATCTTCTTTCAGTATTCGCCTTTGCATTTACAAATCACCTTGCAAAGTTTATTTCTGTCACAAATAAACTTGCAAAACTCCACTATGAAAAATGTATAATACGATACATTATCAGGTCTTTAGTCGTTTCGCACCACGAGCGGTTCGGACCGCGGTGTGAATTGCCCAAGAGCTACTATCTACTTATATCAATTTAAAGATCCCAAATATCCAATTCACTGCACAGCGGTGTGAATGTAGGTAATGCGCGTAATATTACTCGGGTGATGACATATTACGCATTACGCGACGAAAACTAACATCACATCATCACCCGCGCATTTACTATCTTTAGTAGAGTGCGAGTGTGAGGAGTGATGAAGTGATATTTGATGCTAAGTAATGTTCGTTTCTGGAACGTAATTTCGGATTATGTCTACATACTCGAATCGACTTCGCGCTTCGCGGTAGAGTGATACAGATAGACGATATTCCACAAGTTTGATAGAGACACGAGATAAAACGAAGAAAAGAAACGTTCGTGACGGATTTTAAGCCGTGTGTTTTTATGAGAATGTTTATTTTTATTTAGTCGGGTTTACCTACGATCACGTTACATTTTTTTGCAAATTTTCACACTTCACTGTTTGCGTAATAATCTTAAAAAGGGTTACAAAGATTTTGCTTTTTGTAATTATTTTTAAAAACAAATAATTTTTTTTACTGAAAGAGAAATACACAATTTACATCTATATCTACATATTATATAAAAATTTCATGTAACAATGTTAGTTACCATACTCCTCCGAAACGGCTGATTCGATTTTGATGCAATTTTATATGCACACTTAGTAGGTCTGAGAATAGGTTGTTATCTATTTTTCATCCCCTATTCATAAGTGATAAGGTTGGCCAACTCCGAAAATTTTATTTTAATTTTTCAGGCAGAATTTCTTACTTTGTTTTTTATGATGTGGTATAAAAAATACATGCAATTCTGAACGCCCCGTTAATCGAGTGGTTAGCGACCCTAACTACGCAATAGACGGGGCTCGGGTTCGATCCCCGACGGTGACTAGTATTTGTGTGATGAGCATAAACGTATTTCCGGGTTTTTGGTGTTTACTAAATATATTCTAGTATTTATATATGTAATTCTATGTATTAGTATCGTTGATTAACACCCATAACACAAGCAAATTATTTGGTTACTTTGGGGTTAGATCAGTAAGTATAATTTGTCCCGTGAATAATTATTATTATTTAATCCTAAATTGTCACCCTTCTACCATCAACCCCTATTTTTTAGTAACGATATTAGTAATTCAATAAATTATGTGACAAAACAACGTTTGCCGGGTCAGCTAGTTTATCTATATAATAGATCATCTCTATATCTGCCCAGTAAAAGAGAACTATTGGATAAACGTGCTTCGAGCATTGCAATTAATACTAGGTTGTCCAAAACGTTGCTTCACACTATCCGTCCAGACTTGGTACTGCCGCTTCATCTTTTCATGTCGTAAACTTATGAATGTTCGCTACATATCTTAGCTATATATATAGGACCTCATGCGGTCAACACCGATACCTTATGAATGTTCGCTACATATCTTAGCTATATATATAGGACCTCCTGCGGTCAACACCGATACCTTATGAATGTTCGCTACATATCTTAGCTACATATATAGGACCTCATGCGGTCAACATCGATACCTTATGAATGTTCGCTACATATCTTAGCTACATAATTATACAGGACCTCATGCGGTCGGACCACTAGACCATTGAGGCGACAGATAATCAGTTTATAAATCTAAAAGTGCACGAACCATCGATCTTAAAAAATAATTATAAAATACGAAAGATTGTATTACGAGTATATATCTATCAGGTCATACATTCGAGTATGTTGAATTATTTTAAGATATCGTGTTTTAAATCTACACTCTGCATATTAATGTAGAGTGTAGATTAAAAATACGATATCTTAAGAAAAAAAGATTATTAAACTTTTGTTAATAGACTCATCTTGCTTTAGAAGGATTTCCTATTTTTGTGTTGTTTAATTATATTATTTGTTATAAATGAATTTTGCTGCCTGATAAATAAATAGGTACTTGAGCTTATTTTAATGATTTTCTCGTTTCGGTTAAACTAAATAAATTTTTGAATATCTTAAAATATCTTTATCAAATTAAGTAGATTTTATAGTCGCAAGAGCATAATTGAAATAGTTGCAAAAAGGAAGAGTAAAATATATTTTTTTAATTGAAAGTGTCTCTAAAGCTTCACATAATGAGTCCAATGAATTGAAATCCAATAAAGATACCAATGAATTGAAATCTTCATCCGTTTTTGAAGTCAGTTCAAAATACATTTTATCAATTTCACATTAATGTAGCACAATACGGATATTTAGTGCTTAAAATACGTGCGAGCTTTTAACAATAGCCAAGTCCCTTTTTTGCACAAGCACGTTCACTTTAAATGGAGGGTCGTAACATTTGACCTTACAAAGCTATTTAAAGTTAAGTCTATTATTCTCGTGTAAAATTCTCATGCTTTGAAATAAAGATCAATTTACAAAAAATGTAAGAGACAATTAAAATGTGAAAAGATAAAGAAATAAAAATATTTTACAAAATTATGACTCAATGTGTATTCCTAGTCTTTGAAAAATGTTTCCGTATACTAATTAGATTTGTATTAAGAAGACGAGACTAAAAATACGTAATTTAACGAGTTTTCAGTACAGTGATAGTGAATTATTACGAACAGGTTTCAGACAATGCTTATAAAATATTAAGGATATTTTTCAATAGATTTCCACGTTTTGAGACCCTAGGAACCATTTCCAACTATTTCACGATAATTTCAGTATACCTGTATGTATGTATGTATGTATGTTTGTGTATGTGTGTATCTAAACATCTCATAATTTTTGAGACCGGTCGAAACGCGGTTGATGGCATTCGATTGGTTTCTGCTCAACTTGTACTTCCTGAAAATTTGAACCAAGTCGACCCAAGAGATTTTGAGGAATTTTGAAATAATCCAAAAAAAATTGGGCGAAACAGTCATTTTTAATATATCTTACAAATTCATGCACCGATGTATCAATTGCGTCCAAATAGGTTTATCCGTTTGGCTGTATACGTTAACGAAAAATTTTGAAAAAATGTATTTTCGACATAACTTCTAAATTTTTCAACCAATCATTTTTTGTTGTTTTACGATATTTTAGTACTAAAAAAACTACGTTGAATGCCATTTAAAAAATCAAAATCAAATCTTATTTTCAAAAGTTACAGCTTTTCAAATACTAAAATTACGTTGTTTTTAGCAAACTTAAACAATTCAAAGTTGAGGATAAAGACTGTTCAGTCACGTAGGACGTATGGGTAAAAATATTGAAAAGATTAGGAACTACTGGTTTAGCGTCTGTGATTACCTCGATTAAACAGACAGACATAGACAGAAGATATTATTTATTAACACGTATGAATCATACAAACAAATCAATATTAATGTAGTTTCATGCTGAATAGACATGCGGGAAGGTGAATGGAATATAGAAATTTAAACCACTTGTAGTTTATTTGCTAAAGCATTGCGTGACGGGTCTCCAATCCATCTTTACAATTTGCTACTACCGTTTATCTTAACTACTAGCCATCATATAAATAAGGTAGTCTTTAAATATAACCTTGTAATAAATGTTTACGTTTACTAAGTGGTAGAGTTCCGCAACGTCTCGCCCAGGTTTGGCACCACTGTTTAATTTTTCCTTATTTCGATCAAATATATAACAAGATTCAGCGTTGCCTACAAACTCAGCGCAAGAAAATGAAATATTTTAATATCGCAATGACATATAAGTAAGTATCTTAATAATAATTAACTTTATTTCTATATGTTATGGTTTAATTTTGGATATTGCTTCGCTTTATTGTCGAAATCTCGCAAAATTTTATAAGGCCCTTAAAAAATTAATCTTTAAATACAGATTTTTTTTAGTATCGATAGGTAAGCGCTTGACCTCGATCTCGCCTGATGGTAAGCTAAGATAAGGCCTAAGATGGAACGCGCTTCCCTAGAAGCTCACTCTTCTCTTGAAGATCCCCAGATTGTACTCATCGGGGAACACAGACTCAGGAAGCATGTTCCAGTCCTTTGCGGTTCGAATGAAGAATGTTTGAACCGCTTTGTCCAGGTACGTGGAACGTCCACCATATGGCGATGTCTAGAATCTGTGCGCCTCGACGATCGACAAAAAAACGGGGATGGCGGAATTAAGTCGTGCAATTCCGCAGCGCACTCTGCAAAGTGTATCCGATAAAAAAGCGATAAACTAGCCACTCTGCGTCGATGAGCGAGGCTCTGGAGTTTGTGAGTCTGGAGTGTGATTAGAATACCACCTTAACCTAATAGCGGCTATACACATTGGGCCAAGGTATTGGGCCAGCATGTTGGGCCAACATAGTGAATTGTAAATGACTCTGTTTATAAATTGGTGCATTGATCATTCTGAGTTCGTTCTTTAATAAAGATGGATGTACAATCTCTTACATCCGTAAGAGTTGTCATTAAAGATTCCTTTTTCTTCTTCAGTTCAATAACAGGAATACTTATCTGATATACGTTCCTAAGCATCATTAACCTGAAATAAAAGTATAAAAAATGGTATTTTTTAATAACCTAACCTAATACATAATGTCATCTGAACCAGTGCACTGCTCTGAACCTCCTCTTTCACCAATGAGGCAAAACAAGGGGAAACGAGACGAGACAAGACGAGAAAGGTTTAAAAAATAACTAGCATTGACTGGAATTCAATACTAACAACATGTATTCGGAATTCGGATAGATTCCATATAATGATTCCGTATAAGATACAGAAAATAATAATTACTTTATACTTTAAAATCAATACAAATCACGTAAATATGTATCGATAAGTAATTAATATTTAATAATTGTGGCGTAATAACGAGAAAGTTTCAATTCATAAGGGACATTCATCATCATCAGTCATTCATTCATTGGTTCATTTCGATACATTTCTATGAATTGTAAAACCTCAGTGTTTGGCCATGCCATCGTAACTCGGGAACAATAATTTAACTCACGTGCAACACAACCGTCTTTACTGATGAATGACAACGAAGTACGAACTGAATAAGAGGCCAACGTATGAACGCCGTTTGCGGAGCGCGCCAAGATCCTTTGATGTGCGCACGAAAAACCGACAACATTTGCTTGGCCGGCCAATGTTGGCGCCAACTACCAACATAGCGCAAGTCTGTTTCTACACGTTGGCCCAATATGCTTGCCTAATACCTTGGCCCAATGTGTACAGCCGTCTTAACGGCTTGGCGGAAGTGAAATATTATTCAATTCCATTTCTGACAGTCGACTCGAACGGTTCTATATTTGATACTTGATGTGTAAGTAAGTGAATATGTCAAATGTAATAAACAATAACATAAACCGATGTTGAATCTATCGAAAACTTCTTGTAATGAAAATAATTACATTAAAATGAAGGATATTTATATGTATTAACGACTACACAACTAATCAATGTAATTTATAAAGATTAATGTGTTTGTCTGGACTAGTAATTAATACAAGACAAACGAGATCAAACAAGTTTGTAATGGGACCATATCTCATTAACATCATTGTTTGATTATGGTTATTAGAGCTATTAGAGTGTTCAATTCGTCGCAACCAATTTAAAATGGTCTGGCTAAAATATCACCCTATCGTGAAGTTTACGCCGTTCTGCCAGACAGGTGGTAAGAGGTATTCAGTACCAGTATCTTATGATATGTATAAAAAAACAATTTTTAGAGATCTAAGAATGTTGACATGGCTACAAAATCGATTAGCCGATAATTCTTGAAGCTATCTCGCAAAAACCCTTTTTTTAATTTTCCGTTGACAATAGCTCTTAAACTAATCAACCATTTCATTTAATCCGATTTCAGTTAATCCGATTTGTCTCATTTTACGTAGTTTTTTTATGAAAAATACTTTGAATTACATCTATGGGAAAATGCCTTGAGTATATATCTATGGGAAAATAGTTAGAAAGATACTAAGAAATCATATTTTGGTGTATAAGTCTGAAGGTTATTATAAAATCTAAAATACGTTTTTCGATAGTTTCAAAGCAATCATTACCCAATAAACATTTGAAAATCTATAACTTATGAACTCTAGATTGTGGCAAGTCTCAGATTTGGTTTGGTCACCACTGCAAGATGGCTTCGCGCTAAAAGCAGGAGTGCTACCGGGCCTAGGCTGCTACATCGACATCATATGATGAAAAAACTAGCGCCTTAAGAAAGGACTACAGTAACGCCTCGAAGTCCTCAAAAGAGTCGTCGCCAAGGCAAAATCGGAGAACATTGGAAATTGGAAATTAGTTCGCTTTCCTTCGGGCACCCGTGCGTTCTGGTCTCTCGCCAAGGCTGTCAAGGAATTTTTATCAACCATCCCTTCCATCCTTGCACAGAGAAGACGATTCTCTAGTAAATAGCGCAAAGGAAAAGGCCGATTACCTTTTTTATTTATTTATTTCATTTATTTATTTAAATACAATTTAATACAACATCAATAATATTAAAGATACCACGTAAACTCTTCCGAGTTTTACCGGGCATCAGAGTCGTCGACACAATAAGTTTAAATTACAATAATGAAAAAAAAGAAACAAAAAAGTAGTATCTTAACATTACAAACAAAAACAGTATGTAGGTACTTATAATTTATAAATCTAGGTACGTAACAATAAGAGGACGGTACAATAATAATTATAATGAAATCGTCGCAACACAGTCCAGCCGAGCGAGTAATAGATCTGAGCTCATTCTTTGCGGTTAACCCGATTAAAGATGACCGAGGGATCACACTGCTTACCATCCCGCAGTGTGATAGCTATATGCCCGAAATAAAATTCTATTAGTCATTAGTGCGTAAAGCATTGTTTTCCTTGGACATAAGTCATCTGGGCCGGATGGCATTTCTCCGATAGTGCTTAAAATGGGTGTTGTGGAATTGGCACTGGTAATAATGCGTCTGTTCCAGCTGTCCTACTCACTTGGCGTAGTACCGAAATCGTGAAGGATGGCTTTAGTGCACCCTGTACCTAAAAAAGAGATTGCTCGAATCCGTCAAACTGTCGGCCGATAGCTATTCTCTCCTTGTTCTCCAAAATCATGGAAAAGATGATTAACTGCCAACTTTTAAAGTATTTAGAAAAGCACCAGCTGATTAGTGACTGGTCATCTCCTAATAAACCTAACACATCTCTGGGCGCAGGCAGTTAGGTCCAATAGGGAGTCATTGGCTGTTAGTTTAGACAGCAAAAGCCTTTGATAGGATGTGGCACAGAGTGCTTCCTTCGAAGCTTCCTTTAATGTGCTTCCCATTTTTTTACGGATAAATAACTCGTAATAATCATGGTACCTAAGAGTTTGTTGCTAGTCGTATACAAGTTGCACCTCTCGTAAGCTCTACGTGTCTAATTGTATTTGCTTTATTTATTTATATAAACTAGCTGACCTTCGCGGCTTTGCCCGAGAATAAGATAAAATATCGTCTTTATAATTTTTCATACAAATTTTCTTCCTCACGGTCAGCTTGCAACTTGTAATAGCAATAAGTACTTATAAAAATAAAATATATTATAAATAAAATATGTAAGTTATTCAATCATAATAAAAATACTTGTTAATTTATATAGCATTATCCATTTTATAAAATAATTATTCGAAAAATTTATAATGGCAATATGCACTTTATAAATTAAAAAATCCTTGCGAATTTTTGTCGGAGAGTGATAATGTCCCCTTTAAGAAAATAATTGGATGGATTGATAAATGGAATGACTGATCAAAATGAAAATAGCCTAAGTTACCGAGAATTTCTGCTGAGACACTGTGTGATAAAACAAGGAAATGAACAGAGATGATTTGAAATAAAATAAAAAGGAAACCAGATTTTTTTTATTTTACTGGCGTAACGTATTTTTTAATATTGCTATTTACACAATCTTGTTTGTCTCCTTCTAATTTTTCAATTTCTCAAATTATTAATTTATTACGAATATGCACTTCATGTAATGGAAATCCTGAATTATCTTTTTAGGATTCCATACTTGAAAGGTTAAACGGGACCCTATTACTAAGCCTCCGCTGTCTGTCTGTCCGTCTGTCTGTCTGTCACCAGGCTGTATATCAAAAACCGTGACAGCTAGAAAGCTGAAATTTTCACAAATTATATATTCACGTTGCCGTTGTAACAACAAATACTAAAAATAAAAATATTAAGGGGGTCCCCATACAATAAAATGTTTTTTCTGACTCGCACTTGGTCGGTTTTTATTTATGTCACTAGATAGCAAACAATAGATAGCTCTCCTGATGGAAAGAGAAACCATGACCTTAAAAAGAAAATTATTGGATGGATGGATAAATGGAATAAGAAATGAAAATAGCTTGGAATAACCGAGAATTCATGCTGAAACACTGTGTGATAAAACAAGGAAGGGAACAGAGATGATTTGGAACATAATAAAATCTCATTCTCAAATTTATTCTCGCCCTTTTAGTGTTCAGGGCGTTAAGTTATGGAATTCACTCCCGTTTGACGTTCGTGATAGCCCATCTCTGCCAGTTTTTAGAAAACGCTTAAGAAATTACTATTACGTTTGGGTCACTCTTCTACACCAGTTCATCTTAATAAAATCAGAGTCAGGGATCACTCTATTTGTGAATTTGGCATAGACGAAGGGACTGTAGATTATATTTTCTTCTGTTGTCCTAAACTTAAAATCAAAATCAAATATATATATATATATATATATATATATATATATATATATATATATATATATATATATATATATATATATTAAATATGTTTTCATAAGATTCATATTATGATGTATTCCTATTCTAATTTATATATTATATTTTAATTTACTATAGATAAGATACACTATAGAAATACCTCTATTTTGAAACGAGTCAAGTACCATTTGGGTAATCTTCAAAACTGGTCAAAATCAGGTACTTTTACATGTGTCTTTCTCACAACGTGACATTGGCAGAATTACTGTGCTAGTCACGGTAGAAGCCACATACCAACAAACAACAACAACAAGAAATCACTATCTGTAATTCTCATAAAAATTTATTTATTCCTGTGTATAAATTTTTTGTTATTTTTGTAAGTCATTCTCAATTTTTTTGCCTACATCATGTGTATTAAAACTCTAAGGTTGATTGTGCACAATGTCTGCTGTAACTTTGTAATCGCTTCATAAGCGGGGGAGGCTGGAAGCATTGACGTGTATAAGTGGTAATATTATACACGTCAATGGCTGGAAGAAATCTTTCTTACCTTATAGATAAGTCTACCTTTTGTGCGTTTTTAATTATATTTTTTCTGTGCAAATCTCTTAAGTTATGTACAATAAAATATTAAATAAATAAAAACATACGTACAAAATAAAACGTAACGATGTCTTTATACGTATTACGACTTATATGTATGATATGATAATATGATAATGATATGATATATGTATATAGGGTTACTTTTAAAAGTCGAGCCAAATTTTAAAATTAGGAACTAAATATTGAATTAAAGGTGCGTTTCAATTTATTATTGCAAAATTATTGCAAGATAATATAGAAATATTCATTTAAAAATATCTCAATAAATTCATGAATTGGATGCACCGAGTCTTAATGAAATCTGTTTTACTGGTAGTGTGTCATTTTACATTTACCTATAGGTACTTAAGATGTACTGTTACGTAATCTGTCGCTCTAAGAACATTTTTCCCGATCACTTTTAATTTGGCTGAAGGCACTAAAATATTCTTTTTTCGAATTATGCGTAATTCAAATTATTTCCATGCGTTTTGTTTTTTCGTGTCAAATAAAAATGAAATATTGAATTTTTTAAATATTTTTTTATTACATAAACCAAACATATTTTCGATTCTGAACTACCTCTGAAAATTTGACCGGACATTTAAAAGTAACCCTGTATACATATACTATAAAAGACAGGTATTGAAGTCGGTTTAATTTTTTTGATTACTTTTATTAGTCTAACCATTTGAAAATTGGTAATACTATAACACGTTCAAAGTAGCTTCCCGAAGAAAGGTCTAGCTTCGTTTTTAGGGTACCGTACCTTAAAGGTAAAAACGGGACCCTATATCTAAGCCTCTGCTGTCTGTCTGTCCGTCTTTCTGTCTTTCACCAGGCTGTATCTCATAAACCGTGATAGGTAGAAAGCTGAAATTTTCAAAAATTATGTATTCCAACAAATACTAAAAATAAAAAAAATGAAAATATGAATGGACCCCCATAAAATAAGCGTGTTTTTTCGTATTTTTTTGCTCAATATTAATAAAGATAACAGATAGAGGCTTAAAATTTTCACGGAATATTTAATTGTATTTCTTATGTCCTTTCAAAATAAATAATTAAGTAAAAATAAAGGAAATATTAGGGGGGGGTCTAATACAACAAACGTAATTTTTAAGAAATGTTTTACTCGATCTTAATAACAGGTAGAAACTTAAATAAGGATGGTACGGAACTCTTAGTGCGCGAGTCCGACTCGCACTTGGCCGGTTTTTTTTAAATCAAATGGCTAACTTTTTCATTAAAGTATTCACATAGTAAGGTCTGATTCAACTTTTTAAGTGAAACAGCTAATATATTTTTTATTAAAGTAATATTATTTAAGTAATCACTTAGTAAGGCCTGGCTACGGTTTCTTTAGTCCCACGGCGCAATATGCGTTCGACCTCACAAATGTGCCGTCATTACTCAAAGTCCGGCCGGTTCGTAGCTAACGTGTTTTTTTTTCTCTTATTATAGTAAATATATGGCCATTCGTAACTATCGCAATAGAAGCGGTATAAATGATGTAGTCATTGATCAAAACCATTGATAAAATGAACATGATATGTAATATTTCTTGGAAATATTTTCGGAAAAAACAATCGGACGGATTTTACCGTACTGGTCTGGGCCGTTTGAGCATTGTCCATTCTACCAAGCAGTTCGTAAAAGGTGAATGATTGACTTTATAGGCATATATCTATAGACAAAACCACCCAATAATCACAATAGTAGTGACATTTATATGTCACTACTATTGTGATTATTGGGTGGTTAAATTGCGCAAATAAAATATTAAAATGGAGTTTCACAGAGTGCCGACGATGAAACGTGTAGAATAAATTTTTAACTAAATATGTAGTCATTTATCTTATCAACTATTTTCTTAATTACCAGAACACCGTGCAGAATATACAGTATAAATACTCAAATGAAGCTATAAGCAAATAATTATATTTCCAGAAGGCTGTATAATAATATCATGTTCTCTATCATAAGAGATTCTTACGTGAATAAAAATATAAGACGCACGCACCTATTAAGCGCCAAATCATAATATCCACTTGGCCCGGTTAGCCAGCGAAAGTAGGATAATTTAGTGCCGCACCTCCTGTTAGCCGGTCACCCTGGGGTGCAGTAAATTTCATATAATTGAACCACCCCATAGATATTACAGACATAAAGGCAACGTAGACTCTTGTGTTTAGCATTTTGTTATTTGAGAAAGATATAGCAGGTAGTGTCGTATGATGAAAGTACTTATTGAAGTGAAAACGTGTTTAGTATTGTTAGCAGGGACAAAGCTTATGGGTTTGTCAGGTCAGTGACGGAAGCTAAATTCATAGTTTCGCAAGATGTAACGCCTTACGAAAGTATTAATTCTGTTTATTGGTACTTTTTCGTTACTTTACTTGTTTTTAGGTTTCCGTACCTCGAAAGGAAAAAACGGAATCTTATAGGATCACTTTGTTGTCTGTCCGTCCGTCCGTCTGTCAAAACCTTTTTTCTCATGAACACGTGGACATGTTAAGCTGAAATTTATATCAAATACTCAACTCTACTGTCCCTTGGTGCTGTGAAAACATCAAACTTCTAAGCCAATGCAATCAAAAGATACAACCGTTTATGCCGCAAATTTCCGCCAATATTCGAAATCGCAAGGGAATCAAAACCTATAGGGTACTTCCTGTGAAGTCAGAATTTGAAATTTGGTACGAAACAACGTTTTATAGCACAGATAAAAGAAAAATTACGGAAACCCGAAATTTTTGGTTACATCATATAATCAAATTATTTTGGTTATTTTACGGTTGATGTAGTGTTGATATCATATGTACAGGTTTGTACGGAAACCTCGGTGCGCGAGTCTGACTCGTACTTGGCCGTTTTTTTAAATTTTTTTATTCAATTTTTATAGTGATTTTAAATTTTATTTTGTTATTGTAATCTACAAACAGTAAATAAATTTTTATTTTTTTTAGCTGTTGCCCGCGACTTCGTCCGCGCGGACTTCGTTTACTCCGCACAGCTCCTACCCGTAGGTGATAGCGTGATAATATGTAGCCTATATGTTGGCCCGACCTATTGGTAATATGCATGCAAAATTTGAAGTAAATCCATGCAGTACTTTTTGAGTTTACCCCGGACATACATACAGACGAACAGACAAAAATTCTAAAAACTATATTTTTGGCTTCAATTTCGATTGTAGATCACGCCCCATATATTCTTTTAAAAAATACTCAATGTTCAGTTTTGACTTTCCTACGATAATACATAATTTATTATATGTATAGATACTTTCTTCGACTGTTATTTTTATGTAGTGTAATGAACGAACGATCACCATATCACATAGACATCAATGATGTTAACGGTGCGTTGATATTCGTGTGGCAGGATATTAATACCACAAGCATAAATTTACCGACCACTTTTTTGTCACACCGTGATACGTCAATGACAGCGTAATTTAGTATGAGACCCGATGTCCATAGTAATAATGTTATGTCAATGTTTAAAGCAGAAGCCTTTTAGACAGCCCTTTACGAATACGTAGTTACTTTCACTATAGTGCAAAAGCAATTACGTATTTGTAAAAGGCTAACTGGCCAAAAATGTCAATACCGTAGTAACTACGAGGTTTCCGGCAACTGGGCCGCATTAAGTAGAACCGCGGTCCTAGTTGCCGGATTGATTTAATTTTAATATTTTTCTTCCGGTGACTCGGGCCACACATAAATTATTTTACAAACATATATTGTTCAATATAAAACTAGTACAGTCAAACGAAAAAATGTTTAACGTAAAATAAAAAAAAACTGTGATTCATAAATATCATTTATTAATATAACTTCAATAAAAGCGCAATTTTTGTTATTTTGTATTAAACACGTAAATCCTGCTTAAATATTTAACACTTTCAAACAATTAACAATAACTAAATAATTTTAACAATAACTAAATAATTAACAATGCTTGTCACCGTCATATTCCTGTTTTGAAGATAAGATAGTCGGTAAACTAACGCACGTAAATATTATATGCAATCTCGCCACGTGTATAACGATGCACCCATAAAATTATTTAGATATCTATAGGCAAACTGGCCATATTGCCTAACGGAATATTAGCTTAGTGTGAACTACGCAATAAATAATAGCAATGACGTATTAATTAAGGCGAGCGAAGAGAGCCCTACACTAGGCCACTTTCATGCACTTTTGTGGTACATTTTACTGAAAAATTATCGGACTTTTAGGTTTGTGCTTCGATGTAGTAGTTTAAATTCATGTCTAGATATGTTATCTACCATAAAAATACCATTTTACAGACATTAAAAAAATAGAAGCTACAATTTGTATTAAAATCTTATTACTAATAACGATATCTATTATAAAACTTACGAATTAAAATCGATAGAAGATACGTTTTGTATTAGAATCTTATTTCTAGTAACGCCATCTATTATAAAACTAACGAGTTAAAATCGATTGAGGGTAGGCGCCTCCAAATTTTGAATCATCACTTTTTCCAGATTAGTGATACAAAAAATAAGTAAGCAAATTGTAACTAATAATACAGATTATGTTAAAATTTAAATCTTGCTATCTTGATGTTTTGTGAGTTGTGATTTATAATTATGCAATTCTGGAGACAATTTTTACCTTGCGCTGCTCTTCTGTAGCACTAACTCCACTCTTGACCGCCCGGTTGGTCGAGTGGTTAGCAACCCTGACTACGCAATCGACGGGGCTCGGGCTCGGATTCTTGTATTTACATATGTACTTCTATGTATTAGTATAGTTGACTAACGCCCATAACACAAGCAAATAATTTGCTTACTTTGGGGTTAGATCAGTAAGTGTAATTTGTCCCGTGAAAAAAAAAATTAAAAAAAACTCGGTTTAATCTTTTCCAGCAATTACGTGCCTAAGCATTTTTTGCTACTCACTATTTTCAACCGACTACCCAAAAAGGAGGAGGTTCCTTTTTTGTTTCAGTGAGTACCTAGATACTTTTCAGGTTATTTAATTTTAATTTGACGAAGATCTGATGCAGAGAACGGGAGATACTGGAAGTGGGAAATCAACTGTTTGCAAGATTTCTGCGTATAAATTGTCTCATATTTGTATAGTATTATTAGAACAATTTTAAATAACATGTTTAAAAATATTTTTAAAAGATTTTAAAACTTTACGCAGGAAATTATAATTATTAACCGCGATTTTCAAAAATCGAGCTTTCATCAGATCTCCATGCTTTGAGATTCTTGAAACGTGATTATATTTTTTCAATGACGTCAGTATATATCTGTATGTGCGCACGTTATTAAATCTCTCACAGATTTCAAACGGCCTGGCTGATTGAAAATCGGTTTGCGGTGAAAGATCAAAATCAATAATAAAATTCGAAAGTTTTAAAAATTAAAACAGTATCCTTTTAAACACGGTTTCAGGGATGGCTTGCAGGATCATCCGGTTTAAAGATTTTTTATTAATGATTTTTAAACTTATTAAGAGACTACTTCACAAAATACTTTTCTTTATATTTGATTGGCGGCGCGCGGTCATCGGGCCCTTGTATAAAGGCAAGGGTTCACGTATAGACTGAAATAGCTATAGGGCCATCAGTTTGATCAGCTTAGCATCGAAGGTGTATAGTAAAACATGGAAAGGAGAATGCAAGGGAAGTCCGAAGGAATGTTGTGTTAGGCACAAGGGGATTTTAGGTCTAGAGCAGGGATGTGTGCGAGGAACAGAGTGAATAGAGCGTTAGAGAGATTACTTAAAAGCCCAGATTTAAGTCAGGGTCCCCGCCCGTCTTGCCCTGCATAATCATGTGCCTATCTCAACGATATTGTATGAAAGTGAGAGTTGGGTATGTTAGAAGGGCATGAAAGTATAAACAACGCAGTCGATGAAACAAATAGCTATGAAAAATATGTCGCGTAACTCTCGCGGACCGGGTTTGTAATGTTGAATTGAGAGAGAAGTTATGCTTGAAAAAAAGTGTTGGTGTAAAGATGAGAAAGGGCATGCTCCGTTGGTTCGGACATGTAGAAAGAATGGTAGGTGAAAGATTAACAAAACAGATATACAATGCGAGAGATGCAGTATTTTATTATTTATTTTTCTATACATTAAAAGATTATAGACTTTATTATTATAAATAAAGTCTATACATTAAAAGATGTAATTCTCATAAAAATATTTTTCTAACAATATTACTAGATAGTATAACTTTGCGAGCCCTTACAAAGCTCTGCTTTTTGCTAGTTTCTACAAGTAAAATCGAAATTAAATATCAGATCTACTAAAAAGATTGAATGTAAAATGGTCTTTGTATTTAAAATTTAACATTTTTAACACGATTTTTATATTAAGCCTACGTCTAAGTAAATATTCATTAAGATAGATGAGATTGCCGACGAATTAGTATGTACAATTTATAACTTATTGTGTCATGACTGTGTATGTTTTCGGAAAGCGGGACATTGTCACGGCTATGAAAAAATACAGGGGACACCCGGACAGGATAGCTGAAAAAGGGACAGTCCCGTTCAAAATGGGATGTTTGGTCACGTTATCTATAGGCGATAGTCATCTCTCCATCAGATAGGCCATCCGTTTGATTGCTATAATAGAATATAAAAACAAAATTGTTTAAAAATCGTCCGTTGTAAGCTAATATAAAACTCAACAAAATAAAACAAATACTTTTTCAAATAAACACCCAGTATATTACCAGAGACAGACACGCCAATTCAGCTCAATAAAACACGAAATTGGCTCCACTGTGATAAACACTGGCCAACTGCGTGCGTCGCATCGGTGGCACCGTGCGGAGTTATCACTGTACTGTTTGTGTTATTTATTGTTTTATAAAACTTGTTACTGCATTTATTAGTATAAACAAAATAAAGCTCATTACACATGGTTAAGATACTATAATATTTGATCTTAAGATGCCCTAATATAATAAATCATAAAGCATATTTCAGAAATCGCTCATCATACAAATCGTATGAACCATCACACACGAGTAAATAATATATATTTTACCTTTAATATCTTAAGATACAGAATGCTATGTAAATATATATTTCATATCATAAGATACGAAATATACGCACTTCATATAAATACATGATGTTTTTATTTCGGGATATGCGCGATCGCAGTGCCTCTTAATCTATATTATCTATACATATAATAAAATCGTAGGAAAGTCAAAACTGTACATTGATTTTTTTTAAAAAGAATACTTGGGGCGTGATCTACAATCGATATCGAAGCCAAATAAATTTTTTCTGTTTTTCTATTTGTATTTTTATCTGTATGTATGTCTGCGGAAAACTCAAAAAGTACTGCATGGATTTACTTCAAATTTTGGATGAATATTACTAACAGGTCGGGTCAACAAGTAGGCTACATATTATAACGCTATCACCTACGGGGGAGGTGCTGTGCGGAGTAAACGAAGTCCGCGTGGACGAAGTCGCGAGCAACAGCTAGTAACATTATAAAATGCGAAAGTTGGGATGTTAGGATGGATGGATGTTGGTTAATTAATTACGCAAAAACTACAGAATGGATTTGAATGTAATTTGGCACATAGGTAGACGATGACCTGAAATAGCAGATAGGCGACGTCTTATCCCGAAAAATTTGGTGATCCCGCGGGATTCACCAAAAACTTTAATGGTGCAGTGGGCTGCATGGCGCATCTAGTATAATATAATAGTTACTATGCGTTCCAACTGAGAATAGGATCGCGCTTGTTGTGAACTTCAAATCACAAGTGTGAAATTAGAAATGTTAACAAAAAATATTTGTTCAAAAAATATTGCTGATTTATTGAAGAGCAAATAACGTTTAATAATATCATTTTCATCAATAAAAATGGTGCGTTGCTATCTTGTGGTGAGGTCTAATGTCAAATGCATAAGTTTACCGGCTACCTTGCCCTCCAAACCGGAATACGACAGTGACAAGCACTGACGCTATTGCGGCAGGAATAGGCAAGGCGGTGGTACCAGACCCGGGTGAGACAATGCAGGACTCTACCACCTAGTAGTCACGATGGTAGTGACTTGCATAGCCAATCGGTCGCCTTTTACGACCTGCGTGGCAGAACGGTAGTTGGTTTATTCTTCAAAGGAGCCAGGAACCAACATGGGGAACTCCAACTCTGTTCTGTACTATTAATTTTTTTCACGTGTTTTTCCGCCTTGCATCATGATGCTTACGTACACAAACACACACACACACATACACATGGAGATCTAGTGAAAACTCGATTTTCGAAAATCTGGAAAAAATAGTAACTCCACTAGGTGGTAGAGTTCTGCATTGTCTCGCACGGGGCTTGTAACACCGCCTGCCTATTCCTGTCGCAATAGCGTCAGTACTTGTCACTTCTTGTTCCGGTTTGGAGGGTAAGGTAACCAGTAAACTTATGTATGTGACATTAGACCTCGCCACAACATAACAACGCACCATTCACATATTTGGTGTCTATAGACGATGATTGACTCTTTCCATCAGGAGACTCATATGCTTGTTTGCTATCTTGTGATATTAAAAAAACTCCTTTTTAGGTTTCCGAAGTAAACTAGGAACCCTTTTAGTTTCGCTATGTCCGTCCGTCCGTCCGTACGATAGCTCAGAGATCCTTATTGCTAGAAAGCTGTAATTTGGCACGAATATACTTAATCACGATAACAAAGTGGTAACGTAAAATCTTAAAAAAAAATGTATTCAGGGTAGTTCCTGTGCATGATGTGCAGGCTAAAGGGTTGGTTTTGGGGATGGGAAAAAATCATGGCAGTAGTAAATATAATGAAGCTAAAAGGAAAACTATCACGACTTAGAAGGCTTTACAAGTTTTTAAGTAATAGTCGACCAACTTATGTTTTACAAATTATTTTAAATTTTATGCAGCATAGTTTGCTATGCTGCTTTAGATGTCGCTGCACACAAATAGATCACGCTAGTATAGCTAGCTAGTGGCTATTTCATTTGATAACGTTCTGTAAATATTTGAAGGTATACAATATACTCGAATACTCGAATTTCGAAGCCCAGGTTCCGGAGGCCTCGCCAAGTATTTTCCTATTAGAAATGCAAAAATGTGTCAATGAAATGAAATGAATGAAGTACCTACTCCTTTTCGCCCAATGAAGTACTTCATCGGTTTAGTTCAGTACTTCATTTCCTTCAGTGAATTTTATGATTAATCTAGTCCACTAATGTATGAATAAAAAAGTCAGTGTAAAGTATTATGAGACATGCGCAGAATGTCTCATAATATTATAACTCCTTTACTTCGTCAATGTTAATTGACTTCATCTACTTCAGTAGTCCATTTAGTTCAGTTGATCATACCGTGGCCTTTGATTTCGTTTGGCATTTGGAACTCGTTCCCATTCAAGTACAGAATTGTTTATTCAACTATAAAATAATTACTACAATATCTTTTGACTATACTTTTCAAAATCAATTACGTTTTTCGCCGTGTTGGTCCCGGCCTCCTTTGAAGAATAGGCCAACTGCCGTTTTGCCAGGCAGGTCGTAAAATGCGACCGATTGGCTATCGAGTCACTACCATCGTGGCTACTAGGTGGTAGAGTTCTGCATTGTCTCGCCCGGGCCTATTCCTGCCGCAATATCGTCAGTGCTTGTCGCTGTCATGCTCCGGTTTGGAGGAAGAGGTAGCCGGTAAACTTATGCATGTGGCATTAGACCTCGCCACAAGATAGCAACGCACCATTAACATCTTCGGTGTCTATAGGCGATAGTTGATTCCAACAGGAGACCCATCTGCTTGTTTGCTATCTTATGACATTAAAAAATGTACAAAATAGTAGTAATGGGATTATAAATAAATATTATTGTCATTTATATACAAATGCAGTAATGAAATTGAAATGTACTTTAACGTAATGTAATAAAGGTCATAAATAAATTTTCGCCTAAAATCCGATGACTAAGAGGTATCAGTACAAAATATAATATGTGATAGCGATGTGGATAGCAAATCGCGCGCGTGTGTGTAGGTGCTCGGTTAGATTCGTTTAATACGATCAGCCATCGCCAGTGCTCGGGTCAGTCAACGTACTTCAATACGTATTTCGTTCATTTGTCTGACGTTCGGCGTTCCACGATGCACAGATTACTTATGTATCACGATGGGCTAGAACCAGATGAAGTAGTGAACTAAATGAAATTCAACTGAACTAATGAAGTAATGATGTATTTGAAATGAAGTACTTCATTTGAAGGATTCATTCGTAAACTACACACCGCTATTTCCTATCAGCATTCAGCATTATCCTATTAGCTAATACCATAAACTATTAAAATTTAAAAATAATTAGTAAACATGACAGTAGGCATAATATGTCGTTCGTTCGATAAGAAAGAATGATCTAGCCTGAACTATCGTCAAAAAGACCCGGGTCATATGACCCGTTCAATTCATTCAATTCAATCCCGATTGATATAGTTTAACACTTCAATGTAATCATGGGTTGTGACCAAGTTTCACGAGTCACGACTCACGAGCAGAGTTACGATTCAATTGATTTATTGGTTTTATTTCATTCAACACTTATATTGATTAGTGAATTTGCCGAATTTCGGATGAATATCGAATTTTGCCCTTATTTCTAATTTCGGCCCAATATCGAATTTCGACAGAATATAGAAAATCGACAGAATGTCGTATTTCAGCTACATGTTGAATTTCGGCCGAGTGTCGAATTTCAGCCATGGTCGAAGTTTCGGCTCATACTAGTAATAAACTGTTACATTAGTAAGATGAATAAAATTACCGTTTTTAAACAAACTCATACCTGGAGATGCGATATAACTTACTAAAAAACTAATTTTCAGAATTTTTAAATAAAAAATTATGGTAATCATTTGCAAAATTTCCGCAAAACCTCATATAGTACTGCTGTGTTGCAACTGAAATGAAAAGTAGTGTAAGGAACGGGGCAAATTTAACCAAGAGGTGAAAATTTGAGAAGACCACAGCGGCACAATAGTCCACCCACTCCCTCCACACTTCCTTGTACGTCAGAAGCAAAAGCAGTAACACACAAATTATGTACTCAACGCACGTTTCACTTCGCAACCGAAGCATCTTCAGGAGAGTCGAATAGAACTTCACTCTATGAAGGTTGAAACATTAATTGCTCAATTGCAAATATTTTTTACATGCAAGCTACGCTGCCAAACTAAGATATTATTGTTTTGAAAGGCGTATCCATTTAATTCGTGGAAGTAATAAATGAATAGTTACTGATTTGCAAATCGCTAGTTCATTCCTTTTGCCATACAAAATTGACCGTTTTTCTTGTGATTAAAAAAATACTTTATATTTTGGTTGATATAAATAATTAGTTAAGTCAGATTTTATGATTAAAATATTTTTGTATAGGCGCATAAAAGCTACAAATACCTATTTGAATACAGACTAGTAATTTTCGTTAAGTTCGATGATTCAATTTGCCACACAAAACTAGTCATTTTTTCTCAGTGCATACAGCTTACTTTTAGATGAGCTTACGGATATTCGAATATATAATGTAGTAGTAATGAAATTTGAATGAATTCGAATAATTGGAAGAACTTCTATAATCGAATTATTCGAATAATGTCATTCACAATCGCCCATATTTATGGACAAATTTTTATAGGCGGTGAAGTGTGCGTCATATAACCGTCATTCACGTATGTTTGTAGTACGAAACAATAATATCTGCCACATTATCGTGATGGGCAACTTCGGAACCCTACATTGCGCGTGGCCCGACATACACTTTACCAATTTTTTACTACTAAAAGCGTAGCGGGCATCTAAAAAACACTTCATATACTTTATTTATTAAATCTTACTGATTTTAGAGAATTGCCAACATTCTCTAACATTTTTTAATTAATTTTTATTTACTTCTTAAAACTGCAAAAAAACCTACATAAGAAATCCATTCAAGTTACAGCATCGAAAAACAAAAACAGGAGCATGTTCAACATAAAACAGCTATATTTTACAGACATTTTATGTTTTCGTCGTTACATAAAAAGGGTATTGAATAAATAAATGGTAATAACGTCGCACTAAACTGAAAATCCGGTGAAGGCTGCCTCCCGTCTGGTTTACCGCAGATCGCGCCCTATCCTACCTTACCCTTAATAAATCAATCGTTGGACATTCAGACGACCTCGAATAGATTCTAGTGATCGAGAAATAGAACCTTATCGCTTAATACATGTTCATGATAAATTATTAAGTACGTACGTTCGATAGCTCTGGATTCATTGCTTGTTTTATATCACTAGCTGAACATGTCTACATTGTTCTGCCTTATAAATTATTATTTTGTAGTGAATATTTGGATGTGAAATGGTGTTTAGAGAGAGGTCTCAGCACCGTCTGGATATGATTACCTTATCGCCCAGTAGTGGAATAATTTTTTTGATAAAAATTTCGAGAATTTCGATTGCTCGATCCCCCTTCTCCTCACACTATAAATAGCGTGTTTTTCTAAAGTACCACAGGGTAGTACCACAAAATACTTAGAGACTAACAGAAGTCAATGTTACATACAAGTAATATTCGAGCGTAGCACACATAGACTCCTCTCACGGACGCAATATCTCGGACTGGTGCGGAACAAACTGTCCCGAGCCATTCCGAGATATCGCATCCATGAGAGGTGTCTATGTGTGCGTTACTCGAATATCACATGTATGTAGATTGACTACCGTTAGTCAATACTGTAACCAGTATACTGTAGTAGTACCACAGGAGTAGAATACCACTTGAATCATCAATGGAGAATCCTAATTTAATAAACAGCCTAATTATGGATGCCCAGGTTGCCCTTCGTGCTTTTGAGGGGTGAAAATGCGATCGATCCCAAACCTACTAAAGGCAAACGTAGCACAAACTCCTAAGGCATCCCTTCATACTTTTCATGCCCACCATGCAGATTGGCGTGGTTCACGCAACATCGATTATGCGAGGAGTTATCAATTATTTTCTACTTGGCGTGAATATTACAAGTGTTATAATTATTAAACTATAAATCTGGATATTTCCTTCTATGGAGCTATTGTTACACGTCACATTACATCCTCATAAGAGAAATTTAAAAATCGTTATTTTTCTGTTTTTACAAACAATTTACGTAGCTATTTTAATATTTCAGCTTAGAGTAGGTATCCATTTACAGTATGTTACTACAGTTCAGGAAGTCAAGTTTCTCTTAGGAAATTTTCTCAGTCTTTTTTAAATCAAAAATTTTTATTAGTTTTTGAGGTATTTGTAAAAAACCAAATCCCACTTTTTAGTAAATTGTTTTTGAAATTTTTGAACGCTATTCCAAATCCATCATTCATATTTTTTCGAGACTGTTGAAAAAAGTTGAACACAATTCACAAGTTAACTAGTGTAATAGTACACGAGAAGTCATCTAAAATAATAGGTTATTTTTAGGCCAAATTATAGCTTTTATAATTAAACTGCGTTTGAAGTGAGGTAAATCTTTCAATGCCATATCACAAATAAGTACTGACAGTGCCGACTTTAACATTATAGTTGACAGTTATGGTCAGTGGGGTTCATGAAGTATTAGGTATAGGTGGAGCTAGCACTCGTATTAACCACTTGAAACACCTATTTAAGTTACATCTCTGTCTATGAAGTCTCTCTATCTCTTTTTATACAGCCGTGTTAGAAAGAGAGGATAAGACCTCAGAAAATGACAGCAATATTTAAAATTGTGTTTCAAGTAGGTATTAGAAGTGCTGCCTCCAGATATAATACAGCTTCATGATGCGGTTAAGGGGACAAAGTAATGAATTGCAATTCTTAAATGATATTTATTTTAAAAACTGGTTTAATATCTTTGACTTTTTACTACATTACTTTTTTATATTCAATGACTCATGCTAAAATTAAGTTAGCTATATGAAATTATAATATAGTATTAAAAATCAAATTTCTGAACAAAGTAATAAGATGCTCGATGAAATAAAAATTCATTATAGGTATATCAAACTTTTATGATATTTATGAGGCTATAAAAGTAATTTATTCAATTGCTTTATTATAACCTTTTGGGAAAAATTCAAAGACAATATGTCTTGAAAATATAATATGAATTCCTTAATAAAAAGTTCCTTTTACTTCATTTATTGGGGACGTTTTATGTGTTATATGAGATATTTGCGAATATTTTAATGTATCACACGATAAGACCTCTGAAAAAATATAAACGACCGTAAACGCCTTGCCAGTTTTTGCGTTATAAATTTTAACTATTAGTCCAGAAGAACACATTAATGTTGATTACATCATTTATCACATTAATTCTTATATATAATATCCTCCATTTACATGCGATTATTCTCAATTAGTTTTCGATAGATTCAACATAGTCAAATATTCTTATCCATTTGCATTACATTCAACATAACTACTTACTATTTCGACAAGTATCAAATATAGAAAATCTTGTAGACTGATCAACGTAGAATGAAAAATGAATTCAACCCCGTTAGGTTAAGGCGGGATTCTAATCACGCCACCGACAAACACGTGTCAAGTGGCGCGATTTAGTTTAAATTTTAACGGCCTTACCTTAAAATTTAAACATCCGTTATTGTTAAAATATTAGTTAATATATTTACTTAATAAATCATATGCATTTACACAGTTATTAAAAATATCCTAACATAAATAAGTTCTGAAAAATTAAATAAGCTTCAAACATTTATTACATGGCAAGGTGTATTAAGATGCAAAGCTTCAGAATCTTTAACATCATATTTACATACTAATTAACAGCGTCTAAGCGATTTATGAATAATCTATATATTAATAACTAAAGCGAAAATATGTACCCTTTTTACGAAAATTGTGTCTACCCATGATTACGAAAGGAGAAGAAGCGTAGGAAAGTTAATATAATATTTATATAATGGTTAATATATATATATATATATATATATATATATATATATATATATATATATATATATATATATATTTATTGTATATGTATATATATATATTCCAGCCCTTCAGAGCTTGGTTATTGAAAAATAATAGCCTATGTTTGACCCCGGATCTTCAACTATTTTCATGCCAAAAACCATAAAGATCGATCAAGCGTTTTAGCCGTGAAGGCGGATGGACGGATGGACGGATGGACGGATGGTCGGATGGACGGATGGACGGATGGACGGATGGACGGATGGACGGATGGACGGATGGACGGATGGACGGATGGACGGATGGACGGATGGACGGATGGACGGATGGACGGATGGACGGATGGACGGATGGACGGATGGACGGATGGACGGATGGACGGATGGACGGATGGACGGATGGACGGATGGACGGATGGACGGATGGACGGATGGACGGATGGACGGATGGACGGATGGACGGATGGACGGATGGACGGATGGACGGATGGACGGATGGACGGATGGACGGATGGACGGATGGATGGACAGACGGACGAACGGACAGACAGATTTTCGCGTTTTAGCGATCGCCTGTGGGCGAAATTTGACACTAAACTAAATAATAAAATCATTTATATATATATATAAAATGACCCCTAACCCTTGTATTTTATATGCGGATGACACAACCGTATTGATAAAATGCAAAAACGTAGACAATTACGAAAATGAAATTAAACATACAATGGATAAAATAAGTGAATGGTTACAGAATAATAATTTGAATATTAATGTTAACAAAACTAAATTAGTACAGTTCAGTAATATTAATAGGAAGAAAATACCTATCGAAATTAAATATAATAATGAAATAATAGAGGAGATGGATAATATAAAATTTTTGGGAGTTATATATGATCGCCACTGCAATTGGAAATCACATATAGATATGGTCTGCTCAAAGCTTGATAAGTTCATATATGCTATAAGACGACTGCGTCAAGTAGTATCTAAAAAAGCAGCGCTTACTGCATATTATGGTTACGTATCGACAGTTCTTTCCTACGGCCTTATTCTATGGGGCAATTCAGTAGATATGAATAGAGCGTTTAAAGTACAAAAAAAATGTATAAGAGCAATATATAACATTAAACCAATGAATAGCTGCAAACCATTCTTAAAAAATAATTTTATATTACCATTACCATGCATGTATATTAGGGATATTGTAATGTTTGTGAAAAGATACCCTCATCTGTTTAAACTTAATGTAGAAGAGAATCCAAGATCTATTAGACATGTCAGTAAATTGCTAATTCCAAAATGTAATATTAAACTGTTTAAGAAAAATGTTTATTTTATGGCCATTAAAATATATAATACTATACCAAATAATGTTAAGGATCTACCAATTAAGAAATTTAAGAAAGAAATAACGACATGGCTGTTAGATAATTGTTTCTACGATGTGAACGAGCTTTTCAGTAAGAAAATGTGACATGAACACATTTTTAGCTTGAATCAGTACTAGTAGTAATAAATTTTCATTAATGAAAACTAAGATTCCTGAATTAATAATTATTATATGAGTAATTAAAAGGAGTACATAATAATAAAATAACAATGAAGTTAAATATGGTTATTTTTATTCGATACCAATTTATTTAATAATTATATTTAATATATTGGAAAATTTAAAAATGTGTAATTTTCTTGAAGTTGCTTTTTATTGCCTACTGTTAAACAGTATTTTATAAAGACTTGCATATTTTTGTTATTATAGTTTAGATAAAAGCACACATTAAATAACAAAGAAACGAAAATTTGCATGCCAGTTAATAGTGAAGTAGGAAGGAATGTAATTTTTTTAGCTAATTAAGATCTTTTGTAACCCCTATTTCATGCAAATAAAGAATTATTATATATATATATATATATATATATATATATATATATATATATATATATATATATATATATATATATATATATATATATATAATATATATATATATATATATATATTCATGTACCTATGTCACATGAAAGTAGTGTCTGTACTGCTGATTATTATTATTAATTTAATGTATTTCTAATGTATATTCTTTGAAAATATTAGGTTTCTGTAGTCCTCCGCAATGTAAATATCTTAATGACATCACGCCGTGGTTATATCAACATTATATACTCTGCGATTTTTATGAAAAGAAAATTTTACCACGATGTGACGTAACACTTCCAGATTTGCATTCACTGTCACGTGATTTAATGTTTATTTTTTCCGAATTTATCCTAAAAATGTTATCAAACCTTATCTTTTTTAGATGTATTTTACGAGTAGTTTTTTGTTAGCTCCATGTCATAGTCAACCAAATAATTACATATAACCGATTCATACTTATAGGACACAGCCTGATGTTTTAAAAAGGGGTTTAAACAGAAGTTCTAAAAAGTTTTTTTTTTATATAAAAAAGGGGTACATTTTTTTTCCTTTACGTAATAATATTATATGTTTTTTTATAATTTATTTTTTATTAAGATATAAGATAGACTCATATACGAGTATGTAATGATTGAATAAAGTCAAAGATTTATACAGCCAGTGCTTCCACGCGGATTTTACGACTACTATGCAACAAGAGTTGTTGATTTTGCTTTGCTTGAAAATTAATACAATGCGACGACAATTCGCAATCGGCGACGCTGGCGAAAGACCTAATAATACCCAAAAGTACTAGCTGAAGAGTCTTCTATCGCAGCTGTTAGTTGGGATTATATTATTAAGAGTGTTCGATGTAACGATTCGATCCGGTACTCATAATAAACTGTTTTTTCGTATTTTTATAATCGGCTGTAAGAACTTTATTCTTATTTTTCGAGCCAGTGTGCTCAGCAGAAATCCCATTAAATCAGTATCTATTTGAAACGCACTCACATGGAAATGCAAACGCATTCAACTGTTTTTTCGTCAAAATATCTTTTCACGAACATTTCTTTAATTTAAACGACATAAATTGAATTGGTAAAAGAATTTAAGATAAGGAGGCGTGCCCATAATGAAAAAATATTGTTGGCTGAGGTTGTAAAAATAGTGTTGGCTGTGGTATGTGCGATATGCGAACTTTCTTAATGCTTTCTGAAAAAAATCAATAATTTGTATTTTATTACACCCTGTCCTAGTAATTAGCCTATTCGGCTCCGATCCTTTTGTTCGGGTTTCATCCACGAGTTAGTTAATAATTTTATTAAGGTTTTTTAAGGAAAATATCGCATTAGTAGCACGGGGTTCGGAGTCTGGTGTTAATACGAGTATATGTGTACATTATACCATGGACTTGTTACGCATTATACTATAGCCAGTGTAAGCTATACCTTGGTTACTTGATTAATAAAACTTGTCGCCTCTGTGGTCTAGTGGTCCGGTGTCGGAGTTGACCACATGAGATCCCGGGTTCGATTATCGGGTCGAGAAATTCAAAAATGTGATTCTTCTATTTTCTGATAAGAACAACGTTGCCCGGGATTGGAAAAAGTGCCCGGTTGATGATAGGCTTGCCACCTATCATTTTGTGGGACTTAGTATCTTCGGCAAATCGTGGGTGCACTTGTTGTACCTCTGCTTACCTCTTCGTGGATACGGGCGTGAAGATACTTTTAAAATTTAGAATTTTCACTTATGAAAAGCATAAACTTAAAATCCATGTGTGATAAATAATATGGCAAAAATCTTTACGCTATTTCGGTTGCGTCTAAGACCTTAAGCACAGAATACTTAGAGACTAATAGAAGTCAATGTTACATACAAGTAATATTCAAGCGTAGCACACATAGATACCTCTCTTGGACGCGATATCTCGGACTGGTGCGGAACAAACTGTCCCGAAGAACCATTCCGAGGTATCGCGTCCGTGAGAGGTGTCTATGTGTGCGTTGCTTGAATATCACATGTATGTAGATTGACTACTGTAGCCTCCAATATACTGTGCCTTAAGTCTCGTGAATTTATAGAATTTATCAAGTAACCTCTGCTGTTTTTTATCACTAGCCATAATTTCTTCTTGAAAAAGATATCCTTTTGCTACATTGTTTATTGCACGGATTCTTTAAAACCATATGTTATATAGTATTATATTTGCGATACTTTTTTGATTGTTTGAGCATTTACCCTTCCTCCTTCAACTTTTCTGTAAGCGATAGACATTGATTTATAACCAAATCAGATAAATTAGAATAGACAAATCCTGAAATGGCTCATTCATTTCTCAATTTGGCGGTTCGATTTTATTATTAAAAAATACAAATATTGTATACAATAGTAAATATTATATACATATAGATAATAGTATCTATTTTTGTAAAATGTTTTATGACAAAAATTAAATAAGATATATTTTTTCTATTCTTTATTTGTGTAATTATCTCAATGCTATGTGCAAGTAATTTTATTATGGTAAACACATTGATATAAAAAACCCAAGATACACAATCAGTGTTTCAAAAACGTCCTTCAAAAATGAGTGCATAATTTTAAATTGTGCGCTCATTTCAAATAGAATCGCGTCGGTCGCGACACTGTCAATTTTATTTCTTTACGTACATTGCTTTGTAAAAACAACTATAAGTCGTGCACTTAAGGTTGGATATGCAAAGACATATGTTTTTGCCATATCTATAACTACCTATATGAAATTAGGCACACTTTTGAGTGTCAGTTTTATTCAGGACTGTGCATCTAGGGTTTCTTATATCAATGGGTAAACTATATAGTATTAATAAATAAATAAATGAATGTCTATAAGATTAAAACGGCATAATGGTCGTCTCTTGTTGGTCATAATGACCACTGTGTCTACTGAGAGACTCAAACAAATCTCCATAATCGGAGCTTCCTAATAAAAATCAAAACGTACCGTATTCAAAATTAGTCGAGCAAGAAAAGTTTAGCTTAAACCTAAATTGTCTCTGAATATAATATATAAGCTGTACAAACTACAAACCCAAGTAAACGTAACAGTATTGTCTAATCCTCCGAAATTCCAAGGATAGGATTGGTACCCGCAGATAACTATTCAAAATATCTTACCTCTGGCCGGCCATATTCTCTCAATATCCCATACAAGATGTCCCCAATAATCCTATATGTGGTTTCTGTTTATCAATAGTGTAATAAATGTTTACGTTCTAAGGTATTTCGTACCGTCTAGGATAGGCAGATTGTTTATCACATAATACAATTGGGGCAAGGAATTTGAATTGTGTTGATTTACCTCATACTCTTTATTGAAATACTAGCAATTGCGCGTGGCTTCACCTGCATTTTCAACTTATTCCGAGATATTGATCGATTTTTTTCTAAGCGGTCTATAACTTTTGGCGCTGCGTTTTTTATAGTAATCATAAGATAGCAAACAAGCAGATGGCTCTACTGATGGAAAGATAAACCATCGCATATAGACATCAAATATGTTAATAGTACGTTGCTATCCATGTAGCAGAATAGTAATGCAACATGCATAAATTTACAGGCTACCTTACTCTCCAACCCTGAATACGACAAGAACAAGCATTAGTGCTATTGTGACAGAAATCGGTACAGCGTTGGTACCAAATACCCGGGCGAAACGTTGCGGAACTCTACTACCTAGAAAGTATCAAAATATCACATCATTGCATCTACTGACTCTTTCAGCTGTGAAAAAATAAAATAAGGCGTTTATTAGCAACCAAGTTTATTTATTTATTTATTTAACCATTTATTGTACACAAATAACAAAAGTAAAACTAAAGACAAAATTAGCACAAAAGGCAAGCTTATCTCTAAAGAAATTTCTTCCAGCAAGCCCAAAATAAGAGAAAAAAAACATAAAGTAGAAAAACACGTGTACAAAACTATAGAACAAAGAAAACAAAATACAAAGAAACTTAACTAGTAACTAATACAACTCTTATGACTACTTACTATGACTACAAACTAAACAAACTATGAAATGGATAAATAGTGCTGTTTCAGGCGACTCTTAAAGGTATCTTGAGATTCACTTATTCTAATGGAATGAGGCAAAGAATTCCAAAGCCTAACGGCACGAATAGTAAAAGAAGAGGAGAAATAGGTCGTTTTATGTACCGGAACTCGCAAGAGAGCTCTGACACAAGGACGACAAGGACGGTCTATTGGGTGAAGAAATTCAAATATTTTTTACTTATACTTTGACTTAGAATCATTAAATTTGACAAAAAAAAATGGATTACAGCACATGTCAAGTAACTGAAAATCATAATTAGGTAGCTTATGAATAAAAAAATGAATTTCTATTTGGCATGTTAAGATAGCAGAATTATTTGCTGATGATCGACATTGATCGATATCGTGGCTGGTTTGACTTTACAGGAATAATTTACACGAAATCATCTTGGCTGCTTTCTTTGTACACAATTAAAAGAGAAGTAGTACATAGAGACTTATTAAAAACAGACTGACTGTACAATGGGCGAGCTTATCCCCAATAAAAGAGATTTCTTCCAGCTGACCCGAATAAGAGTAACACCATAATTATTAAAATGTTAAAATAGTGAACAATAATCATAAAACTAGATACATATGAATATAATAGTCTTGATACAGTAAATTTAGCCATATAATATTTAAAAATGAACTACAATCGATGGAAATGAAAGAAAAATAAATACTATGTAGACCCAGCAAGAAAAAGTTCTCTTAAACTCTTTTTGAAAATTGGAAGAGATTGACGCATACGAACCTTAGGCGGAAGTGAGTTCCATAACCTGACAGCTTGAACATGGTAAGAATTTAGTAAAAATTTTGAACTGTATGTGGGACATTTTAAAAGGACAGTAACACTTAATCTACAAGGTGATCCAGGTGGATGCAAGAAATAAAACCCATCACGCAGATAGCTTAGTGCATTAGGGTTAAACAGGATATTAAAAAGAAGACAAAGAAAGACGTATTGAAAGCCATTTAAGTTGAGCTCTAAAGTTAGAGATATGGTCATACTTCCGTAAACCAAAAATAAACCTAATACAGAGATTCTGCAGCCTCTCTAATTTGTTCACCGGTTCTTTAGTAGCATCAATAAAACAAACATCCGCATAATCATCCGCAAGACAAACAATTTTGTATGTTTTAAAGAGTGCAGAGCAAAGTCAACTTTTTTACTTAAATATGTTGTTAATGTGCAAATTCCATGATGAATCGTTTGAAATCGTTACACCCAAGTAACTGACCGAGTTTGATATTGGAATTACTGTGTTATCATAAACAACCTGAGGAAGGTTTACGTTACTAAGGATTTTGTACGTGTACATATTGCCTACAATTAAACCATCGCCTATAGACCAATAAAACGCACACAAAAAATCTGGAACACCACAGTGACGAGCACTGACGCTATTGTGGCAGGAATAGGCAAGGCTCTACCATCTAGCAGCCACGATGCTAGTAACTCTTATAGTTAATCGGTCGCCTTTTACGACCTGCCTGGCAGAACGGCAGTTGGCCTATTGTTCAAAGGAGCCCGGGACCAACACGGGGAAACTTTAACAACTGGCACATAGTTTAAATGAGAGTTTTAAATTTATTTGTAGCTATATCTTATTATTCGATCTTGTATTAAATATTTAATTTTATATTAAAGTTACTTCGCAATTAGATATACATATCATTGTCATCGCGGATTTATTTAAAGTCTTATTAAGCTCCACAAATGTTCTATAAAACATATTAACATATCTCATTAAGTATGAGTTTGTTAGGAAAGCATTTGGTCGACTGATTTTCCGGCAACGTACCCAAGTAGGAAAACAGGCTGCCGTGAAAATAGCTTCTATTATATATAGCCTTTTTTTTATTTGAAGTTCTTTTCTATATGATTGTAAAAGAATTTTTGACATCGAATGGATATTTTTGAATACATCTTTTACATGATCGTCCCAAAAACATTTTAATTTTTGATTAATTTTATAATATTTATAAAAAAAATATTAGGGTTCTGCAGCCCTCCGCAATGTGAACTTACTGTGCTAAATTTCATATATATATATATATATATATATATATATATATATATATATATATATATATATATATATATATATATATATATATATATATATATATATATAACGTTGCAGAATTCTACCATATAGTTAGCAGTCATGATGTTAGTGACGCTTATGGGCCTTTTCTCACCTTCTAAGAGAGAGCAAAGTCAACTTAACAATATGAAATAAAATAATCGACAAATAAATATATATATATATATATATATATATATATATATATATATATGTGTGTGTGTGTGTGTGTGTGTTATAAACGACTATTTTTATTTGTCGATTATTTTATTTCATATGGGCTTTTACTTTGTAAAAATTTCTACTTTGCAAAAAGTTTGTTGTTAAAATTTTGAAATCAATCGTGATTTCCCATACAATATTTAGCAATTAATATATACTTGTATTGTTTCACAATGAAGCATTTGTTTTAATGTAAACAGTACAAGAATTTTAATTGATAAATATTTATTGAAATGAAATTTCATCGTCGTGTCGATAGTCAAAGTGAAGAATATAATTGCCCATACTTTTTCTCCAAAAGGCGGATTCTTTTCGAAGAATAGGTCAACTACCTTACTACTAAATATCTCTTAGAAGGTGAGAAAAGGCCCATAAGCGTCACTAACATCATGACTGCTAACTATATGGTAGAATTCTGCAACGTCTCTACCGGGTTTAGATACCACCACCTTATTTTTTTATATTGCACACGAATAACAAAAATTAACATATTGACAAAATTAGTAGTCTTCCAACAAGCTTTGGGCTTGCTTGTAAAAGAAAAAATAAAATAAGGTAAAATAAGTGTTCAAAAACAAAAGGAACTTAACTACTAAAATAATACAACATATTAGGCGATCCTTAAAGATTAATAATTTTAAACTTACTTATTTCTGCTACAATAGCGTTGGTGCTCTTCGCTGCCTGCCATGTTCTGTTTTGGAGGTTAAGTTAGCCAGGAAACTTCATCAGAGGAGCCATATTTTTATTTGCTATCTTATGATATAAAAAATAAGACATTTCTTTCCTGGCGGAAGAAATAATTGTCGCATATAAACGCTATAAAATGTTAATGGTGCGTTACCATTGATTGTATGATGGGGATGTAATGACAATAAGGCAATAACACATGCATATATTTATAGGCTACCTTAACACAGCAACGAGACACGCATTGATGCTACTATGGTAGAAATATGGAAGACTAAACATCCCCGAGGAGTCGCACCCACATAGTAACTGGTTTTGCCAATCGACTAACTGACATCTGACTGAATTGACCACAGACTACACTAAAACTAACAGACACGGTGTTGAGCAGGGGACGTATTTAGCCGCGCATAAAAGTAAATGTTCCTAAATGTAAAACGTTTTTTAATTTCTTCCTATGTGTTGCTCCTAAGTGTCAAAAGATATAATATAATAAAAGTTGGAAATATACGTTGTTCTGCTATTTTAACGTGCCAAATTAAAAGACAAGGTTCAAAACATACCCCTAGAATAATTTTATTTCATCGATAAGTAATATAACTTTTCTAGGTGTAAATGCAAGCTACATTTACAATTCAATAAATTTCCTTAAGAGGCGTATCCATTTTAATCTGTGGAAATGACAGAAAAGCAAATTATCTGTTTTTCAAAAAAAGCCTGTAAACCCAGATATGTAAAAGAGTGCTACGAAATTGACGCCCAGAATATCATTTTTTGTCGGTTTCTATCGTAGCTGATATATGTTATCGTAGCTATATACTACCTGTGCCAAAATTATATGTAAGACCGAAAAGTAGTAGAGCCCAAAATATTAAAATCTCAAATTTGCAGCTGTGCAAACAAAATATTTTTAAGAATAACATACTTTCACCCACGCTTATGATAAATAGATTTATGAATAAACAATGTTTAAAATCATGAAAAAAGATTTTTAATACCGAATTTTTAGTTTTATTTAAAAATACTAATTTATGTGTCATCTCGATGTCTGGAAATCCACAACTGTGCGTTTCTCCCGACACTATTTACCTCGCACTACTCTGTTGTGGAACCAATTACCGGCAGGGGTATTTCTGAACGGATACGACATAGGGACCTTCAAAAAAAGAGCTTACTCATTCTTAAAAGGCTGGCAACGCAACTGCAAGACCGCTGGTATTGCAGATGTTCATGGGCGGCGGTGATCACTTACCATCAGGTGCACCTCTTGCTCGTTTGCCCCCTCTTCTATAAAAAAAAAATTGTGTTTCATATTGTGCGCTCTTAATGATGCATTCCTAGGCACGTGTGTTAATACCACTTGCATTAGTTTACCGGCTACCTTACTATCTAAATCGTAATCCGACACTGACAAGTATTAAGGCAGGAATATTAATACAATATATCTAAAGACGAATCTGTTTTACCTTAAGAGTTATCTATAATAGTAAATATTACATCAAAAGACGCATCTGTTTTACCGTAAGGAGCTCCCGGTAAGAGTGAACAAAACCACCAAAGATGCATCTGTTTTACCTTAAGAGTTTTCCCTCGTGTTGAATCTGGGTTCCTTTGAAGAATAGACAAACTGTCGTTCTGCCAGGCAGGTCGTAAAAGGCGACCGATTGGCTATGCGAGTCACTAACATTCGTGGCTACTAGGTGGTAGAGTTCTGCATTGTCTCGCCTGGGTCTGGTACCACCGCCTTACATATTCCTGCCGCAATAACGTTTGTGCTTGTCGCTGTCGTGTTCCGGTTTGGAGGGTAAGGTAGCCGGTAAACTTATGCATGTAGCATTAGACCTCGCCACAAGATAGCAACGCACCATTAACATATTTTGTGTCTATAGGCGATGGTTGACTCTTTCCATCAGGAGACCCATCTGCTTGTTTGCTATCTTATGATATATATATAAAAAAAAAACCTTAAGAGTTAGGTACCTATAAGAGTAAATAAAACATATAAAGACGCATCTGTTTTGTCTTAAGAGTTACCGGTAAAAGTGAATACAATATCTAAGATACATTTATTTTACCTTAAGAGTTACCGTCAAAAGTGAACACAACACTCAAAATGCATCTGCTTTACCGTAAGAGCTGCCGCTGAGAATGACACAACATCCAAACATACATCTGAGTGCTAAGTGTGAGTTTTTCTTTTCGCATTCGATCGTGAGCGCGTTTGGAGTTTACTAGGAATTTGTATGTGATTTGTACAGCGCCACCTAGTGGTAAACGTGAGAAACCAGTTTACCACTAGGTGGCGCTGTACAAATCACATACAAATTCCTAGTAAACTCAAAACGCGCTCACGATCGAATGCCAAAAGAAAAACTCACACTTAGCACTCTGTTTTGCCTTAAGGATTACCTATGAGTAAATAATACGTATAAGGAAGGGATGCACCTAATTTATCCAAAGAGTTACCGGTAAGAGTGAACACAACATTCATTTACCTTAAGAGTTATCTATACGAGTGTAAACTATGTACATACATCTAAAGACGCATCTGTTTCTGCGTCTGCTTTAAGAGTTACCTATGAGCAAATAATACATCTAAAGACGCAACTGATTTACCCTAAGAGTTCCGGTAAGAGTGAACACAACATTCAAAAATACATCTGTTTTATCTTAAAAGTTATCTATAAAAGTAAAAACTACATCTAAAGATGCATCTGTTTATCTTAAGAGTTACCATTAAGAGTGAACACAACACCTAAAGATACTTTTATTTTACGGCGTATTACCGGTTTGTAGGTTGACAAGATGAATATGTCAACTTTAACAATTATTCCTTGTTATATGTGGCGACCAAGACCAACACATTCTTGAGCTTTTCTAATGTACAGAAATTTTAGCACCAACGCCAAACTCTAGATTGTCAGTAAGACTTTTCTGGGTGGAAATAACCAACTTTTATCCATCTATTAATCCTATAACTATATTAAATGCAACTGTTATAGGATGAATACCTTAGCTCTTCCCTTGTGATCAGTATTCTTTAGTGACGTGATCAACTACCTTCAATACTTAGGTTTTCCTGATAAGCTCTACTTGTGTAAATGTAAGTGTGTGTGTGTGTGTGTGTGTGTGTGTGCGTGCGTGCGTGAGTGCGTGAGTGCGTGCGTGCGTGCGTGCGAGCGTGCGTGCGTGCGTGCGTGCGTGTGTGCGTAAGGGAGTGCGTGCGTGCGTGCGTGCATGCGTGCGTGCGAGCGTGCGTGCGTGCGTGCGTGCATGCGTGCGTGCGTGCATGGTGCATGCGTGCGTGCGTGCGTGCGTGCGTGCGATCTTGCGTGTGCGCGTGCGTGCGCGCGTGCGCTTGCGTGTGCGTGTGCGTGCGTGTGTGTGTGTGTGTGTGTGTGTGTGTGTTTGTTACTCCTGTTCGCCTTAAAAATAGGGGCTCAATAATAAAAAAAATAAAGAAAAATAATTAGTTTCTGTCCAGACCTAACATAGGCAACTTTTCGTCCTGAAAAATGTTTATAGTTTTCTTGGGATTCAACTATAGCTGTTAATTACGCAGAGCTGCCACATCTATAAAATAAAGAAAAGTATATGCGTGTTACTTTTTCACGATTGGAGTGAACTTTTTCTTATAAGTAAAAAGTCGCAGTAAAACTCTTGAATAGTATTATTTGTATCAAGCTGCTTTTGAAACCATTAAATAAATGATATTTAAAAAAACGCGTTTAGATTACCTCATATTGGTTTGTTAAAAACGTACTATATTCTATTTTACATAGCGGAAACTGCGTTATTTCCGTCCAAATAAAAATCCGAGTTACTTTCAAGTCACGCCTGAATATGTTTCGCTTCTAAACCTTTTTACTACCAGAGAAAAATTTACAAGTATTGGCATTTGAATATCTGTCCTTTAATCTTTGGCAATTCACAGTTCATTGAGTGTTATGGAAATAAATCAAATTTGGCTAAACGTTCGGCCTCCTCTATTTGATGTATGTCCCGCAATAGAGGCCGATAAATTATCGCTGATATATCGCACGGCACTGTTTGGTGTTTTGTTTATTCACTTGCATTAAATGCACTACTAGTGCAGAGTGATTTTCTTATTGCGGTTATTTGTATTGATTATATTGAATCGCAGTCGTAGGGTTAGCTTTTTCAGCTTAGATCATGATGACGATTAATTTCGATCCCAAAAAGCCTCCTAGCAATTTTTTTTATGAAGGATCGACCACTCTAAGGCGTGCCTTAACGGGCTGGGCTGCATCAATGAACCAAACAAAAAATCTTCCCGTCGCTATCGACGGTAAGATTTTTTTTGGTTCAACTCTATAGAGAGAAAGGAAATAAATTTGGTACTCGTTCCTCTTTTTTAAAACGCAGTCACAGCAAAGAAACTTAATAAAAATCATGACAGATTCAAGCGTCAATTACAGAAGAATCCAATCAAATACGACTACGTTATTAAAGAAACACTATAATAAAAAATGTATATTTTTTCTCTTTAAACTTTAATAGAATAGTTTTAACTTACGCCACGTAGAAAATGTTACTACTCGTAACTAACCGAGTCGTTTCATTGGTATGGGAACCGGGCATTACGAGAAAATTAAAAATATAAGATTTAGTATCTCTACTAACTCTTAACATCATTAAATACTATTTTTGCAGCTAAGCTATTTTTGTTATTTTATGAAAAATATCGGTTAAAAATACAATTAAATTTTTGCAACTTGGTGTTGACTAAACCCATAACACAAGCAAATAACTTTTTTACTTTGAGGTTAGATCAGTAAGTGTAGTATGTCCCGTGAATGTTTATATTTATTTGGTATTGATTATTATTTAACATTGTAATAAAATACTTTTTTGCTAATACAGAAAAATTACATGTTAAATCTTGTAAAGAATATAGGCGTATTGCGTATATCTCAAATAATGGCTCATGAAAGGTCTTTCCTTATTACTCCCTAACGTCAAACCGTTAAAATGCAAGTGGATCATTATAATGTCCTAGCCCTAAATTAAGGTGAATAAATAAACCCTTACTCTAACATCTCCTTAATTTGTACCTTGTATTGGCGTGCCACAAAGATATAACTTATGCTGGAAATCATATTTAAGACTTTTCAAGCGTAAATTGAACGCTTAAAGTTATTTTTTAGTAGAAAAGTAAATCAACATGAAATTTACTTGATCGATGCTGATTAATAATGTCTTATAATGGATTTTATTTAATTTGTTTTAAAAACTAATCTAATACAATTATTATGAAGCATATTTATCATTTACAATTTTAGCAAAGACACGTTTAAGCTTAATAATGAGTAAAAAACGTTTCTTTACTTCTAAGTTATTTCTCTTACATAATTTATAATAAGAAAAATACAACCTTTTTTGAACAGTATTCGCCACTCCCGAGATTTTGCAAGTACGTTGTTAGTATTTAAATTTTGCAAGTAAAAAATGTAAGTGCTAAAAAAATGTAATATCGTAAAGCAAAAAAAAAAAGATTTGAAAACAAATCCTTTTATGCAAAAAACATTATCCTTATGTAAAACGACGTTGTCTTTACACACAAAGTACTAAATACATAATGTAATGCCACTCCCGAAAAGAACGAAAGAAGCTCGAAAGAAACACCTTTTTTAAAAAGAAAAAGTTTTATGAGAGTCTCCGAAACCAGTGTGTTCATATAAAGAGTGTTATGGATGTGGAGGAAGCCAGGCAAGCCTGTCCGGGTGGTGATGCACTCAATTCTCTCTGTCTACTCTGTAAGGGGGTCTGTGATAATTTTTCAAAATATCGTGTAAGTCCGGGCTCATTTGAAGAATAGACCAACTGCCGTTCTGCCAGGCAGGTCTTAAGTGGCGACCGATTGGTGATTACTACCATCGTGGCTACTAAGTGGAAGAGTTCTGCAATGTCTCGCCCGGGTCAGTTACCACCGTCTTACCTATTCCTGCCGCAATTGCATCAGTACTTGTCACTGTCGTATTTCGGTTGGAAGGGTAAGGTTGTTGGTAAATTTATGCATATGGCATAAGACCTCGCCACACGATAGCAACGCGCCATTAACATCTTTGGTGTCTATTGGCGATAGTTGACTTTTTCCATCAGGAGACACATGCTTATAATTAAAATCAAGACCCATGTTTGTTTGCTATTTTGTGATATAAAAAAACGGGACAGATCGACCACAGGGCAATTGCTAGTTTAAATGTTAATACATAAAGCAAAAACGTTAAAAAAACGGAAAAAATAAAGAAGAATGAAATTTGGCATAATTAAAATTTAGATGGTGAAATACGGCATAAAGGTAATGGAGAATGGAGGAGATCGAAGTTTGCCATAATTAAAATTTAGATGGTGAAATACTGCATAAAGGTAATTGAAAATGGAGAAGAATGAAATATAACATAACTAAAATTTACATAGTAAAATACTGCAGAAAGTTAATGTTTTTGTTTATTATACATTGAAAACTCATTAGAATTATTATAAAAACAAATATATATGTACACATTACACACTGCATTCACTTGACGTAAATCATAACATACATAAATGTATACTATTATGTTTATGACTAAAATCTGGTCTGAAACTTAGAAGATATTTTATTGTTTAGTCTATGGTCAAATAGAGCCATGGTCGAATTTCGCCTAGAGGGTGATCACTAGTTTATATTATTTTTTATGAACAACAGGGTATATCCTCATAGTAATAATGTCGCACAGGTTCACCGGTAAAGCATTGTACGTGTATGTACAAATAAGTGATTGTGATACCGATAATGTATAAAAATAGGTAGTTAAATTTTGATCTAATTATTCAATAAAAATGTATAGTGTGGACACCCTCACACGGCGCGCACGCGCAGAAGTTTATTGTTTCCAAACAACAATTTACCGAACTCGCGACTATTGACCATACTTTTTGAATATTACAACAATAATTTCTTTGAGATTTACTATCTAGCTAAGAAATATTCTCACTTTATTATATTTTATATTGTTTGTCTAAGACCATTAACTACCGTGTCCTTCAATATGTATAATATATTACTCATAAACTATATAATATTCCGAATGACTCTTCCATTATCTTTATATGAAAGGATTGACTCCGTAATGGCCGTAAATCTACCTAATTGGAAGGATCTCGCAAAAAGCCGTCTCTATTCTGCCCTTCATGGTGCTTGTATTAAATGTGTTACCTATTATGTCTGTTTTAAATCATGATGTTGTTTCTTCTTTTCATATAGCGTAAGATAGTACCTACTGCTCAAATACGATCTTTGTCGGTCGGTCCAGACTCATTTTAAAGAACAAACGCCTTCCTGCTAAGCAGTTAATACAAGACGAACCATTGTCTAAACGTGGTACTATGGCCATCGTCACTACTAGAGTACTGTAATATCTCGCGTGGAGGGAAATTTATTTTATATAGAACAACAAACAAGCACGTAGTTATTCTGGCGAAAAAAAAAAAAAGAATTGCCTTTGCGGTTCAAAATATGTATTGTTTCATAAAGAACTAGCTGTTGCCTGCGACATCGTCCGCGCGGACTTCGTTTACTCCGCACTGCTCCTCCCCTGTAGGTGACAGCGTGATAATATGTAGCCTATATGTTGACCCGACCTGTTAGTAATATTCATGCAAAATTTGAAGTAAATCCATGCAGTACTTTTTAAGTTTACCCCGGACATACATACAGACAAACAGACAAACAGACAAACAGACAAACAGACATACAGACAAACAGACAAACAGACAAACAGACAAACAGACAAACAGACAAACAAACAAACAGACAAACAGACAAACAGACAAACAGACAAACAGACAAACAGACAAACAGACAAACAGACAAACAGACAAACAGACAAACAGACAAACAGACAAACAGACAAACAGACAAAAATTCTAAAAACTATATTTTTGGCTTCGATATCGATTATAGATCACGCCCCAAGTATTTTAAAAAAAAAATATTCAATGTACAGTTTCGACTTTCCTACGATTTTGTTATATGTATAGATGTACCATATTCACTTATATGACTTACTTTTACTAACATAATACTAATCTATATTTAATATTATAAATGAGAAATTTTGGATGTTTGGATGGATGTTTGTTACTCAATCACGCTAAAACTACTAAGCGGATTTAGATGAAATTTGGCACACAAGTAGATGATGACCTGAAATAGCACAAAGGCTATATTTATCCCGGAAAAATGAGTTTTTCCTCTTCCGCTTTGGCGGCGAGGGCGACTTAGTAGTTTGGACGAGATTGAGTTTGTTACTCAATCACGCCAAAACTACTAAGCGGAAGTGGAAAAACTCATTTTTCCGCGATAAATATAGCCTTTGTTCTATTCTAGGTAACCATCTACTTGTGTGTCAAATTTCATCCAAATCAGCTTAGTAGTTTTTGCCTGATTGAGTAACGAACATCTGTTCATCCAAACGTCCATCCATCAAAACATCTAAACTTTCGCATTTATAATATAAGTCAGTTCTTGTGTTGGTATTTGTGAACACTTTCACTAATAATTATAAATACATACTTATTAAACGCCACCCCAAAGTTCCTAAAAATAATCCATACTATCCATACTAATATTATAAATGCGAAAGTAACTCTGTCTGTCTGTCTGTCTGTCTGTCTGTCTGTCTGTCTGTCTGTCTGTCTGTCTGTCTGTTACGCTTTCATGGCTAAACCGCTGAACTGATTTGGATAAAATTTGGTACAAATATAGTTTGAGACCCAAGAAAGGACATAGGGTAGTTCTTATCCCGGAAATCCCACGGGAACGGGAACTATGCAGGTTTTTATTTTAGAATTTTTTTACACGCGAACGAAGTCGCGGGCACAGCTAGTAATTATATATGCACAAAATAAATTTGTATCCTATTGACATCAAAGACGTTTATGATGAGGTGCTGTGGCGGCGTTGAAAAGCGATATTCATAAGTTTTACCAGCTACTTGACCCTTTCCCCACGTTGATCTAAAGCCCTTTGAGAAATAGATCATCTAACATTCTGCCAGACGGTTCCTAGAACTCCAACACTTTACCTAACCCAGCAATCAAGACCTCATAAACTATGCCAAATCGGCTTATCACTAGACAATAATGCATTTAAACAAGTTTTCAGATAACAAAAGTATTTCAAGAATCTATTGCCCATTGTTTGTTAAGCGATTTCTTTCGTGATTCGGATCATAAACAGACAGCGAAACGGAAGCATACAAAATCACTATGAAATATTGTAGAACATATCTTTACTGCAAAATAGTTTCTTTTACTAAATGCACACTATCGGTATTATTGCTAAATGTTTGATCGTGTGCGTCGATGAGTCGTCGATGATTTTAGGCCGCCCCTTTGATTAAGTGGTTAGCAAACCTGACTATGCAATCGACGGGGCTCGGGTTCGATCCCCGACGGTTACAAGCATTTGTGTGATGAGCATAAATGTTTGTATTTCTGGGTTTGAGTGTTTATTAAATATATTCTAGTATTTTTATATTTACTAGCTGACCCGCCGCAGCTTCGCCCGCGAGTAGATTAACATGTCGTCTAAATAGATTTTCATACAAATTTTATTCCCTATTTCAGCTTTTAGGGGTTCATTTTTGCAAAAAAAATTAGCCTATGTTTGACCCGAGATCTTCATCTATTACCATGCCAAATTTCATGAAAATCAATCCAGCGGTTTAGCCGTGAAAGCGTAACAGACAGACAGACAGACTTTCGCATTTATAATAATAGTATGTATTTCTTTGTATTAGTATCGTTGACTAACACCCATAACACAAGTAAATAATTTGCTTACTTTGGGGTTAGATCAGTAAGTGTAATTTGTCCAGTGAATATTTATTATTTATCATTATTGCTACACCGTAATCGATGCGATAGGAGGGGGGTAAATTCACAAGCTTACTCATATAGGTTTTTACATATTATAAGATAGTAAACAAACAGATGGCACTTCTGATGGAAAAAAATAACCATTGCCAGACACCAAAGATTTTAATGGTGCGTTGCTATGCTACTGACGAGGTCTTAATACCACATGCATAAGTATACCGGCTACTTTATCCTCCAAATCGGAACACGACAGTGACAAACACTGGCACAGGTACATTAATACCACCAAACTCATAAATTTGTTTTGTATATGTGTATGTCACTGAACTTATCTTTTTTACATCATTTTGCAAACTCCTGATAGAAAGAAAAACCATCGCCTATAGACACCAAAAATGTTAATGGTGCGTTGATATCCGTGTGACGGGATGACAATGCCAAATGCATAAATCTACCAGCTACCTTACCCTTAAAACCGGAACACGACAATGACAAGCACTGACGCTATTGGTGCAAGTATAAGTAAGGCGGTGATACCCAGTACCCGGGAGAGATGATACAGAACTCTACCATCTAGTAGATACGACGGTAGCCACACTACCTATAGCTAATCGGGCGACCGATTACGAGAACGACAGTTGGTCTATTCCTCAAAGGAGCCCAGACCAACACGTGGGAAGTTCTTCCCCAGCTTAATAATAATAATAAATATTCACGGGACAAATTACACTTACTGATCTAACCCCAAAGTAAGCAATTATTTGCTTGTGTTATGGGTGTTAGTCAACGATACTAATACATAGAAATACATATATAAATACCAGAATATATATATATAATAAACACCCAAACCCGGAAATTCAAACATTTATGCTCATCACACAAATGCACAACCCCGTCGGGGATCGAACCCGAGTCCGGTAGGTTGCGTAGTCAGGGTCGCTAACCACTCGACCAATGAGGCGGTCGATATTCGATCTTGTTTGCTATCTTATGATATAAAATAAATCTAGAGACAATGACCACCACGCACTGCAAGCTAGTTTACGTTTGCGAGATATTTCAGCATAATTAAATCATATATTTCTAATTTTATAGTCTTGAAAATGTATTTTATTAATTAGAGCATTGCAGATATATTCACGTCAATAAACAGGGGTCAATAAATTCTAGTACCATTTCGATGGTAGCTCGAATACATACCTTTACTTAGTACGATGCTACGATGACACTTCAATTGATGATCACGCTAGAAATCTTAACTTGAAATTCAATTACCATTGACTCGATTTTGACTTTGATGCTACTCGATTTCTAGATAGACTAGTAAAATATGAAATGTATGTTTGTGATTTTAGTATTTTCAAACGCGAGTGTATCTATTTACGATACGCAAAACGTTACGTAACGTAAAGGTTAACTTCTAGTTTCATAATACATAGTAATATGCTTGCTTTAAATCAGCGAATAATGGATATCGTTGGACAATTTTGCGGGTTAATTTAACCTCAAAGTAAGCAAAGAATTTGCTTGTGATATTGATGTCAGTCGATGACACTAATACCTAGAAATACACTGTATTATAATTATTCATTATACATGACAAAAAATTTAAACAACTGGTACTTATTCGAATTTTACAAAAAAGTTTTTTCATTATACTGCTTGTTTTTTTATTATTTTATCATAAGAAAGCAAATAAGCAGATAGGTCTTTTAATGAAAAGAGACTACCATCGTCTATAGACACAAAATATGTTAATGGTGCGTTGCTATCTTCTGGCGAGGTCTAATGCCACTATCATATGTTTATAGGCTACCTTACCCTCCAAACCGAAACACGACAGTGGCAAACACTGACGCTATTACGGCAGGAATAGGTAAGGTGATTGTAGCAGACCCGGTGAGACAGTGCAGAACTTTACCACCTAGTAACCACGATGGTGGTGGCTCGCATAGCCAAATGGTTGCCTCTTACGACCTGCGTGGCAGAACAGCAGTTGGCCTATTCTTCAAAGGAGCCTCAGATCAACAGAACGGAACAACGGGGAACGAAATTAGATTCGCCAACCACTCTATCATCTGGGCGGTTAGACATATCGCCAGTAACTGATATTACGGCAGTAGCATGGGCAAGTTGTAAACACCTTAAGCTTACGAGTTGCAATACAAAGCAAAGTTGCAGTAGTTGCAACCAAGGAAGTTACATACTATCTGGAATGTTCGCATGCGCTTGAAAATCGTTCCGAAGAGTACAACGACATGGGTGGAGTGTGTCTCTTTCTACTAAATAAAAAATTTGAGAAAACAATTTTTGCATTGCATAAATAATCAAGTAATAATGTAAATAAGCGCATTGTAGAACTGAATATGTTAATTACAATATATTTTATGCTAATATAATTTACACTTTGATTATATTTTATGATAATTAAAGTGTATGAATAAAAGGGATACAATGGTTACCGAATGTATAAAAATCTATCATCCGAAAGGGACAATATCTACTATTTTCGCTGTCTTGCTCAGAACATTTTTCCCTTTGTTAAGTAAGAAACAAACGTCAACTTTATTAGCAACCAAATAAAGTACATTTTCTTTTTTTAAATACTGCTTCATAATAATTCCAGTTCTCGTATATAACTTCCTTGGTTGCAACTAAAAATGACAAGTTTAATTTTCGCGTACTAATAATTGCTTAACAGAAAGATTTAATAATTAGAATGAGGCTCTAGAACTAAACAGTAATTGTTTTAGGTACAACAAAACTTTGGTGAAATTTTTTTTCTCTATTTTTATGCTTCAAAATAACATGTGGCACACTTTGTAGAATCAGCGATTTGCCGTTTTGCCGATGCCGGGCCGTTCATAAGAATGATTGACAATTCGAGTCACTACCATCGTGGCCTAGTAAGGTGTAGGTAACCTAAGTGACCTAGTAAGGTGGTAGAGTTCTGCATTGTCTGGACCAGGTCCATGACCACCACCACTGTCGTGTTGCGGTTAGGAGGGTAAGGTAGCCAGTAAACTTATTAACTTACGATAGTCAACCTAAAACTTCACAACAAATAAACTAACAATACATAATTTACAGCTAAAACCATAATGATGCGAGACATGTTGCGCTACAAAAGTCTGACGACGGTATTAATTTTGCCAAACAAATATCAAAAATCAAGACAGAATATAAGTAAAGTTTCAATATATTTTTGTAGCTGTAGTATCTGGTAAAAGTAACCGCCGAGGAAAAGTGTCTGGCAATTTCGATTATTAATTTTTAACATAATTTTCTAAATCATATGTGATAATCAAAGCTAAGAATTTAAGGAAAGCGACTAGGTACTATTTTTATCTACCTTTTATATCTGGTATCTGACAATTGGCTGCCTGGTATCTGACAATTGGCCTAGGTAGCAGTTGTGCATAATATACAATTATATTTAGATCCGCTTGCACCGAACTAGGTATTTACTTTTACATAGGCTGGTCTTTGCAACTCCACAAGTCGGCGCCTTTTTGCGTCTAACCACACTATTTAAATGCTTTATAAATTATTTTTACTATGTTTAAAATGATATAAAAATATTAAAACAGTTTAGCGCAAGCTGCCCGTAAAGTATATACTAACACTCCTTTATCCCTTACATTTTATTTCTGAGAAAATAATTCATGTCTTAGGATTTTGGGCTCAAACCAAAAAAACATGAGTGGTTTTTGAGCCCAACTGGGCTGGGTTGTGGCTGCTAAAAAGAATTGACCGACCGACTGATTTTCCGAAAATTATGAACCCACCCATCAAAAATGCTTCTAAAAATTAAATTGAATAAAAAACTAATTTGGCATACTTAATTAAAAATTTCTCAATAAATATCTTAGTAAAATTAAACAGTTAATTTGAATAAAAATGATTTGATATAATTTGATTTGAAATATATTTCAACATATCATTTTTTTTATTATATTACAAAAAATGAACAGATATTTGATTATTTTATTGTTGATATTCACATTTTTACCACGCGAATAGCAACTCACTATTACCACTATTAATGGTGGTAACGTTAATGGTGCTTCCCTAACTTCGGTTTCAATCAGCAAAAATGCATTAATCATTTCTTGCAAAAGAACCATCCACAAATTTGCTTGCATTTATATACAAACAAAATTTTTGTTTTTATTATATTTGTAAAGATTTATTAGATAATGATCATTAAGGTACGATTGCTTCAACATAAATGTTTTAAAAGCAGACCTCATTATGTAAAACTGCTTGGATTATCGAAAGGAAAAGCACATCCATTCTTTTTTTATGATCTCTCCACCCCTAACAGCGTTTTGTAGGGGGAATATTTTACCGATAAATATCTTTAGACATTTCCTTTCTGTTTATCTTGAATTTCGCTGATTTCTTAAACAGCATTTCTTTTAAACCGCTTTTTATCGTTATATTGTCTACAAGGAGTTCAGTATTCTTTTCAACTGAAAAAAGGAAATTCTCTGTATTGTATGCTGATTTTTAAACTCAATTTACATTAAAATTTATTATTGAATATTCTTTTCATTACAGGTCCATTTACACAAAACTCGAAAGATACAACAGTGTGAAGAATGATAAAACTTAATTACATAAACTTTGGTAATTTCTTACATTCCTTTATTAAGAAAATTATTTTTCTTTACAAAGGATTCAAGAAACAAAACAAAGATAAAGGCAGATTAGACTTTGATAAAAGAGTTAATTTGCTAAATGTAGTAAAATAATTAAATTAAAATTAAAATGCAAAATAGAAGCGCCTATGGCAAAATTTATTATTCACAAATATGAGAAAATCAAGTTGTTTTTAAATTGATTAACATCAATTTAAAAATCTCATAATTCGGAAACTTTAGAGTGGAAGACTCGTCAGGAAAACCATCGAATGTGTAAGACAAAAATTTCATCGTGTTTTTCATAATGTAATCAAGCGATTAAAGTCGAAAAAGAATTATTGTTATCAATAAATGTTTTTCCTTCGCCGAATCAAATTTTTGAAAGCCCCATTGCTTTATTGGTTACCCGATTCGAAATTTTTCGAAGAAAGAAAAGATAGTCTTGTCAAAACGAAGCTGTTCAAAAAAATTCAGCTTCTTATTATTAAAAAAAAAGTTTATTTGTGTAACCACATTCATTTGTGTATTTTATTTAAAAACTAGATTAAAACCCGGCTTCGCTCGGAAGTCTCATAATACGCAATCTTACATACAAAGTAGCAACACTCTAGTGACGTCTTCTTTCAACTATAAAATATTTTTTTAAATACACACCATATCATGATAATATATTATGTAGGTAATTTTAATTTTATTAAATTTAATTACACATATTCTTGCAATAATTATTTTTATTTCCTTTTTTTTTCAGTTGGGTAAAAAAGTATCCTATGTCACTCCTGGAAGTGAAGCTTACCAATGGTAAAACAATTTTTAAGATCAGTCCAGTAGTTTTTGAGTTTTTTTTATCATAAGATAGCAAACAAGCAGATGGGTCTCCTGAGGGAAAGAGTCAACCATCGCCTATAGACACCAAAGATGTTAATGGTGCGTTGCTATCTTGTGGCTAGGTCTAATGCCACATGCATAAGTTTACCGGCTACCTTGCCCTCTAAACCGGACCACGACAGCAACAAGCACTGACGATATTGTGGCAGGAATAGATAAGGCGGTGGTACTTGACCCGGGCGAGACAATGCAGAACTCTACCACCTAGTAGCCACGATGGTAGTGACTCACATAGCCAATCGGTCGCCTTTTACGACCTGCTTGGCAGAACGGCAGTTGGCCTATTCTACAAAGGAGCCCGGGACCAACACGGGGATTCATTCGTTACAAACATACAAAAATACAAATATTTTTCCGTCATAATATTGGTATAGATCAGGAGTTGGCAACCATTTTATGTCAGAAGAGCCTAGAGAAAATTACAATTTACAAAATTCAAAGTTTTAAAGAAGCATAAACAAATTTCTTACCTAAACAGTACTTCCAGAAATACAGAGAGCTTCCGATAGACTGATGACAGTGTGCGTGTGCGACGGGGAGGGGAAGCGATGAAAGAAATGTTTCGAATTTTTATTATTATTATAAATAAATAACTTTTGCGTATGGAACTAATGAGCCGCAGCTTCATATCGAAAGAGAAAGGCTCGCGAGCCGCAGGTTGCCGACCTCTGGTATAGATGGATAGAATTTTTGCAATTTCCGTGTATTATCATGACCTAACACCTAGATCACAATAAAATGTTCATCTTACTTTGACGTTAGATCTGTGCGCATAATTTACTATATCATAAATCGTAAGATAGCAAATAAAGCAGATATTTTTCCTGATGTAAAAAACAACAATCATCTATAGACACCAAAGATGTTAACGATGGGTTGCTATTCTTTTGGTGGGGCATGGGCACGGAGCAATAAAAAATCTCCAAACCAGAACACGACAGTCTCAATCACTGCGCCATTGCGGCAGGTATATTTAAGACGATTGTAACAAACCCGGACAAGACGATGCAGCAACATATTAGCCATGATGGTAGTGACTCGTATAGCCAATCGTTCGCCTCTTACCTGCCTAGCCGAAGGGCAGATTGTCTAAAAAAGGCCCAAACAACACGGAAAAATTATTAATCTTGTGAAAATCATTGAATATAAGGTATTAATTTACTAGGTGGTAGAGTTCTGCATTGTCACGCCCGGGTCTGGTACCACCGCCTTACCTATTCCTGCCGAAATAGCGTCAGTGTTTGTCACTATTGTGTTCCGGTTTGGAGGATAAGGTTGTTGGTAAACTTATGCAAGTGGCATTAGACCTCGCCACAACATAGCAACGCACCATTAACACCTTTGGTGTCTATAGGCGATGGTTGACTCTTTCCATCAGGAGACCCATCTGCTTGTTTGCTATCTTATGAAATAAAAAAAAATAAGGGTATTTTAATAAAACAACAAAAATTCATAAAAGTTTTAATTATCTTTACATTTCATACAATTGCCCTTATTAACTACAGGTGTCCTTACATAAATGTGTTTCAAACTCATTGAAAATAAAAGCTAGTTTTAATTTTTGACTTTGTATTTGTAAGCATCTTTGAGGCCTAAATTACTGACACTGAAGTCGGTTGCACCAAAAATATTTCAACTAGCGATGGCCTATGCCCGAAAATCGACCATAGCCAAATAATCAAATGTCTTTTAAATTTGACAACATACGTTAGCTCATAGCTGTAAGAAAGAAGCAAAGTATGCATGTTTGTATAATGAAGTATTAACAAAAGGTGGAGCTAGCACTCATGTAACTCAATTGAAACAAATATTTACGTTATATCCATTGATACAAAAAACCCAAGATACACAATCAGTGTGTCAAAAACGTCCTCCGAAACACAATTTTAAATTCTGCACTCATTTCAAATAGAATCGCGTCGGCCGCGTCACTGTCAATTTTATTTATTTTCGTACATTGCTTTGTAAAAACAACTATATGTCTTACACTTAAGGTTGGATATGCAAAGACATATGTTTTTGCCATATCTATAACTACTTAAAAGAAATTAGGGACACTTTTGAGTGTCAGATTTGTTCGGGACTGTGCATCTAGGGTTTTTTATATCAATGGTTATATCTCTGTCTATGAGGTCTCGCCATCTCTTTTTTATACTACTGTGTTAGAAAGACGGAGTAAGACCTCAGAAGATGACAGCAGTATTTAAAATTTGGTTTTAAGTCAGTATTAGAAGTGATGCTTCCAGATATAAAACAGCTTCATGGTTTGTATAATGTCACGTATGTCACATAAATATAATGTAATATTTATTTTTATTGATTTAATGTATTTCTAATGCACATTATTTAAAAATATTAGGTTTCTGCAGTTTTCCGCAATGTAAACTTTAACTGTACCAAATTTCATACTTCACCGTTCGCGCAATTGTCTTAAAAAGGGGTACAAAGTTTTTCCTTTACGCATTAATTTTTATATTATAGATACGTTTTAAATTACTTTTTATGGTTGAATACATTTAAAAAATTTTTAATCAATAGTTTTGTACAAGCCGATCTAAATAAAATTAAAAAAAAAACTGTATGCGGTTTGCCGTAAAGGTAAAGGTAACGAAAACTATATCCTCCTCTAAAAATAAATCTGCGCTAGGAAACTTTTGAAGTGGGGCCCAAATGTGGGCCCAAATCCTATAAATCAGATATATAAAAAAATGCCTCATTATAAAATATGGTGAAATAATAGATAAACGGTCACGGTCACGGTCAATAAATATTCACGGTCTTTTTATATATTGTAATAAATAAAATTGAAGCGTTTTCTATTAGTACTGATTTTGGAGGTCGTATATAGTACATGCAATAATATATGAGAATATATCGATAAATATTTAGTAATAGAATAAAAATGAAAATGCAAATTATTTCGATAAAACCTTTATGATAAAGTTAAACGTAAAATAATGAAAATAAGGCTGTTTTTATTTATATACTTCGATAAAAGTATTAAGGTTTACCATGGTTTACCAAGGCATACCATTACCATAGGTCCATTTTCTGGAAAGTCTAAACAAAATTCCTCTATTAATCACATCGTAGTTACGTCTATGCGTTGAAAATTTTCCCTTGGAAGTTATTATCTAGTCCCTCAGGCCTTGGGATTTAGAGGAATATTGTGGCATAAAAATACCATCCAAGTTAAACCGATATCGAAGCCAAAAATGTAGTTTTTAGAATTTTTGTCTGTTTGTCTGTTTATCTGTTTGTCTGTTTGTCTGTTTGTCTGTATGTATGTCCGGGGTAAACTCAAAAAGTACTGCATGGATTTACTTCAAATTTTCTATAAATATTACTAACAGGCTGGATCAACATATAGGTTACATATTATCACGCTATCACCTACGGGGAGGAGCAGTGCGGAGTAAACGAAGTCCGCGCGGACGAAGTCGCTGGCAACAGCTATTATTTTATAAATTTTCAATTGCCAAATAGAAAACTATGATAAGTATCAGAAGCTTGAGTCTTAGATACAGAAAGGCGCGAGCCATGATGTCCCTTTGATAGAAAGAGAAAAAACGTACATTTGGCGTTTTATGTAGTTACGTAGTTTAGATTTTTTACGTTACGCGTATAGCGTATAGTTACGCGTATTTACGTAGTTTAGATGGAGAAACGAATACCAAGTATAATTTTTTTCCTTCTCTATTGACGGATCGACTTTGTGTCACATAGATTATGTGAGTCAAGCGAGAAGTCGATACATAAACTTTCCGTATGGTTTCATCACTAACGCATTTTTATAGATGTCGCTTACACTCAATATGCTAATTTGTTTTATTATTAGATTACTATTGAATATTTACTCACAAAAACTATGTTAGTGCACCTATAGTATTTTGCCTAAAAATGTAAATTCACACTTTGTACGAACTAACATTTTTATTATAACTATCATTAATTTATAATGTAAATAATATTTTTATATGTTTTATTTATTTAAATCAATTCATATACATATAGCGAATTATTACAATAATTCTTAACTTATTAGTCAATAAGAGCTATTTTTATACTATAAAATCCCTCATTATAGCTGGTTAAGTTGCAAAAAGTTTTTAATCTGTTCAAACAGCTTAACAAATATCTGCAAAGCAAACCATAATATTATTGCTTCTTTATAGAGTATATTATAAAAATGAATAGCGGGAGGTAAAAAATGTATCACATATAATAAAAAATAAGCGAGCCTTTTAATAGTCGCATATGATCTGTTATATCTGACATCTAAGTGAATAAGTTGGTATAATCTTATCAGATTAGTAAACTATATCAATACACGCGCTCATTGGCTCAAATTCAAATAGCTTGCGCTGCCTCGACTTTGTGTTACGCATTTCCGTCGTATTTCACATCACTCCCAAAGATTGCAAGACAGAAAAAGAAGAGCTGTTATATACCAATAAAATCCGTGAATCTCACGTCCCTCAAGGGACAAGCATGAATACGAATAGTGCACCCACAATTCGCTTGGTACTCATCAAGACATCAACCGCCAAAACCACTAAAAATTACTGACCAAGAAATTGTATACAGTAATGAGTACTAGCATCTGGAAAAACAATTTTAACTGTATTATTAATAATTAACGGGATCTTACCGCGATTAGCTGTTGCAAGCACCATGATCATGGAGGAGTTCCCCCGTGATCGTGATGCTTGCCACAGCACCGAAATATCGGGAAAATAATTCATCAACTAATTGCAATAAGATCCCTTTAATTATTAATAATTTAGTTTAAAAAAGCCGCGGAAGCTTAAAAGAAATTCTAACTGTATTTTATCCCAAACGAATAAATGCTTTATGAGATCGTCACTTGGATTGATCAGAAATTCAATATACCAACCGCACAGTCACATCAAAAATACACTTATAACATGTAATAATTCCATGACAATTCCTAAATTGAACATTTATTATGTGACACAATTATTTAATAAAATACGATCCAGATATATCTATCTTTTTGAAGTTGAGTTTACCGATGATATTTAAGCAGTCACGCAATACCTAACAAGAATAATTGATTGTCGATATCGATATTTTGCAATATTGAAATGTGAAGAAAAGGTACTTTTGTTGTTAAAGTATTTGACTGTTTAGGACGGTGAATAATTCTAAAATTATTCGTAGAACGAATCACTTGTTTTGTTTTGGTGAGTTTCTCAATTTTTAGAATTAAATATATCATTTTTAAGGCGGCTTGCATCAAAATGCTTAAATCATTTTAAGTCACTAAATATGTTTAAAGTGACAGCTTTTAAGGCGATTTGATATTTGCTAAACATGTTTAAGGGACTAAATGCATTTAAGCATTTTGGTGCAAGCCGCTCTTAATGGTACTACCAAAACGCGGCAAATTTATCTGAATCGTAGTTTATAATTTACAATATGAGGTTACGATACTCCTTAAATAATAAAAATATTATCAAATAATTTCCAAATACAATTAGTTGCTATTTTGTTAATTAATCATATATTTTGGCACAAAACCTTATTTATAGTAGTTTAATATCATATACTAAACTCCTCAGTCATTTTTTATGTCCTAACTTTTTTGTTTCCTAACATAATAATGTCAAAGTATTATAAAAATAATAATAAAACATACGTAAGAAGCTATCATAGTTATAGACAGCTACAGTCACCCAAAAAATAGTATGTAAATACCGTGTACATAAAAACCTGAACACATTAAATAAACTAAATATTTTCCAATTTTTTTACTAGATGATTTCCTGGAAGAAAATTATAGCTATCGCCTAAAAAAATTTTTACGGACTACCGTAATCTGATTCTCCTGCACCAGCCCATATACCATACAAAAATATCTGCACAAAAGAAATTGTGTTTATACAAGGCGCTTCTTACTTAATAATACAAAAGCTAAAATACCCGAAGAGTAATATTATTACATAAACAATAAATAAAACAGGAAATTAAACAGAAATAATAAATATTCTTTGAGTTATCAGTAGACTTAGTTGTATAAACGACCTGTGTGAGTGTGATTGTTTAACGAACCACTCCTAGCCTACTCGACAAGTTGAAAATGGTCTAAAATAGAGATACTGCTCTAACATTATGCGTGATAGCTCATTTGATCCGGAATAACTCCTAGAAAAATGTGCTAAAATCTGTTTTAGAACAAAAAAATTACAAAAGTTATAAACAATTAATTGGCAAATTACAAAATACCTTTTTTTCATCTTTGTTTCTAACTTTTGCAATTTTTACGCTTTTAGCACATTTTTCTAAGCATTATTCTGGATCCAATGAGCTATCGCATTAAATTTAAGAGCAGTATCTCTATTTAAGACCATTTTTAACTTGTCGAGTAGACTATCACGTTGATCACTCGCATAACAATAAAGTATGTGTATACGCCAATTTGTGCTAGCGCTGTTCGTGTTTGTTAGTGTGTCGACATAAACCAATTTTTATACATTTTTAGGATAAAATATAATATAGTTTAAAAACTATTGAAATCGATTCTAATGCTGATTCTGAACAAACTAGTTTCGGCTTTTATATCAAATATGAAGCATTAATAATGAATGAATAAATGATAACACATGTCTTCACCTTTGATATAATAATTTGATGTTTTATAAAAGATAATGTATTTTTTATATTATTCCAAATTCACTTAACAAAATACAACAAATAAATCCACAAAATAGTCTCGGTGTGCAAAATATTTATTTATCATTTTCATCGACGCAAATTGTATATAATTCATTGGAAAAATAATATGGAGTGCAGCAAACATGCGCAGGAAACCTGGATTTAGTGTTCAAACGTTTTACAGTATTTTGCTAAGTGATAAACTATACATGTGAGTATACACCTTTTGCCTCCATTTTTAAAATTTTACCCCTTGTTTAAGAAAAGAAGATACTATCTAGAACAATATGAAAATTATCCAAGTGCTAAGTTTAATTTTATAACGAAAAAATGCGGAAAAGTAGAAGATATCCAACATTTATTACTTGAATGTGTAAAATATGAAACTAATACAGAAAATGTCTTTGATACCTTAAAACTAAGAAAATTAGGCATAGGAGTGCTGCAGAGCATCCTAGCTCTATCTCAAGCCGGACTCTGTTCGAAGATTATGTAACATTCTTAGGTTAACAATTAGTTACAGGTTACAATGGGGCTGACATGTACTGACTTAAGTCCTAAAATTAAATAAAGATTACAAAAAAGAAAAAATATAGACATGTAAGTATAGAAGACAATTTAGTTGAACCGTTTTTTACTACTAATACTGAAATATTATCATTTATTTTAATTACGAAATTGTAAAATCCTACATATTCAGTATTCAAATATAATATTTAACACTAGTTTAAATTAATCACATAATCAATTGTATGTGATATACTGTATTGTTGTGATTATATTGCATAACTGGTTTTCTTTGCGCAGAAAATCCAATTATAATTTATATGACACCAGGAAAGAAGGTCGTTCAAATGACTGAATGTGAATTAAAATACTACAGTAATATCTTAAGGAAACATTCAAGTACTAAGAGAAACAAAAAGGAACAATATTTGCAAGAATAAAGTTATTAAAAAACTTTGAGTTAATACTTTAAATATAGTAATTAAAAATATAAAAAAATAATGATGACCTTACTGTCCCATGTGCTTTATTTGCAGAGCAAAATAAGGAAAGAGCTGATGATCTTCGTATAGGATTACTGCAGAGTAATTTACAAAATCATTGAAGATACAGAATATCAAATTTCGTAAAAATCAGGCTTGTACCAGTTGCTTCATTCCTTTTATTAAAAAGAAAAGATTTGATAACTTTGAAACAGCTGAACCAATTTAGATAAGACATATCTATAAACCACCGTTAAAAACCAGCTTTCAAATAACCTAATAAACTTTTAATTAATTTAGTTAGTTAAAACATGAATAACGGATTGTCTGATTTTTTTTAATTCCGCGCGTATCATTTTCTTTTTTATAAAAGAGGTGGCAAACGGACAGGAGGCTCACCTGATGGTAAGTGATTACCGCCGCCCATAGACAACTACATTACCAGAGGTCTTGCAATTGCGTTGCCGGCCTTTTAAGAATGAGTAAGTTCTTTTATTGAAGGTTCCTAAGTCGTATCCGTTTGAAAAAAATGGTTCCACATGGCAAAGGGGCAAAAAATGCGTTGAGAATCGCACGGTTCTGGATTTCCAGACATCGAGATGGTAAGGATGGAACTTCAAATTTTGTCGCGATGGCCGATGGTGAAATTCAGCGGCAGGTATTAATCCAAACGGTTCCTCGGAACATTCCCCATGATAGAGCCGATAAAAGATGCAGGGTGATGCCACATCTCTACGTAACGCCAAAGAATCAAGCCGATTTGAAATAGTCCCGTCATCGACGATTCGAGCCGCTCTACGTTGAATGCAATTAAAAGGAAAGAGCTGGTACTGTGGAGCCCCCTCTCTTAAATAAGAGCAGTACTCCATATATTCCATAAGAGGCTGGATTTGCGACTTATAAAGTAATAAGCGATGGATTGGTGTGAAGTACTGCCTGGCCCTGCTGAGAACTCCCAGCTTTTTAGAGGCTAATTTAGCCTAGCCTTCCAAGTGACCGCGGAACTGAACATCGCTCGATATGTCGACTCCAAGTATTTTAATACTGACTGTGTCTTTCAGGGAAGTATTTTCAAAATGAGGTGATACGACAAAGGGAGACATAATTACATTATTTTTTAAAATATTTGTTTAAATAAATTGGAAAACTTTTCGTATGCTTCATGAAGTTTCTATAGTATGTAAGTTAGACTTATGTTCTTTTTAATGTCAATCCTGGCTCCTTTTGAATAATAGACTATTCCTTTTGGATAATAAAACCTGACAGAACACTAGGCATATATGCCTCAGACAAATAATCAAATAAGTCACTAGCATCGTGACGACTAAATGATAGTGTTCTGTCCGATTTTATTATCACCATCTTAGTCCACTGCCTCAATATTGGCAGAGCTTGTTACTTCGTGTTCCAGTTTGGTAGTTTCGTTTTAATATAGAGCAACTGTTATATTATAAATTATTCAAAAGTATTCTAAATTAGTTTAAACATGCTGTAAGGATTAACACCGTTGTCACTAAAACCATCGATAGTTGACTTAATCTATACATATAATAAAATCGTAGGAAGGTCAAAACTGTACATTATTTTTTTTTTTTTAAATAATACTTAGGGCGTGATCTACAATCGATATCGAAGCCAAAAATATAGTTTTTAGAATTTTTGTCTGTTTGTCTGTATGTCCGTTTGTCTGTATGTCTGTTTGTCTGTTTGTCTGTATGTATGTCCGGGGTAAACTCAAAAAGTACTGCATAGATTAACTTCAAATTTTGCATGAATATTACTAATAGGTCGGGTCAACATATAGGCTACATATTATCACTAGCTAGCTGTGCGGAGTAAACGAAGTCCGCGCGGACGAAGTCGCTGGCAACAGCTAGTTATAATATTCCCCGTGTTGGTCCCAGGCTCCTTTGAATAGGCCAACTGCCGTTCTGCGAGGCAGGTCGTAAAAGGTGACCGATTGGTTTTACGAGTCACTACCATCGTGACTACTAGGTGGTAGAGTTCTGCATTGTCTCGCCTGGGTCTGGCACCACCGCCTTACCTATTCTTGCCGCAATAGAGTCAGTGCTTGTCACTGCCGTGTTCCGGTTTGGAGGGTAAGGTAGCCGGTAAACTTATGCATGTGGCATTAGACCTCGCCACAAGACAACGTACCATTAACATCTTTGGTGTATAGACACCAAAGATGTTAATGTGGTTGTTAATGTGTGGGATGGTTGAACCTTTCCATCAGGAGACCTATCTGCGTGTTTGCTATCTTATAATATAAAAAAAATATGTTTATGTGTTATTTTCTTTCAAAAATATAAGAAAGTTTCTGTCCGACACCATACGTAAATTCATGGATACTATGCGCAAAGGGTGCTGACCCGCTGCACTGGCCGTCCGGCCAGTTTGCGGTGTCTGATCAAGCGATGTTTCCCGCGCTCCGTCCACTTTTCCGTGCACTTGTATAGGGTGAAATACTTTTGAGGAAAAATGGAGACATTAAAAAAATTTTTTTTCATTGAATTTACGTTCTGTAAGTGAAACCAAACCACTGGTTTCAAAGGTAACAGTGTTTACACTAACAGCCTGTATAATACAGCAAATTCTGTTTTTAAATCACTTAATTTTAAGGGAAGCCTTTTGATATTTTACAAATTTGGTTAGCTTCCTAAATAAATTAAAAAAAAAAAATACTCTGGGCTCCTTCTGGAGAATGGACCAACTACTTTCTTGCTAAACAATTCGTACAACGAATGTGGGCCAAAACTTCTTACTAAAACTATGACTATTATGTGCTAGAAGTTTGTTTGCAATGTCTTACCCGGAGTTAGTATCGCCGCCTTACCTAATTTTACCACAAAAGCATCAATACTCGTCATTGCTAAAGCGAACTTGCTGCATAGATAGCAACACACCTTTAACATATTTGTTGTCTATTGATATTGGTGATGCTTGTATTTTTTCCGTGAGAGGTTCCGTGAGAACCATTTGACCTCGCCTCTGTGCTCTAGTGGTCCGATGTCAGAGTTGACCACGTGACGTCCCGGGTTCGATTACTGGGTCGGGCAGTTAAAAAATATATTTTTTCAGTTTTCTGATAAAAACAACGTTGCCCGGGATTGGAAAGTGCCCGTTTGGCGATAGGCTTGCCACCTATCACATTGTGGTACCAAATATCTTCGGCTAATCGTGGGTGCACTTGTTGTACCTCTGCCCACCTCTTCGGGGATACGGGTGTGAAGATACTTTTAAGAACCTTTTGACCATGTCTTACCCAATAATATACAGAGCAGTAAGTCTTGGGTTCCATTTTCTGGTCAGAGAATAATATTTTGATGTTCGTTTTTTCTCTATAAAATAAGTAGTAACTTAAGTACATGCATGTAGTAACAAAAATAATGGATAACGATAGATTATTATTATTATTATTAATAACCTTACACTCCAGAGAGTACCTACAACTGTCAGTTCTGAAAACGTCAAGTTGACTAGAACTTGTGACCCTATAATGATTAAGGATGGATTAAGGAGGATTATTATCTATCATGCCAACTGAGAAATCGGTCTATCGTGGTGATTTGGAATTACTAACGACTGGATACGTCGGTCCATTTACTCTGCCTACTATAAGACAGAATTGATGTGATTATATTAAATAATATATTTATTTATAAATTATTTAAAAATGTAAACATGCAATGTGATTTTATGTAGGGTACTGAATTATATTACAGCTGTCATTATTTATAACTAACATACAGGTGACTGTACTGTCTATCCATTATAAAAGTTAACTTAATATATTCTACTAATTTTGTGTTACAAGTATCCGAAAGTGCTTATTTTGTGCTTAATGTATCAAGGTGGATTATAACATAATACATATGTAAAGAAGTCTAATTGGTAACAAAACGTCCCATTAATTACCATAAATTAATTATTATCAAATACGTGTATTAAAATATTTTTACATTAATGTTACTCTTTCTGGCCCTTTATCTTTCTTTGGGGTGTAAACGCACCTACGAACGGCACTTCCTTCACATCTGTAGCTAGAAACATGATGAAAGACATCGGGCAGGGGTTCCTCTTCAGAATTAAGTATCGTATCATCAGTCATGTGTCCACTTCCATCTCGTCAAGATCGATGCAAAAATTCGGATGTCAAGACTTTCTGATTATTTTCTCGTAACACTTTTTCATGGTGGCTTAATCGGTGGACAATTTCATCGTGAAGAACATTGAAACACATAGCAGTTAGAGATAATCCAGCGATTATGTAAACTGAGCAAAACCAAATAGTACCTGATGACGCACCATTTCTTTGGGATAAACCAGGAGTCAAATGACCGAATCCAATTGTGCTTAGGCTCATAAAACAAAAGTATATGCCATCAATAGGACTCCACCCTTCTAATTGATAAAGAACTAATGCGCCAAAAAAAATATATGTAAAAATTATTGCAAGACATAAGAAGATTGGTGCAAGAATAGAAAATCCACTTAGGGAAACTTTAGACTCTGTGTCTGCACAGCTCAGTGAATCACAATCTCTGAGAAAGTTTAGTCCTTGTGTTTTGTCTTTAATAGAAGTTGTACTTAAACTATTTGCTTGCGAGGCAGAAATTATTGTACCAGATGGTGATCGTACATAATACGGTTCTTGCATGTGTAGAGCATGACTTTTATACTCATCATGTCGTCTGGTTTTTTCCTCCTTTCTGTCTTTTGGCATAAGCATTCTTTCATCTAAACAGCAATATCCACATTTTAGACAAAGGCAGCAACAAATAGTTCCGCTAAAGACACTACGAGCCAATCTTGATAATAATGCTCCTACCACAGATAAGTAAAGAAGTGTCAATGGTATACCCAAAACAGCGTAACCTATGGTTATAGCTTTTCCTAAGGCTGTTCTTGGTGTCACACTCCCGTAACCTAAAATGCAATAAAGAATATATATAAAAAGAAAATTTTAATAAACATTACATGAAAAATAAAATTAGATTACCTATTGTCGTCAGTACTGTCAGAGAGTAAAGAAAAGCTTTTGCGAAAGTCCAATCGTATTCATCTGTAATAAATGATGCTGACTCCAATGCTTTTACGTCACCATATTGCTCGGATACATCAGCAGTTACTCTGGCTACTAACTTTTCTTGAAATCTAGCTATTTCTTGAGCGGCAAGTCGAGTCCAATTTTCTTTGTACAGTATATTTAAAGAAACTGTTATTTCCCATATGCTTTCTACTGTTTGAGATCTTAATTCTGCACTTACTTGTGCAATGCTGTTATTGGTTTTTGGTACGGAAATCGACTTTTTATTTTCATTGACTTGATATGACGTCGTAGCTAATGTCTTTTGGTGTACTTTAGCGGCACTTCCTTCGATAGCTAAAAATATAAAAGCACCCACTAATGTGTATATGAGCAATACGACAAAAATTCCCAAATTTGTGATGCATCCAGTAACTAAAGTCTTCTTTTTACTCTTCTCTGTTTTAACACAAAGGCAACAGGTAGTGATAACTTCATCGTGGCTTTCTGCTTTACTGTTCTTCTTATATTTACCATTGATATTATGTTTTTTCTTACCCTTATCCATGTTATTCTTCATAAATTACCGATTATATGATATATTTTTTTATTATGCATTTTCCCGTTCCTTTTCAATTTCAATCTGCAAAAATAAACTATTTTATAATATTTATAGTATTTTACACTACCTTATACTGAATTTGCTGTAACAAAGGAATCTTTATAAAGAACCTTTATAATGGCATTTCAAAATGATTTCCTAGTCTTACAGCTATGTTTAAGAAAAGATTTCACCCCGTCCCCTAGGTAAAAGAATAATGGCCCTCCCTTCGATTTAATTAATAAAAGGCGAAGGGTTGACTAAAATGTCACGTTCATCGTGACTATTAGGTCTTAGAGTTCTGCTCGTCTTGCCTGGGTTTGGCAATATTGCCTTACTTTTTCCTGCCCTGCCCTGCTGAATAGTGTCGATAGATGGCACTTTGTAATGTCTACATACAGTAAAAAATATTTCAGATTGTCGTTTGTAACAGTAACCACCAATCATTTTGTGAGCTTACAATGAATCTACTCGACAGTCGAATGTTCTAGGTAACAGTTTAAAATACTGGTCTATATGTTTGACCAGCACATTGATCGAGCAGTTAGTGACCATAATATGCAATCAATAGGACTCGGCTTCGATTCCCGACACACACAAACATTTGTGTTAAGAGTATCGACGTTTCTATTTCTGGGTATGGTTGTTAATGTAGAATACCTCTTCTTTGCTCGGTATTTTTTGGTAAAATCGATGTTTTCTGAAAATGAAACCTAGCTTGATCAATTTATCATCCCCGAAACCGACTATATACAAAATTTCATGAAAATCGTAAATCGTTGGAGCCGTCTTCGAGATACAGATTACATATATTAATCGTTAGCCTTTGCATTCTTTTCATAAGGAATCAGGCAGGAAGAATAATTTTATTATCTTTTTAGAATTTTCATACAAATCATCTTTTAATGTTTGTGGCAATAGTCTTAAACCTTATGTCATAACATTTAATATGGACTACTTACATATTTTTAAATTAAAGGGCAATCCCTTAAATATTCTTTTACATGTTATTTATTATAATGAATATAGTACTATTGAAAATAGCGATTTATAATAATTCTAACGACCTACCCCAGCTTCACTCGGATAGTACAACATGACGTGTGCCTATATTTTTTGTCGTAATTTCGCATCAATTTGTTGCGTCAAACACTGGAATAGATTTCAATGCAATGATGTATGATGGCTGACATGATGAGGTATGAAAAAATCCTAAGATTACCTATGTTAAAACCTATTTAAAATGTATGGTGTAAATGTATGTTAGTAGTTATTTGAAGCATTTTAGGCACATAATATGTATGAAATGCAAAAAATAACTACTAACATATATAATTTGATAAGGATTAACACAATATCCATCTAAATAACTTTCCAATATACCACAATGCACTTACATTGTGTACACATACCATGTTTTTTGAAAGTTAGAATGGGTATTGAAACTTATTCTTAAAAAATATACATAATATACCATTGCAAGATTTTCCATAGACCTCTGTTATGAATAAAAATCGATTTAATGCATTTTCTTGCAAACAAAAAAAACAAGTTCAGGATTTGTTTGTATTTAGAAAGAACCCATATCCCAATATTTTTATTTGTTCGCTTAACAATCGATTTTGTAGCCAAGATAACATTTTAAATTATTTGTTTTAATTCAATGCCGTTTGAAAATCAAAATCGATCAACGTGTTCAAAATATACAATTTTCCAAAAAATAAAATAGCCATTTTTAAACACTTTTCTATGAGCTCAAAAATATACTTAGGTATATTTTTTACCCTATTCATCTTAAAATGCGTCAATGTAGTAGGAAGTCTCTGGGATGGCCCGCAGGGTCAAACCTCTTGCAGATATTTTTTTTAATAACAAACAAGCAAATGTGTTGTCTCTTGGTATAAAGAAAAAATATTCACTTGTAGACGTCAAGATGTTTGCAATATGCATAAATAATTGTTCGAACATATATTATAGCAACAGAAATAGGTAAGGTGGTCGTACCAAACCAGTTGAGACTTTGCGGAACTCAACTACCTGTTGGTCCCGGGCTCTTTTGAAGAACTTGCCAACTGCCATTCTGCTAGGCAGGTTGTAAAAAGTGACCGATTGGTTATTCGAATCACTACAATCGTGGCTACTAGGTGGTGTGTTTAGACTGTTTAGCCGATTGGCTATGCGAATCACTACTATTGCGGCTACTAGGTGGTAGAGTTCTGCATTGTCTCGCCTGGATTTGGTACCACCGCCGTACCTATTCCGTTTTGAGGGTTTCAGTTTTGAGGGTTTCAGGTTTCAGTTTTGAGGGTAAGGTAGCCGGTAAACTTATGCATGTGTCATTAGACCTCGCTACAAGATAGCAACGCACCATTAACACCTTTGGTGTCGATTAGGCGATGGTTGACCCTTTCTATCAGGAGACCCATCTGTTTGTTTGCTATATTATGATATAAAAAAAAGTTAGTTAAGATGGTGTGACACGCGACATGCATAACCAATTGTTAAACTTTTACAAACTTCGTGGCAGAATAGCAGGTGACCTATTCTTTAAAGATGTCTCTTTAAACATGTTTAAATTAACACGCTATCTTTACCTCTAACACGGAATATGACAGTGACAAGCATTGATGCTATTGCGGAATGAAAAAGTAAGGCAATGATATTCCAGAACTTTACCACAATAGCTATACCACACAATGATAGTAACAAGCTTACCAGTCATTTGTCTTTTGCGTGCTACCTGGTAGGATGATTCTTCAAAAGAACCTGAATCACAGAGGCGTAGCTACCAAGGTATCTGTCGTATCAAGTATACAGGGCCCCTGGGCCATGGGAGCCCCCAACATGAGTAAGAAAAAATTAATAAAAACGTCCCAAATGACAAAAGTAAAAAAAGCAATTTCTTTTTTTTTTCAAAGAAAGGCAAGGAGAGTGTACATTATCTATTAATTAAAATCGGCTACACTCACGATCAATCTGCGTAGGTTCCAGCGTAGGTAGGTTAGTTTCGGACCTATATGAGGTCCTTCCTCAGGGTGAATTAAGGTCACAGCACATATATCAACTTGGAAAGGGATCGGCACCGTATCGTCATTCGCCTCATCGTCAACCTAACGTATGCATGTAACAAAGCGTTTCAACAGCTTCTGTAAGTCAACTCGGCTATAGCTAGGTGACACCGCGCTTACCGCTCGCTAACTGTTGGCTGACCTAAGTCAAGTCGCGGGAGGGGACAGGGGCAAAGGTGGACGAAGAGACGTGAGCTCGGTTACGGAGAGATGTAAGCGTGGAGACGACGAGCCGTAAGCGCGGGAACTGCAAGTTGACCACGCAACGCATCGCGGTTCGGAGCCTGTTCCGAGGCGAGGCGATTACGTTACGATTCCGATTGGTGTGCGTTGCAGTGAGAAGTTTCATACAAACAATACTGAACGGCTCGAAGCGATACGGTGATGATCCCTTCCCGAGTTGATATGTGTGCTGTGATCCTAAGACGTTCGCTCGGTAGCGTCTCGTCTGGATCTGCAGGCGGTAGCTCGTCATGCGCGGTCTGTTGGGATCGGGTATGTAAGAAGCGGGCGCCGTCGGCAAAGATGGTGCACAATGTCTAGTTTGCGCGTTTAAATTATTGTTGGAATTTAAATGTGCCCTAAATGCACTCACAACGTCTACCATATTATCATTTTCCGTGTTGTTCTTTTTCCACGTTGCGTTTATCAACACGGGTTTACAAGCAGGCGGCAGTGTCCATCTATTATATCTATTAAAATTAAATGCGCAAACTAGACGTTGTGCACCATCTTCGCCGACGGCGCGGCACTTCTTACATTCCTGATCCCAACGGACCGCACATGACGAGTTACAGTTCCAGACGAGAGGCTACCGAGCGAACGTCTAACTCACCCTGAGGAAGGACCTCATGTAGGTCCGAAACAATTACAATTTAGTACAATTTCAGTGTACATTAAAATGGAACTGTTTGTAAAAATTTTGGAAAAAGTGACTGATAATAATGACGAATAAATATTTCTTTTAATTTTATGCAATTGTTTTTTATAATAATAATAATAATAATAATAATAATTCTTTATTTGCATGAAATAGGGGTTACAAAAGATCTTAATTAGCTAAAAAAATTACATTCCTTGCTACTTCACCATTAATTGGCATGCAAATTTTCGTTTCTTTGTTATTTAGTGTGTACTTTTATCAAAACTATAATAACAAAAATATGCAAGTCTATAATTTACTATTTAACAGTAGGCAATAAAAAGCAACTTCAAGAAAATTACACATTTTTAAATTTTTCATTTCCAATATATTAAATATAATTGTTGCGGTGTCATGTTTACATCATTCCTCCGCGCTTGTAATATTAAATCTTAATAAAGTCAGTATGTAACTCGCCGGCACCTCGATCACGCGCAGTAATAAAATAACAGTTATATTCTATTAAAGACTTTTATTTATAGTCCACAAAAATACATAATTATTAGTTACATGCTCAACACTGGTGACCCCGACGTGATCTAGAGGTGCCGTGCCAAAATTTAAATAAAATCGCAATATTAGTAGTTTCGGAAAACAACTTATGTGTGTGGACTTTAAATTCAGTGATAAACTTACAAATTTTTAAATAAACTTTTCAAGTGCCAGTTCAATATTATTTTCGACAACATGACGGAGACCGGTGCGTCAGAGGTAGCGCAAATTACTGTTTCTTCCCGCATACCAGACTTTTGGGAAGACCAGCCGCGCACATGGTTCATTCAGGCTGAGTCCGTGTTGTACAATCAGAAACTTTCAGACGCAGCTAAGTATCATCTGGTGATCGCCAAGTTGGGCAAAAGCGTCGTTCAACAAGTAAGTGACATCCTAGTTAATCCGCCCACGGAAGGCAAGTATGAACATCTTAAAAAAACCTTACTTGCGATCTATGAGGAATCTGAATCTCGTCAAATTCAAAAACTCATCGGCGAGATGGATCTAGGAGACCAAAAGCCGTCCCAGCTGCTACGCCGTATGCGCGAGTTGGCACGAGATAAGATTAATAACGAAACACTTAACATCCTCTGGCAAAACCATCTGCCATCTTCCATACGAGCAGTGTTAGTCGTCACGGATAGCAAGGATCTGAACACTTTGGCTTCTGTTGCTGATAAAGTGGTGGAGACTATTAAGCCAGTAGCAATAGCAGAGGTAGACACCTCTGCCTCGCTTTTAGCAGAGATTGCCCAAATAAATAGAAGACTAGATAAGATGGTTGTAGCGCGACCTAAGTACCGAGGACGCAGTACTAGCCGCTGGCGCTTCCGATCTTCTGGGCGTCCGCACCGTTCGCAGACCCCCAAGCGTACCACGAGAACTGCGGAAGGATTATGTTTCTACCATAAAAGGTTCGGGGACAAGGCACACAGATGTGTGCAGCCCTGCACCTGGAAAGCTGAGGCGGGAAACGCATCCCCGTGCAGCGAGCAGCGGTGGCCAGCTGCATAGGATCGCCTAATCACCGCCTATGCGTCAAAGATAAGTGTAGTGGTTTAAGTTTTCTTGTAGACACAGGTGCTAACGTATCAGTGTTGCTTCGACACAGAGTGCAGTGCCTTAATAATAATAAGTGTCAAAACTATAGTCTTTTCGCCGCAAACGGTACTCCTATTCGTACATATGGTACAAAAACTTTATTTTTAAACTTAGGCTTAAGGCGTGAATTTAAGTGGACTTTCATAATAGCAGATGTGCGTCAACCTATTTTAGGCGCAGATTTTTTAGCTTATTATAAGTTGCTAGTCAATATCGCCTCACGTCAGCTAGTTGACCAGGTGACGCAATTGAACGTTTTAGCCGCGATTGTTCACTGTGACGAGCAATCGGTTAAAACAATTGACATTTGTCATCCTTTCTATGATATACTTAATATGTATCCTGACATCACCAAGCCTATTTCATTTAAGGAACCGCCTAAGCACTCAACTTACCATTATATTGAGACCAATGGTCCACCTGTCCACGCCAAAGCAAGGCCGTTGCCACCACATAGGTACAGTAAAGTCAAGGAAGAGTTCAGGTTGATGCAAGAACTCGGGATTTGTAGACCGTCGAAAAGCGCGTGGGCTAGCCCTTTGCACATTGTGCCAAAAAAGGACGGGCAACTACGACCCTGTGGGGATTATAGAGCCCTTAATGCTATCACTAAGCCGGATAGGTACCCCATTCCCCGCGTTCATGACTTTACATATATATTAGAAGGTAAAAAAATATTTTCGCGAATTGACATTAATCGTGCATATCATTTTATCATGGTAGCCCCGGAGGACGTAGAGAAAACCGCCATCATTACGCCCTTCGGACTATTTGAATTCCCACGCATGACTTTTGGTTTGCGCAATGCCGCACAAACTTTTCAACGGTTTATGAATCACACCGTTTTAGAAGGCCTAGATTTTTTATATTCTTATATTGATGACGTCATAATTGCAAGTGATGATTTAGCAACTCATAGAGAACATTTACGTTTAGTTTTCGAGCGGTTAGATAAGTTTGGACTTACCATTAACTTGAGTAAATGCTCGTTTGGTCAACCTAAAGTCAACTTTTTAGGATTTGAAGTATCCTCCACGGGCATTCGTCCGCTAAAAGAAAAAATTGACGCAATTTGTGCTTTCCCGAAGCCCGAAACAGTCGAGCAGCTTCGGCGATTTTTGGGCATGGTCAATTTTTATAGATTGCATTTACCAAACGCAGAAGAGTATCAAACCGAATTAAATCGATACTTACGGTCATCTAAGAAAAAGGATAAAACCAAAATCATTTGGGATGATAAATCAAACGCGGCATTTACTCAGTGTAAACTTAGCTTACAGCAAGCTGCAAATTTATCTTACCCGAAACCTGATACACCGCTTGCACTAATGACTGACGCATCTAATACGAGCGTGGGAGCGGTATTGCAACAGCGTGCAGGTGACACTTGGATTCCGCTAGGTTATTATTCTAAGAAAATGTCGCCCACACAGCAAAAATACAGCACATACGACCGCGAGTTGCTAGCCGTATACTTAGCCGTTAAGTACTTTAGAAATATGATCGAAGGTCAAAACTTAATTATTTATACAGACCATAAGCCTCTCACTTTCGCTTTTTCAAAGATTGGCAGTGATAGCGAACTACCTAGGCGTGTGAGACAGTTACTTTTCATCAGCGAGTTCACCACCACCATAAAGCATATTGATGGTGATAAAAATATAGTAGCTGATGCTCTTTCTCGTATAGAGTCGATTTCCTGCTTAGGAACATTAGATTACTCCGAGATCAGTCGCGCGCAAGCTGATGATGAACAATTATTAAAATTGCGCAATAGCACAAATAAATTGAATTTTAAACAAATATTTTTACCGCAAAGCGATTTGGCTGTTTGGTGTGAAACGTCCACCAATCGGGCAAGACCTTATTTGCCGTTACAGTTTAGAAAGATAGCGTTCGACAATGTTCATAATATGAGTCATCCTGGAATTCGTACCTCGCGTAAGCTCATGAGGGAAAGATTTTTCTGGGAGAACATGAATCATGACGTAGGTAAATGGACAAGGTCATGCATTCCCTGCCAAAAAGCGAAAGTGCACAGGCATACGAAGTCTGAACTAGGTATTTTCCCTCCAGCAGATAGATTTATGCATATACACGTAGACATTGTAGGCCCCTTGCCAATATCCTTACAGGACTATAGGTACCTCGTCACTATTATTGACAGGCAAACTGGCTGGCCTGAAGCATTTCCGGTTAAGGATATATCTGCTGACACTATTTCTAAAGCTATTTTTGAAGGTTGGATCGTACGTTTTGGCTGCCCTGTTCAACTGACTAGTGACCAAGGCAGACAATTTGAAAGTAACGTGTTCCGACAGCTTATGACATACTTAGGTATTAATAAAACGCGCACTACGCCTTACCACCCACAATGCAACGGGATGGTTGAGAGATGGCATAGATCTCTTAAAGCTGCGCTTATGGCCAGGTTGAATTCCAAAACGTGGGTCGAGGAGTTACCTATAGTCATGTTAGGACTTCGAGCAGCGCCACGATCGGATACTGGTGTTAGCGCAGCCGAGCTCACTTACGGGCAAACCTTACGATTGCCTGGAGATTTTTTCGTAGATAATAGTACAAAGATATTAAATGAAAGTGAATATGTCGAGCGTCTACGTAACATAATAAGTAACCTAAAACCTAAGCCAATGTCACATAAGGACGCTACCACAGTATTCGTACACGCGGATTTATATCGCTGTACACATGTGTTCGTTCGCAACGATTCTGTTAAAAAATCACTTCAACCTCCTTATGACGGGCCGTATAAAGTATTAAATAGAAAAGATAAAGCGTATTTAATAGAAATGCCCGGTCGACATACATATATATCTATAGATAGGTTAAAACCAGCCTATTTAAGTCTAGAAGATAGTGTTAATACAAATCATAGTCATAGTAATAAAAATTTTAGTCGTAATAATGCATTAAATAGTGATAAGTTTGATAGCGATAAGGTGAAAAAGTCGGCGAGTAGCGATAATCTCCCGCTCAGTTATACCACGCGTAGCGGACGAATCTCGAATAAACCCGTACGGTTCATCGAAACATAATTCCTAATGTAAGATACGTAAATCCTTATTTAAATAAGTCTACTTTAATAACACATTTTATTCTGTAATTGCTTTGTGTACACTGCACATCAAAAATTCTTAAGTACCTTTCATTCACACTTAGTAATTGTTACTATATATAATCGATTATAATGGGAAACACAGTAAACAAAGATGCAGTTGTTATCGCCCAATCGGAGGCGCAGATAAAAGAAGTTCATAACGCTATGATTATATCTTACATAGGATGGGCTTTAGTGATCATCCTATTTTGTTTACTTGGAACATATATAACATGCCGTTATGGCGTCAATAAAGTAAAAAAGTGGCTCGTAACTCAAGTACATAAGGTACAAGATACCGCCTTGATGCATTTCACCAGAACTACTTCTAGTATTCGCAGGACACGCGATGGTTTATCACCCAAGACAAACATAGAGGTTTGTTAAATATTAATATGTAATAAATAGTAATAAATAGTATATTTGCAGTTATCGTCATGAGTGCTCGGCGATGTCAGTTTACTTACTTATTTTTGTATGTAAATTTTAATCTAATTTTGTAATATGTAAGTACTATGTAAATGTAAATGTATTGTAATGTATTGTACTACGTAAATGTATGGAGACGGTTAAAATATTGTTCATAATATTTTGTAGCTTATACAAAATGTACTTAATAAATTACATTGTAAACTAATGTAGCATAACTACTGTCTCGTTTCACAGTGAATGTAATCAGACACCATGCAGGTGTTAATCACTTTCTCACAAGTGTGCATTATGTGTACGTATCATTGTATTATCTAAATATTTGTTCAATTATTATAATCATGTGTTTTAAACCGTTTAATTTAGGAAAAATTTTCAATTTTTGGGGGGAGTGATGTTGCGGTGTCATGTTTACATCATTCCTCCGCGCTTGTAATATTAAATCTTAATAAAGTCAGTATGTAACTCGCCGGCACCTCGATCACGCGCAGTAATAAAATAACAGTTATATTCTATTAAAGACTTTTATTTATAGTCCACAAAAATACATAATTATTAGTTACATGCTCAACATAATTATTAAATAAATTCGTATCGAATAAAAATACCCATATTTAACTTCATTGTTATTTTATTATTAGGTACTCCTTTTAATTACTCACTCCTTTTTATATAAATATATTTTATTCTCTCCTTTTTATATAAATATATTTTATTTTTTTCATATAATATAAATCTCTACCCTTCATAAGGGCCCCCAAATAATTTTTTATACGGGGCCTCGCCAAGGCACGCTACGCCACTGCAGAATCAAGACAACTTATTCAAAAAGTCTATTTAACATACATGCTGTGAATTTAAAATACGTAGCTTTACTTAATATTCACATGTTAACGCTGAATATATGAGAATTCCCGCAAGATTATTACGAGACGGTTTCGAACGAGCTCAGAGTAGTTCCAGTTGTAAGTTAGCGAGGAATATTTGAAGAGATATAATATCTTTATGGCAACTCTCCTTCTGCTACATTTATTCCCGGTAAATTTATCCAAATGCATGTGTATATTAGAAATACTATAATTTATGACAAAAATAACACTTTAATTATTTTTTATTCCTATCAATTCTCGGTAAGTCTTTCCAGATGCATGTGCTACTATATTAAAAATTTTGTAATTTATTGCAAAAATAACACTTCAACTATTTTATTATTCTTATTTATTCCCGGCAAACTTATTCAGATGCATATGTTACTATATTACAAATACTATAATTTATAGCAAAAATAATACTTAAACTATTTTATTCCTATTTATTCTTGGTAAACCTTTCCATTTGCATGTGTTACTATATTAAAAATTCTATAATTTATAGCAAAAAATAACTTTTTAAGTATTTTTGATTAATTCTCGGTAAGCTTTTCCAAATGCATGTGCTTACTTTATTAAAAATTATCTAATTTATAGCAAAAATAACTCTTTAATTATTTTTTATTCCTATCAATTCTCGGTAAGCCTTTCCAGATGCATGTGCTACTATATTAAAATTGAAATCAAAACTTCAACTATTTTTTTATTCTTATTTATTCCCGGTAAACTTATCCAGATGCATGTGTTACTATATTACAAATACTTTAATTCAGAGCAAAAATAACACTTCAACAATTTTTTTGAAGTGAAAACTTCTTTAGGTGCGTTGAGCGTTTTGGTAGAGGGTAAAATCCTCGGTTCGCGTCACCGACATGCTAATGATAATAGTATATCTATACAATGATGTAAATAATGAAAATAATGTTCAAACTTGAATTCATTGAAATTCGTGTAAATATAAATACTATGTATAATTAAGATAATTGTATATTAATTATTTTTTCAACCACTTTGTATTTATATTTTGTTCATGATTTGTTTAACCCATCATATGTAACTAATAAATAAACATAAAAAATTTCATATAATTTTTACATATAGTATTACCCTCAACTTAATAGTTCCGTTTTCACTTCTATCGGCAATCCCATGACTGCTACTGTTTTTTTATTTCTATTAATTCTCGGTAAACCTTTCCAGATGCATGTGATACTATATTAAAAATTATCTAATTTATGGCAAAAATGACTCTTAAACTATTTTTTATTCCTATTAATTCTCGGTTAGCCTTTCCAGGTCCCACTATATTATTTTTTTTATAATTTATAGCAAAAATAACACTTCAAGTGTTTATTTATTCTTATTTATTCCCGGCAAACTTATCCAGATGCATTATATTAAAAATTCTATAATTTATAGCAAAAGTAATACTTCAACTATTTTAAACTTAATCACTTGTACTGTTGCACCACTCACACACTACAAGGTGTCACTTGATACGAAAACCGAAACTACTCGTAGTTTATTTAGAATCAGCGTAGAATAAATTGAAATAGTTTTTTAAGAATGTTATAATATTTTGTTTTAACATTTGGTTTATTTAGACATATTAGTTTGTTTATAACATTTTATTTCTTGCTTGAATCACTAAAATGTTTACCACAGAATCATTCTAAAGTTTTAAACAAACCAAAAAGTTTACAGACTGGATTTTTGTATCAAGTAAGAAGCAACGTGTATACAGATCGACTGGTAAAAAAAGATTGTATATACTGAAGAAGGGTTTTTAGTAATGTGAGAGTGGTGACCAACATTTTTTTATATCATATGATAGCAAACAAGCACATGGCTCTCCTGATAGAAAGAGTAACCATCGCGTATAGACACCAAAAAATGTTAATGGTGCGTTGTTATCCTTGTGATGGAATGGCAATACCACATGCATAAGTCTACCGGCTACCTTACCTTCCAAACCGGAACACGACAATAACAAGCATTGATGCTATTGCGGCAGAAATGGGTAAGGCGGTGGTAGTGACACGTATAGCCAATCGGTTTTACAACCTGCCTGATAACACAGGGTAAAACTACGGGAGTTTTATATTACTATTTTTTTTTTGAGGTTTACTATATTTTCTCTTTTTGCTATGTCTTTATTGGTTGCATACCACCATTAACTATCGTTTCCTGCAATATGTATAGTATTTTATCAACCAAATTGTATATTTTTTGTTACTTAAATACGCAATAGTTTAGTTTAAAAATATCAATTTCACATGTTGTGTTACATGTTTGAATGTTTTTAAAGTTGAAAGCGGCAAACGCTTGAAATATTCACAGAGTATTTAATTATTCATTCAGTATAAAAATAAATAATTAAATTAAAATATAATAAATATTTGATAGGGGCTCCAATAAAACGAACATGATTTTTGCCGTTTTTTATACATCGTACGAAATCCTTCGTACGCGAGTCCCACTTGTACTTGGGCATTTTTTTTTTTTTCAATTTTTTTTGGGTATATTCTCTCAACCATTGCACGATTTTATAAATCATCAATGAGGGAAATAGATTAATATAAATTTAGTTATGTAACATCATCGGCCAGCAATTTGCCTAAGCAACCTATTTGTGATGTGTCAATGTGTATATTATCTACTAGCTGTTACCCGTGGCTTTACTCGCGCATATTTACTTTAAAACTTATTTAACCTTTATAAGCTACTTCCCTTATTTAACCCTTATTTTGAAAAACATTCATTATTTTGTACTCAATTCATACGAAATTTCATGCAAATATGTCCAGGAAATAAAAAGTTTCATACAAACTTTTATCCCCTACTTCATTCCCTTCGGGGCCGATTTTAAAAAATCCTTCCTTAGTGGATGCCTACATCATAAGAGAAATACTTGTGCAAAATTTCAAGTTTCTAGCCCTTTTTAAAAAGCTAAGGGTATATTAGCCTGTGCGTTGATACATCAGTCAGTCACTTTTGCCTAGATTATTTTCGTCTTATCAGTAATTAATAACAGATGAGGGTAATTTCTAATACCGGATTTATGAATAAGACCATAAATTGTCAATTCGTTTGTTAATTAAATGCGAGGTAAATATATAAATTGCAATAAAACGATAAATTAATTGAATACTTGTAATGTTCTGTCTTTTGTATCCACAAACATAGCCGCTAATGAGTAATTATTATCATCAAGTGAGTAAATTGCCATTGCTTGTTTCAATTCTCGACACATTTACGCCATAAAACAAACGATACTAATTATCGTTTATTGGTTTACCTATTGTTGTCCCACAATTTATCAAAGTTATTACAAAATCATGCTTAACGAATAATTAGAAACTCTTTGTTTATTGCAATTTGGTACCTATATAATATGTCAAAACTAAATAATGTCAAAACTAAATAATGTCAAAACTAAATGAAAAACATTTAACATATTAATAGTCCGGTCATTGTAGATAAAATACGGCGATATACTGTACTGACCCACGCAACTTTGTCCGCGAACCGAGTAACATGTCATCAGTATAATTTTTCATATAAACTTTGTATGAAAAATTATATAGCTGATTTAAAAAAAGAGCCGATATTTGATTGCAGGTCTTAAATTATTTCCGTGCCAAATTTCATTAAAATCATTAAAGACAACCCTCTCGAAAAATATGTTTTAATATTGTTTGATAAATAATAAAAAACTTTATACCGCAAAAGTTACTTAGAATTATTTTTTAATCCCAAGAACGGGTTACGTCTACATCCAGGGTAAAAAAACCCTCGATATAGGATCAACTTCAAAGTACAGACAGAGGAAAATTTAAATCAATTTTACAATGAAACTCGGTGCTGTTTGGTAATATTATACGAGAAAACGGTCATGGACTTTAGTCCAGTCAAGACATGCATTACAATCCTAATAATATCATTTGGCATTTAAATTGATTCTGTCGGCGACATTGTACAAAATTATGTGTTATCAACGGCATTATATAATTATCTACGTACTAAGAACAATTAAAGAAGTGTATATAGTGCCGAAAGTGGCTCTATATCGCTATCGCTAAGTGTTATAAATTGTGGAATATTAGTACATGGCTTGAAATACAAGCACAAAAGCTATATAAGTTATGTAGCTCTCGACTTGTTACCAATACCGTCTTTACCATAAGGGCACTCAGAGCCAGTGCCCAGGGCTCCCATCCACAGAAGGCCCCGAAAGACCGACATTTTCTCTCACATTTACTATCAAAATATTATGGTCGGGCATTTTCGTAGCTTAAGAGAATAAAAAAATAACTACGTTAAAAAAACCGACTTCAAAAACTAAAATGTAAAAAATAATAAAGATTTAATATTAATTAAATGCTACCTATTATTTATATGTGCTATTTACTAATAAGTTTGAAGTCGGTGCCAAGCCAATTCGGCACGCACGCGCGGGCAGACGTGGTTGACGGACGCGGACGTCTTGAATACATAAATTTTTGAAAGAAAGAAAGAAAATATTTATTTGCAAGAATATGGGTGTTACAAGTTGTTAAAAATAAATTAAGCTACCAACATATTCTACCATTATGTGGTGTAAATTGTAATTAAAAATTTTGATGCGTTTTAGCTTAATTGATAAATCTACATTAATTCACATGACCATTTAGTTTAGGAATTCTGTTGAATAAATTTTAGTAATTATTTTTTTTATTGTTCTTCGTATTAATTGAAGCTGATTATAATATTAACATTTAGTTGCTCTTTATTAGGTATATTTACGCATTTTGATTTACTTCAAATTTTGCATGAATATTACTAACAGGTCAGGTCAACATATAGGCTACATATTATCACGCTATCACCTACGGGGGAGGAGCAGTGCGGAGTAAACGAAGTCCGCGCGGACGAAGTCGCTGGCAACAGCTAGTATAGAATATACCCCGAGAGTTGTCTTATATAATTAAAAAAAAACACCCAAAAAAGTACGAAAATAGAGGTGATTGATTTTCACTCACTAATTTTAATGTATTTTTTTAAGTTTTCCCCAAAGGGTTCATTTTACAGCCCGGATCTAATGAATCGTTCAGAACTCGTTCAAAGTCTCAGAAAGATATATTAGTGCAATTCTTGATAAATTCCTTACTATTATTAAAGAAATTATAAGTTCAAAAATAATGATATTGTACCAGAATATGGCCCCATGATTAAAGAGCAGACGATCCTGAAGTGGATTAATAAAACTTAAGTAAAAAGAAACTCGTGTCTTTTCCTAGGCACGAAAACTATGATCTTTTAATGGACAAGCTCAAGAAACAAACTAAGTACAGTGAACCATTAGATTATTACTATGCTAAAATTAAACTTCTTAACCCCTGCAAGATACCAGGTAAACAAGACATTGCCTTGATCCCTCTGTAAAATTAAGAGAACAAGTGACACAATTTTCTGAGCCAAAGCACAGTTCGAAGTATTTTAGATCCATAAAAGTAAATTATAATGGAGATAATAATTGTTACTTGCCGAAAAAATTTGAAATAGTGTCCTTGGCCGGAGGACAAGAACACTATTTCCAATAAACCAACTGGCTCTGAATTCATTCGTAATAATTCACAAATTAAATGTTTTACTTGTAATCAGATAGAGCATCCTAGTTATAAATACGATAAGTTAATTGTTATCTGTATTAAATGTTATAAAATTGATGTGTCATTTAGATTTAGGAAGCCAAGATTTAACTAAAAGAGATTTCTTTCTAGATTATTAAATTCAAAATTAAGTACAGAGCCTCAAGCACGAAATTTAAGCGTTTTCGTATCGTTAACGTATCGAGGACTCGATACGTTAACGGAGTATGACGATAGTAGGAAGCACGAAGCACCTTCTATCGACTCTCGAGACCTCGATACGATTACGCTAGTGACGTCATCCTAACGTAAGCAGGAAGGTACTAGTTTCGTTCAAAAACTTAATCGTCTATTATCGGTTTCATTATATTCCATATAGAAATATATTTATTGACAACTAAAATCATACCTAACTCAAGCATAATTAATAAAATACACAAAAATCAAGAAATACATTCTCTACTTTAAGAAAAATCAAATTTATTTTGACGAAACCATTCTAACAACGATCTTACGTTGTTCTACGGTTTTTGAACGAGACGACCGCTTGTTACTTGACGTAGGTATACGTCATACGATGCCAAACAAAGACAAGGTCAAGTTTGTTTACGTACAGGCTCTCGAAAACATTACATTTAAATTGTTTCCTCGCATTAAATATAAATAAAATATTATAAAATGAAAACTAGACTAGCTTTATGCAGTACATAACTATGGTGAAGTTCATGGAAAAGTACGTCCTGGAAGTTTTATGTAACTTATTTATTATGTGCAGTTTTTTGTTTCGTGATGTGAAGTGAAGATTGGATCCTTTCTTCCAGAAACAAGATTCCTCTAAGGAAATAAACTCTAGAATTATCCTGGAACTCAGTCTTAATGAAGTTTTTCGGCGGAGTTGCTCACAGAGAAATGTAAGAGCCTCTTTGTTGAGGCGATATTTATTTTTAAATTCGGTATCATTTAAATCCATAGGTTCAAATATTTTTCTCTGTTTAGTCCTACATCTAAATTCTCTGAAAAATAATTTATACATATTATAATAAAATCGTTCGAAAGTCAAAACTGTACATTGAATATTTTTTTAAAGAATACTTGGGGCGTTATCTACGATAGATATCGAAGCCAAAAATATAGTTTTTAGAATTTTTGTCTGTTTGTCTGTATGTCTGTTTGTCTGTATGTATGTCCGGGGTAAACTCAAAAAGTGCTGCATGGATTTACTTCAAATTTTGCATGAATTAAAACTAACAGGTTGGGTCAACATATAGGCTACATATTATCACGCTATCACCTATGGGGGAGGAGCAGTGTGGAGTAAACGAAGTCCGCGCGGACGAAGTCACTGGCAACATCCAGTATTGTAATATAAATGTAAACAGTGAAAAATTACCACAAATAAAAATGTGAGAATAAAAATTGCTTACATCGAATCTCGTCTATTATTTTCTTCATCTTGAAGTAAACTTCCAATGAGAATATAATAGAGAATTACGTTGAAATATAGGTGGTATTTGCATTTTTTAGCTTTCCGTTGATTGTATTAATATCCGGAAGTAACTAAAACTACTTAATTTTTAAAAAAACGAGGGTAATAAATGATTTTAAACAACTCGAAACTTTTTTCACCGGCAAATTGTAAGTGAAAAAAGATTCGTCACCGCTCGATACCCAGCCTTCGAAATTTGCGATACGATACTTCAAAACGCCGTTCGTGCTCGCAATTTTGTTACGTTTCACGTATTTCTCGATACGTTTGCGATACGAAAGTTTAATAATTTGCTTGTGCTTCGAAATTTAGTTCCATTTACGTACGATAGGGGCGCTAATCATTTTTCATACGTTTATTTCTCGATGACGATACGAATACTTTTTCGCAAGGAGTTCGTGCTTGAGGCACAGATATAATTTAATCGTTGCTAAGAAGTACCTTTGTACTAAATAATATATATATATATATATATATATATATATATATATATATATATATAAACAACTAGACTGATGTTTTTACTAATTTTTCATCGATGAAAATAATATTATTAAATCAGCAATATTTTTTAAACAAATTTTTTTTTCTGACATTACTAATTTCACACTTATGATTGTGAAGTTGATAACAAGCGCGATCCTATTCTTAGTTGGAAGCTAGTTAAGAAAATTCGCGTTGAATTCAGAACTTCCTCCATTTTTTCGTCGATTGGATTACAATCGACTTTGGACCAATGTCCCCATTTCACGTTACAAAATTTAAATCGAATCAAAGAAATTAGGTCTTCTGCACACACAATTACCATATCTAAAACGTTGCGTAATGTGCGATGCGGCATAATGTGTAAAAAATATTTAAGTGTCCTAAACGCTTAGATTCGATTGAAGTTTTCTTACGTAAATAGGGTCCCAGTATCATTAGTATATGTATTAATATATAGTATATGTAATAATATAATATGTGAAACAATATCACGTCATAGAATACGATTGTCGTTTTTGTAGCTTAAACAGAACAGTAGTTTGCCCGCAAAACTCATAACGGAACTAAACCGAGATAAGTTTGAAACACATGTCTATGTTTTTACTCCTGCACTGCGGAACTAATCGGTAACTTCTGTTCCACAGAATCCGAGAACTTTAACAAGATTAAGATCTCGTTAACGACTGTACTAATTTTACTGTATATTGAATATAATAGAATAGAAAATGTTTATTTAAGACATACACCACAAAACTACAAAAATTAAACATATCAAAATTAAGAAAAAAAAAACAAAAATAAGGACATAAAACAAAGCAAAAAAATCCCCACTAAAGAGTTTCAAGCCAATATAACAAAAAAATATGTACGGATACATAGCAAAACCTAAAATAATATTATTTTTTTAGATAATTAAATTAAAAGATTAATAAAATTTTTAAATTATATATATATATATATATATATATATATATATATATATATATATATATATATTATATTTTTTTATATGTATGTATATATATATATATATATATATATATATATATATATATATATATATATATATATATATATATATATATATATATATATATATATATATATATATATATATATATATATATATATATATATATATATACATATATATATATATATATATATATATATATATATACATACATATAAAAAAAAAACGTAAAAAGCGCCAGTACTTTATACAAATAATGAATATTCCTTATTGTAGCTTTTTACCCTCGGGCTAAGATTGGAAAATCATCTTAATATAATATTAATCAATTAATACACTTGTACTGTTTCACAATAATCATATTATGAAAAATCTGTAAACGGTTGACCTTGCAGGCCATCCCTGAAACTTCCTGGTAAATTAAGGTATTTTAAGTTAAAAAGAGTAAAAAACATAAGCATAGAGTTTTTCAGTTCCGAGAAATATTGAAATGTCTCAGTTGTTAAGCCACAAAAAACAGCAAGAAAACATTTACGAATGAACCAACGAAACCATCATTCATGCAATTTATTTTGATAAAAATGGCAGTATATTTATTTTTGAAAATCTGTATATTTTGGAAACGATGATCGATGTTGATCTTTCAAATAGAATTCAACTCAATTTAACATTGCATTTTTGAAGTAATGTCAAAAAATTTTTTCAAAAATTTTTGTCATTGAAAGATCCAGATCCAAAAACAAATTGAACAATTTTTATTTAACTAAAGGTACTTGACGCAGTGTTTAATAGAGAAAAGTTGATTAGATTTTGAAGTCAATCGGTATATTAGCCTGAAAGTCTTTTCAAATATATTAAGTAAATTTGCTAAAAACAACGTAATTTGAAAGGCTGTAACTTTTGAAAATAAGATTCGATGTTGATTTTTAAAACAGCATTCGACGCAATTTTTTTTAGTACTAAAATACCGTAGAATACTAAAAAATGATTGGTTGAAATATTTTGAAGTAATTTCGAAAACACACATTTTTTAAAATTTTTCGTCAAAGATTATTTCCAAACGGATAAACCGATTTTGATGCAATAGACGTAATTTTTAAGGAATAGAGCTGATTAGTTTTTGTATTCAATCGTGTTAGAATAATTCACAAGTGTAAAGCGAAACATCGATATTTATTAAAATTAAGGACATCATTTGACTATTACTGTATTTAAAATTCTCTATTATTATTTCCGGTATCGTCTGATTGGTTGTTTTGTTGGCGCTTCGATCGTTTCTTTTCTGTGTTTGTTTCGCATGTCAAGATTGGCGAGCCGGCCGGGGAAGCAGCATTTCAAAATGCGATGCGTTGCTATTCGCGTGGCTGGATGGCAATGCTATATGCATAAATACAACCGACTACTTCACCCTCCAAACTGAAATACTACAATGACAAACACTGATTGTATTGCGGCAGGAATAGATAAGACGATGGTACCAAATATACCCGGGTGAAAGGTTGCGGAACTCTACAGCCTAGTAATAATGATCGTATTGACATGCATAGCCAATCGGTCGCCTCTTCCGACTTGCCCAGCAGAACGGCAGTTGGTCTATTCTTTAAACGAGCCCAGACTAACACGGGGGAAATATTATATGGTTCTGCTAATAAAAAAAGAGGACCGTCCTTTAAAATACTACCCTAACTAATATTGTAAATACAAAAGTGAGTTTGTTTGTATGTTACGTTTTCCCGCCTAAACCACTAAACCGATTTAAAAATCTTCAAAAAACAAATGAAAAACGGATCGTTATAAATCTTTTTTCAGGCGCGAAAGTGACGTATAACTAAATTGACATTTAAAGCTCTTGATGCAAGACAATTGTAAAGTAAATTGAAATATATATTTAGCATAGATATAGGGTATACTCAAAGATATTTAGGTAATTGTATTTAAAAATTATTTAAATAGAATTTGGTACGTGCCAGCCCCATATCTATTTCAAAATATTTATTTTCTATTGGTTAAAGTGATTTGATTTTTTTTTAATAATAATTTAAAAATGTTTTATTTGAATAAATCCTTTACAGGCACTTTTGACGCCATCTTTAAAAAAGTTTAGAAGATTAATGTCTTGTTTAATATTCTATAATATGAAATATATATTTTTGTAGCCGAAATTAAAGCAAAGAAAGTAATTAGTGAAGAAAGACAAGTTTAATAAATTCAAATGAACGTTTTCTAAACAAGTGTCACAGAATTATTAAACAAAGGCAATTGAAAATAACAATTTAAGTAATCTCTACCTACTAAAATTTTATTATCAATTTCTGAATTTATACCCAAAGATCTCGCTTAGAACCCGCTCAGGCGTACGCAGGGTAATGAAATAAGTCATTTAAATTGGAATAGAGATTTCAATGGGAACATTAGGCGATGGGGAGGCTAAAACGCGGTAATATTGGATTATATCACTGATTTATGCAAAATCTTTATCGGCGGCGACACCTAAAATTGAATTTTGGTATCGTCACATTGCCTTAGGTAAAAATATTGGTCGGGAAAATTCATTCTGCTCGTAACATGAAAAGGAAATAAGGGTAAAGAACAAGATTCAGTATCAGTTAATTAAATAAAGGGACTCAAAGTGTGAAAATATTATCATGCCATTTTAACATTCAAGGTAAATGGAAGTAATATATTAAATTTGAGTGAAAGAATCGTGAAGAAAGCTATTTTAACACCTGACGTAAAACGAGGAAAGTCTCTCGTTTTTTACGTTGGATTCTATAAACAGCTTTTAACGTGCGGTCCGTGTATCTGTATGTGGTGTCATTAGTCTAGTCAACAAGTGCCTTTTTGGTCAACTTTTTTCAGCAGTCTCCGAAAATTATGATTGAGGTGTCATTCGATTCGGAATGGCATCTAGATAGTTTTCGAAAAACAATGAAGTTCCGCAAATAAAAATTACAAAAGTTATTAACAATTAACTAAAAAAAAGGGGGGTTTAGTTTTTTGCAAATATCTCATAAACTAATAAATATTTTTCAAATTTGAAAAAAGATTTAGAAAGAGGAGGAAATTTCCTAAAAAAAGTTCCGACTCCCGGAATTGTTGGACTAATATTTATAATTTTCCCAGAGGGTTGAAAATACGCCCGAAAACGGGTACTCCGGCTTGCGCAAGCCACGCCTCCTTCGGACCTTTAATGAATAAATATTATTTAAACTTATTAAATATGAAAATTAAAATTTGAAAAAATTCAGGTGCCTACAGGACAGATCAATAAACAATAATCCGTGGTCAAAAAATTTTTATCGCGATTTTTCAATAAGTTATCCATTAATTAATTAACAATTTTTTGTAGCACGAACATTAACATTGCAAGTGCGATAATTGTTAAACTATTAATCTAGGAATTTTTTTCTTTCGTGGAGCTATTTTTCAAAGGTCTTAGAATAGCCCGTTGGAAAAATTAAAAAATTGTAAATTTTCATTTTGTAATTAACAATTTACTAAGGTGAAAAATTATAAAGCTTTATTAAACATTGAAAAAATTTTTTTTTCATAATATTATTATTGATCCGTTTTCTTATGATCAGAAGCTACTTAAAAATGATTTTTTTATAATTTTTATCTCCTATTGTTTAAAAAATTGTTATAAACAAATGCGTTGTTTATGAGATAATTTAAATTTTTTTTTCAATAACATAATCTTTGATGATAATTATGATTTTTTTAAAAAAACCGTTTCTTAAAAAAATTTTTTTATTGCTGAAAAACGCATTTGTTGATTAACAATTATTTTCTCCCACTTCTAATTAACATTAAGGAACCATTTTTTTTTAAAAATCATTATTTATTTTTCTTTTTGATATATTAAAAAAAATTATTTAATTTTTCATTATTTATGTAATAAACAATTTGTTATAAACAAATAAATAATGATTTAAAAAAAATGGTTCCTTAATGTTAATTAGAAGTGGGAGAAAATAATTGTTAATCAACAAATGCGTTTTTAAGCAATAACAAATTTTTTTTAAGAAACGTTTTTTTTTAAATCATAATTATCATCAAAGATTATGTTATCGAAAAAAATTTTAAATTATCTCATAAACAACGCATTTGTTTATAACAATTTTTTAAACAATAGGAGATAAAAATTATAAAAAATCATTTTTAAGTAGCTTCTGATCATAAAAAAACGGATCAATAATAATATTATGAAAAAAAAAATTTTTTTCAATGTTTAATAAAGCTTTATAATTTTTCACCTTAGTAAATTGTTAATTACAAAATGAAAATTTACAATTTTTTAATTTTTCCAACGGGAATCTATTCTAAGACCTTTGAAAAATAGCTCCACGAAAGAAAAAAATTCCTAGATTAATAGTTTAACAATTATCGCACTTGCAATGTTAATGTTCGTGCTACAAAAAATTGTTAATTAATTAATGGATAACTTATTGAAAAATCGCGATAAAAATTTTTTGACCACGGATTATTGTTTATTGATCTGTCCTGTAGGCACCTGAATTTTTTCAAATTTTAATTTTCATATTTAATAAGTTTAAATAATATTTATTCATTAAAGGTCCGAACGAGGCGTGGCTTGCGCAAGCCGGAGTACCCGCTTTCGGGCGTATTTTCAACCCTCTGGGAAAATTATAAATATTAGTCCTACAATTCCGGGAGTCGGAATTTTTTTTAGGAAATTTCCTCCTCTTTCTGAATCTTTTTTCAAATTTGAAAAATCTTTATTAGTTTATGAGATATTTGCAAAAAAACTAAACCCCCCCTTTTTTTTAGTTAATTGTTAATAACTTTTGTAATTTTTATTTGCGGAACTTCTTTGTTTTTCGAAAACTATCTAGATGCCATTCCGAATCGAATGACACCTCAATCATAATTTTCGGAGACTGCTGAAAAAAGTTGACCAAAAAGGCACTTGTTGACTAGACTACATAGCTCTCATTCGATTTCGTTGTATTTTCTTAAATTGATAACCCTGTATGTCGAGGTGATTCTCAGTCATTATTCAATAAAATATTTTTAGCCGTTTCAAGATTCTTAACCCTTTTTAAGCCTGATCGATATGAAATAAAATATTCTGTTACTTCCATGATATTGCAAAGGCATAGTGATCTTAACCTGATGCTGCAGAATCCCAATTTGAAGATTATTAGCTCCGATAGGAGTATATTGTTCTGTGGTCATTAGCTTTTTTCAAGTTTTGCACTGTAAGTCATGCACATGAAGCAGTAAGGTGGCCTAATGACAAAGTAGAATAGTTTTTAATTTACAGTTTTTGACCACTTCGTATAATCGCCTACGAAGAGCAAACGACGGCTTATATTACCATTACCATAATGACTACTAGGTGGTAGAACATTTCAGTATTGTTCGGGGCGGGCGTATTTAGCAGATCAATGTTGCTACAATAATAATGGCAATAATTTACTTGGTGTTATTACAATATTCATAATAAATGTTTTTTTCTTGTTTTAAAGAACAAATCATTTTAAGTAGACTAAAGAAAGACTAATATTATTCATGACCACCCCATTGGTTTAGTTGCTTGGCTCAGGTTTGATCCTCGACAGGGACAGGCAATTTCTGGATTTGGGTGTTCATTTAATATATTTCAGCATAAGGGCGGCTTGCACCAAAATGCTTAAATCATTTTAAGTCAATAAATACGTTTAAAGTGACAACATTTAAGGCGTTTTGACATTTGCTAAACATGTTTAAGGGACTGAATGCATTTAAGCATTTTCGAGCAAGCCGCCCTTTATATGTATAATATGTTTTTATAACATTGACTAACACTCATATCACAAGCTAAAAATTTACTTACTTTTGAGTATCTATTCATATAATTTGTCCACCAATGTTATTATTGTCATAATGATCTCATGGCAAAGTAAAGTTAAGCTAAAGTGATAACAAAAAGTTATAATTATCTTAAAACAGATTAAAGCCAGCAGCGATTAAATCTTTTCGGAAAAAAATCTTGAGATGGTAATTGATTATCATTGCAATTTATTATTCCTCTTGTACTAACAGGAGGAATTGGCTCATAAGTAGGTACCGTAACTGTTTCATCTCATTTTTTATTCTTCTAAAATTGTCCTACTGATAATATAAATTCATGTTACCATGGGAGAGCGCGGTGTTACATTTTTTAAATTGAAACTGTTACACGAGTTCAAGTCGTGTTCGAAACGAGAAAATTCCTCGTTTCTCACTCGATTTTACAATAATCTGCACGCCTCTATGTCTAAACTTCACTTATATTAATATCTAAAAATTTACTATAAATAATCTTTTTTTTTTAAGTCATAAGATAGCAAACAAGCAGATGGGTCTCCTGGTGGAAAGAGTCAACCATCGCCTATAGACACCAAAGGTGTTAATGGTGCGTTGCGTATCTTGTGGCGAGGTCTAATGTCACATGCATAAGTTTACCGGCTACCATACCCTACAAACCGGAACACGACAGCGACAAGCACTGACGCTATTGCGGCAGGTATAGGCAAGGCGGTGGTACCTACCCGGGCGAGACAATGCAGAACTCTACCACCTAGTAGCCACGATGGTAGTGACTCGCATAGCCAATCGGTCGCCTTTTACGACCTGCCTGACAGAACGGCAGTTGGTCTATTCTTCAAAGGAGCCCGGAATCAACACGGCGTAAATCTGTAAATGGTTAACCCTGCAGGCCATCCCTGAAACTTCCTGCTAAATTAAATTAAAGCACTGGCATATATTTTTTCAGTTCAAACATCTATTTTATTAAAAATTGCAGTAAGTATATTGATTTTTGAAAAGCTGTACATTTTGGAAACGATGTTCGATTTTAATCTCTCGAACAGCATTAAACTCCATTTTTGAAATCTAAAATACTGCTTAAGCTAAATAATCAATAGGTTAAACAATTTCATAGCAGTGTCAAAAAAAAATTTCTTCAAAAATTTTCGCCATTGATAAATCCTAAACCAGATGACCGATTTTGATTCAATTAACGGTATTTGACGCAGTTTTTAAATAAAAAAAGCTGATAAAATTTTTAAGTCATTCGGTGTATTAGCTTGAAAGTAATTTCAAAAATATTAAGTAAGTTTGTTAAAGAATTTTGCCGCCTCGAGCCTGTCGACACTAGCTCAGTAGAAAAGCGTCCCGGCTCTAGAGAAATGGTCGCAGGTTCAAATCCCGTGTGTCGATATTTTTCTTTGTTGTTTTTAAGGTTTTCAAGTTTGTTAAAATCAGTGTTCATCTACATAACATGTAGCGGAAGTTAAAAAACTAATTTGACTTTTTTTCAAACAAATTATCATCTTACGCTGTTATTTTTTTTGAGCGTAGTTCAATTTTATTATTGTAAAAAAGTCTATTATTATATTAATGAAACAAAGGAACATATTATAAACAAATAGATTTTATTCTTATTATTTTTGTATTATAGCACTCATCCCGTGCCTGGGAAAACTGGAAAAACTTTAAAAACAACAAAGAAAAATATCGACACGCAGGGATTGAACTTGCGACAGTCTCCCTAAAGCCGGGACGTTCTTCCACTGAACTAGTGTCGACAGGTTTGGCGTGGCGAAATTCTTCTTTGTTATATGATCGATTATGTCAATTGTACTGATCGTTACGTATACATACGTATAACTAGTTAAATGAGTTCATCTTTACAGATGAAATTCACATTCATAATTTTGATCAATACTTTCGTATTTCTTATTATTTTTGTCTTATAGCACTCATCCCATGCTTGGGAAAACTGGGAAAACTTTAAAAACAACAAAGAAAAATATCGACACGCAGGGATTGAATCTGCGACAGTCTCCCTAAAGCCGGGACGCTCTTCCACTGAGCTAGCCGCTCTACGTTGGATACGATCAAAAGGAAGGAGCTGATATTTAGTATCAGCTCCTCGCTCACAAGTGAGAACAGTACTCCATTGAGGCCGGATATACGCCATATAAAGCTGTAAGCAATAGACCGGTGTGAAGTACTGCTCGGCCCTGCTGAGAACGCTCAGCTTTTTTGAGGCTAATTTACAATGACTGTTTGCTTTAACTTCAATAGAATCGAAAAATTTCTGGTTCTTACATATTTTCTTGTTGTGCTTATATGTGTGAGAGCTCTAAATGCTTCAAGTCGATTAAAGTTATCAAAGTTTCGTTACGCGAATAGCGACACAGCTGCACAATAGGAAGATCGTGTATAGGGTTACTTTTAAAGATCCGGCCAAATTTTCAGAGGCTGTTCAGAATTGATAATATGTTCGATTTATATAAAAAAAAAGATGTGTGGCACTCGGAGATTTTTTTCTTTGTTTATTCATATTTCAAACACTTTGTACACAAATTATACGAGTACAGATATTCACTGTTGTACGTAGATAATAAATACCTATACACTTATCATTGATATAAAATACCCAAGACACACAGTTCCGAACAAAACTGACACTCAAAACTGTCGCTAATTCAGTCTAAAAAGTTTATAGTTATGGCACAAACGTGTTTTTGCATATTCAACCTTAAACGCAAGATTTAAAGTCATTTTTAAAAAACAATGTACAAAAAGCAATAAAATTTTTGACTTAAGTTAGCCGGTAGGACAAGGCACATGTGGAGTCGAATATAAATATTTTTATGCATTGAGGTAGTATTTTAAGGGTTTGTAAAATTTACATAAAAAAATCTTGTCGAGAATCTGTTTTTGCATTTATACATCAATAAAACAAATAATGAGCATTAAAATAATTTATTTATATTTCAAACGTTATAGGTTATTGGTTCTATTACACAGAACCTACACTTATAGGCAAACTGAGGGTTTATAGCCATGTAGTACTTGACGCTTGATATTGATACATTTAGTTTGCATGGTCTAATAGATTTAGAATATACTGAAATAGGAAATTTATTGCAATGGTGACTATGACTACGTTATAAAGTTCATAGATTCTTACATGATAACAGACACGATTTTTTTTCAGACTTATTATGTAATGTATCGACAACATAGTAAAGAAACGCATTAATTTCCTAGAAATAAGTTTAGCTTTTCGTAGAATTCTCGTTTTGAATTAGATTTCAGTTTTTCTGTTTTTTTTTTGCAGTATTATGTAAACGAACATTTGTTTAGTTATAGTATCTGCAGACGTACGAGCGAATACTGCCCATAGACATTTGAAACACAATAGATTAGTTACTAATGCGATGTCGGCTTCTAAAAATTTTATTGACCCTCGTATAAAAAACTCCAATAAAACAATTTAGAGCTAAAAAATTGTGTTAAATGTTATTCGGAAGATCAAACTCGTTGATGATTTTGAAAAAATATACATCTTTTCAAATACTGAATAAAATGATACTGAATGAAATGATAGCATTTTAAAAAAAAACTTTGGATTTTTGAACTTTTTTAATTCAATAGTCTATGCTAAGGCATAGTTTTTTCTTTGAGGTTAAAATACTTAAATTTAGCGGGAAGTTTCAGGTGGCTTGTAGGGTCAACCAGCTCACAGATTTTTTAAATATAGTTACATTAGTTGGTTACATAGGTGTGTTACATATACAGAAATCCTAATAGATACGTATATTTAGTTTGGAGTATAGTTTAGTTCATATAATATTATTGGCAAAGGTAATTTTAGATTAGATATTTCCTGTTAATTATAAATTTCTTTTATAATTACGTTAGTTTTTTCGATAGGTTTGTTACTAATAGGTATTTTTAGTTTGAGGTATAGTTAGTTATGATATTAGGTATTGAAAATTTAAAAGTTATAGGAAGTTCAGGTCTTACGTTTTTTACTTACATTTTAATAACATAAATGTCGTATATAAATAATTAAGATGAATATGTAAATATTATTTTTAACGTACTAGCGGCCCACCCGGCAATGTGGAGATTTTAAATAAAATAAAGAAAGGTTAAATAAGTTCTAAAGTAAATATGCGCGAGCAAAGCTAGTATGCAAATAAAACAACTCGTACATATAAACAGTCATTTAAAAGTTATACGAGACTAGCTGCAGATCTCTGCATTAGGATAAAAGTATTCTATGTGCTATTCCAGGTCATCTTATATCCGAGTCCAAATCCAAATTGGTACAGCCATTTTTTACGTGATTGATTATCAAACATCTGAACATACAAACTTTAACATTTATAATATGTATAGTATAAGATATCCGCAATCAAAAACAACATTTTATTAAAAATAAATGATTAAATCAAAAAATAAATATTCTTAATGCAACACGTGCCTTCCACTTAAGAAATCGTTATCTACAACACGTGTAAACAGAACAAAATTCGATGCTACTTATGATTTCCTATTGTTATATTAAAAGTTTCGTAATATATCTCCAAAGTTCATCGTAAGAATCACAATTATATACTGTTATTTTATATTCGTACAAATAGAATAAAAAGAATCAACTAACTTGGTCCTCAAAATAAGTAATCAATATAATCAAACATTTTAAAATCGTCAAATTTATGTCCTCTTCTCTTTTGGCAGTTAGTTAACAACTATAAAAGGTATTCAAAATTATTAATGAAAATATTAATCTTATTAAAAAAAAATAACTTATTAATGAGGAAAAATCGACTCCACTAATAATAACAGGATCAATTAACAAATAACAGGAATAATTTTAATAACAGGATCAATTTGTATTATTTGACTAAATTAAAAGGAGGTTGTAATGCACTGTCCTTTTACTGAAAAAGTGAATATTGAAATTTTGTCGTATTATATTTGGAGCGTCGAGTACATTTTTAAGACAAATAAAATGAAAATCATACATTACACCCTATATTTAGTAACATAAACGACAAAAATAAATCGATAAACTCTCATACTTACCGAAAATACAATATCTTATATTTTTTTAACGTTCATGATGTTGTATTTTACGATTTATCAGAGAACAATTCTGTATTTTTGACGCGCGGGCAGTGACGTGAGTGACGGGCTTCTATTTGAAGTGAGTGCACAATTTCAAATTGTGCGCTCATTGTTAGAGGACGTTTTTGAGACACTGATTGTGTATCTTGGGTTTTTATATATCAATGACATCTATATACTTTCTCACAAACAGCTGATTATGGTAGTTTTCCAATACAACCAATGTCACCTAAATGCGGGTTGCTGAACTAAAGAGACAAGCGTGATATTTCAAAAAGTCATTAAAAGTTCTGGTATTTATCGATAGATGGAAAAACTAAAAAGTATCACCGCTGTGCCGGTCGGAGTGGGGGGTGTTAGGTTTTTTCGTTACGGAATTTCTGGATTCGGTCTCCACGCTCAAGGCCCGCGATAGAAGCTATGCAATAGCTTAAAAAAACAATTTAAATAATTCAGAGTTTTATTTCTATCCGACACAAAAAACAAAACGCATGGAAATAATTTCAATTACGCGAAATTCGAACTAAAATATGTTAGTGCCTTCAACCAAATTAAAAGTTATCGGGAAAAATATACTTAGAGTGACAGATTACTAGTTTCATTGTAATTATAGGTAAATGTAAAATGATACACTGCCAGCATTACAGAGTTCATTCACAAGACTTAGTGCGTTCAATTCATGAGTTTAGTGAGATATTTTTATATTATCTTGTAATAATTTTGCAATAGTGATTAAAACACACTTTCAATACAATATTTAGTTCCTAATTTTAATAGACCGACCTTCAAAGTAACCCTGTATATTTATTTCATTTAGTACACATTATAGCAATATCGTGGCAACGATCAACACACTTAACTATGTTTTTCTATTACAAATTACCTGTCAAAAAGGCCGATTGGTTATTGTTAACGGGTCCAAGGCAACAGAGCAAGAAAAAGAAGATGTACTCAGAAAAATCCAATACTATTTCTATGATATAATAAAATCGGCGTGACAGTGTCTCTTCAAAGATTAAAAACATTACGTAAAACAGTCACTATTAATTATTATATTACGAAAACATCAGAGTGGTACTCATACGATCGTGTCTGATATGTAGAGGTACAGTAACAGGCTTCAGTTTAATTGAACAGTGGCTTGATCTCGAAATGGTCGAGTGCATCTAAATTGGAACGAGGAGAAAAGTGGCTTCCACGGAATGAATAAGCGTATCCAAATAATCACAGTTCTAGGTTTATATAAAACAAAAATAAAAAATAATTGAGTATGAGCTTACGCGTGATAGAAGTGTTATTTTTGATTAAAGTAAGAAAGAACAAAAGAAAGGGAGAGAGTAACTAACACTGAAAGATAAAATAATAATTACTGGACAAATTACACAAATCGAACTAAACCCAAAGTAAGCAAATTATATGCTTGTGTTATGGGTGTTAGTCAAAGATACTAATATATTTTTTTTATTATTATCGATAGGTAAGCGCTTGACTTCGTTCTCGCCTGATGGTAAGCTAAGATGAGGCCTAAGATGGAACGCGCTTCCCTAGAAGGTACCTGTTCACTCTTCTCTTGAAGATCCCCAGATTGTACTCGTCCGGGAACACAGACTCAGGAAGCATGTTCCAGTCCTTTGCGGTTCGAATGAAGAATGTTGAGTCGAACCGCTTTGTCCGGGTACGTGGAACGTCCACCATATAACGATGCCTAGATTCTGTGCATCTCGATGATCGATAAAAAAACGGGGATGGCGGAATTAAGTCGTGCAATTTTGCAGCGCACTCTCCAAAGTGTATTCGATAAAAAAACCGATAAACTAGCCACTCTGCGGCGATGAGCGAGGCTCTGGAGTTTTTTGCCTACCAGATCATCGTCGTTTATGAGCCTCTTGGCACGCCTCTCTATAGCCTCAAGTGTCTTCAGCTGGTATTTAGCGGAACCATCCCAGAGGTGAGAGCAGTATTCCATGCACGAACGGACTTGTGGTTTATAAAGGTTGAGCAACTGTCCCGGACTGAAATACTGTCTCACCTTCTCAATATAGAAGTACATATATAAATACTGTAATATATGTATCTAATACCTTTAAACGAGCAATCCTTATATATATAATTGGAATCTCGGAATCGGCTCCAACGATTTTCATGAAAGCCACAAATTAGGGGATTTTCGAGTCAAGGAATCGATTTATCAAGGTTCCAGGTCCAAGAAAAGCTCGGTTCCCAAGATATGGGTATGTAAAAAACCAGGTCAACCAGGTACAGAAAAAAAAATTAAGTCAACCGGATACTAATTATTATTACGTGATGGATAAACTTAGACCACTTTTTAAAACAATTGAGCGAACGAAATATGAAATTTGGCACAGTCTAAGTTTATATTGTGGAGGATTGCAGAAATTTAATATTTTTAAATAAAAAGCTTTATAAATACATTGAATTAATAAAAATAAACATTACACACACTACGTTCATGTAACATAAATCATAGTATACATACATGCATAGATACTATTTTCTTTACAGCTGTCAGTTGATAAACTTAAAAGAAATTTTTTGTATAGTTTATGGTCGAATTTCAGGCACAGGCGATCGCTAATCTATACATATAATAAAATCGTAGGAAAGTCAAAACTGTACATTGAATATTTTTTTAAAAGAATACTTGGGGCGTGATCTACAACCGACATCGAAGCCAAAAATATAGTTTTTGGAATTTTTGTCTGTTTGTCTGTTTATCTGTTTGTCTGTATGTATGTCAGGGGTAAACTCAAAAAGTTCTGCATGGATTTACTTCAAATTTTGCATGAATATTACTAACAGGTCGGGTCAACATATAGGCTACATATTATCACGCTATCACCTTGCGGCCAGGTGCTGTGCGGAGTAAACGAAGTTCACGCGGACGAAGTCGCTGACAACAGTTAGTACATAATAAACACCCAAACCTAGAAATACACATATCTATGCTCAAAGAGCCAAGGAAAAAGATTTTTTGTATTTTAAAGTAAAAGTTGCATTAAAATGTCTTTAGTTGTACTTACTGTTTGTATCTGGCTCGTTTTGGAACTAATATTTTAAATGTATATTAAACAAATATTTTAAATGTAAATTACACAGTAATATATTCTATCACATTCTCTCTTCGACTTAATCTCATACAAGTATTGTGATGCATTTCCTTTTCATCGTTCAAGAATCTTCTCAAAGTTATTTTTTTAAGTAAAACTTATTAACAGGTTATCCGTTGTTAATCAGGGTTCATTTATAAAAAAGACCACCTTTCTGCTAGACAATTCTTAAAAAGTGAACAACCCGAGAGCTTGATGTACTACGTACTAGAGAAGCTATGCTAGCTAGAAGTCGTGTTCGATTTAGTTAACACTTGCTGCAACGCTGAAATTACAATTAATCGTCCAATCAAAATTAACAGTGTAAAATAAATATTCGTGTCCAAAAGTTCGTAACTACCCTGAATATTATGACGCTTTTGCGTTTTATTCCAGGTGCCTCGTGTTGAGAGGTATCTGAATCATCCGAATGTTTACAACCCGAATTCTATGATTTTTCATAGTTTTTGAGTTACGAATTTTTTAATGAATTTTTGCAAAATTTTGACCGAATCAGCTACAATAATTTCTAAAAAAGTAGTAGGTTTCTTCGATTATTTTTTTTTGCTACTAAATCTCTATTAACTATGCATTTATGCATAAAATAAACAGCCCCACAACTTTGATGGAAGTTACTAAAAAATGACCTGAATTTGAGAATTTATCTTAAGTGAACGAAAACGAGGAAACCTTCTACTTTTAAAAAAAATATATTATACAAATTAATTAAAAAATGCGTAACACAAAAACTATGAAAAATCGTAGAGGTGATTCAGATACCTCTCATCACGAGGCACCTAAAAAAATTGTTGGACGTCACTTTTCTGATCACTTTGTAATTAGTTCTTGAACGTCTCGACCGTGCTTGGAACCACCGATATTTTTGTCCATCATACAGTTAGTAACGTACCATTAATATATTTGGTTCTATAGGCAGGTATTGCCTCTTTCCACCCGAAAAGCGTTCTAAGAAATGCAATATTTTCTGTGAAATTTAAATGATAAACGGTTCGAACTTTCATTGGCTCTCTGACCTGAAACCTTCGCTGTGCTAAATTTGCGGCATACATCATTTGTAAAATAAAATGTTTGAAAAAACTTATTTTTCATGTAATTTTCACGTAAAATCTTGGTAATTTAAAACGTGAAACCAACAATTGAAATTCAAATTGTAGAAGTTCAACCATATAATGTGCTTCATAAAAATAAGAGTAGTAAATACAAAGGTCAAAAATGAGAGTCCATTTTTGGGTCAAATAAAATGGTTAGATATTCAAATGAGTTTAATAAATAAATATTCAATTAATTCAACTGATTTGTTGCGTTGGATATGCACTAAAACGCAAAACCAGTTGGTGTTAATAAATAAAAACCAAGTAAAATAGTATAAGTGCTTATAGAATATGTAATATTAATACACGTAAACGTGGAGTTTTATCAAGTGCCGACGATATTGATATATTATAGGTTGGCGAAAGTTAACCTACCCGACTTGGATGTACACGAATGTTGGAAAGTTTTGAAAGATAATAATAATAATAATATACTTTATTGCACACAACACACATCATTTACAGTAGAAAATAACAATGTACGATAAGGAACGGAGTACAAATAGGCGGTCTTATCACCCATCAGTGATCTCTTCCAGACAACCAGCGACTTTAGGAAATATTTACATTAACGCGGGCATTGGTGCTCGTCTTACGAAAAAAAAAAGTGATAAATAAAAATATAAGTGCTAACCAATTTCAGTGCTATATATAAATTATAACTACATACTTGGATACATAAATACATACACATATATATAATATACATATATACTTACATACATTTGTACATACATACATACATACATACATACTCATATACATACATATTATGTACTTACTAAAAGGCAAAAACATAAACTAAATATGAGATTAGTGATGACTCATTACAGGAACAACACGCTCAGCATAAAAAATAAAAACAAAGAATAAAAAATAAATAATAAAAAATAATAATAACGGGATGTAATTAAGTACCTAGGTAATTTTGCTTAAAACAACGTCATTTTAATAATTTGAAAACATTAATCCTTGTTATTGCTTTTCAGGTATTCATAATAGAGAGATAGTGGGAGTTAAGTAGTCGTTTAAAACTAGGTAAATTATGCGCTGTTCGAATGTTAACAGGCAAAGCATTCCATAATCTAATGCTCTGCACAACAAATGACTGTGAGTAAAATTTTGTATAATGAGTAGGAATTTTTAAAATAAGGTTATTAAAAGTGCGAGAAGCTTTACTGGGAGAGGCCAAAAAGTTGAATTGGTTCCTGAGGTAATGAGGAGCAGCCGGGTCAAAGAGGACACGATACAGTAAATGAAGCATGTGAGCATTAGGCGTAGACGAATTGGGAGCCACTTGAGTTGAAAACGAAATTCAGAGATATGATCATACTTGCGCAAACCAAATATGAATCTTATGCAGAAATTTTGGATTCGCTCAAGTTTATCAAGTTGAGCCTCAGTCAAGTCAGGATAGCAAACGTCGGCATAGTCAAGAAGTGGAAGTAGCAAAGATTGAGCCAACGTGATCTTTGTAGGGATTGGAAGAAAATTACGTAACCGCCTTAATGCAGCGGCAGCTGAAAACACTTTGCCACTAATACTATTTATCTGCTGACTCCAAGACAGCGTTTCGTCAATGAATATGCCAAGATTTTTGACGCATTTACTGAACGGAATATCAATACCGTCAATATTAATCTTAGGTATGCTAGCCCAATTAACCCTTGAAATGATAGTATTGTAATAGCCGCGAAAGAAGTATGTGGCAGTGCAAAACTATGCAAGTCAATGGAAGGAGATGCGTGGTGGGATGATGAAGTGAAATCTGTGAATGAGAGAAAGAAAAAAGCATGTCTAGACTATGTATTATGTATGCATATGAATAATTGTAAATATGAGAGATATGAAGAAAGAATTGTATCGTTGTTGTAAGAATGCCACTAAAACCTTAGTGAAAGAAAAACGTGAAAAAGAATGTCTGAAAGCGGAACAACTTCGAGGCAAACGTGAAACTTTTAGACTTGCACTACTACCATGTGGAACCTGTTATCAGCAAAAATTTTAAAAGAAAAGAGCTTACTCAGTCTTAAAAGGCCGGCAACGCAACTGCAAGATCGCGGGTAATGTAATTTTCTATAGACGGCGGTAATCACTAACTATCAGGTAAGCCTCCTGCCTGTTTGTCCTATGATCTATAAAAAAATATTTGTATCCTTTAACCGATTGACCCTAGAGACCATCCATGAAACTTCCCACTAAACTGCTTTGACAAGAGAAGATGAGGACTTGGCATTAATATCCATGAGCAATAAAAATTATAAAATAGCATGCATTCTAACGTTGAATATATAAAAATGGCTTTATCTCCATCCAACAACTTTGAATTTGCTTAATAGACTAAATATTTTGGAAATATGTATGAGTCTATTCAGGACGCTGTCTCTATCTCTGACTCAGTAAGTAAGACTCTTTCGGTGAAAGCATGCCAGGACATTACTATGCAAGAAAAGTCCAAGAGAATGTTGTGGGAGGCACAAGAAGGTTTTAGATCTGGAAGAGGATGTATGGATCAAGTTTTCATACTCCGCAACATCGTAGAGAAGCATCTGGCTGTCATGGAGTTGTTCGAAAGAAACTTTGAGACATTTTACCCAGTTATGGAATAGATAGGTGTCTGCTGCGTGCTTTTGCAATCCATGTACTGAGATTGCAATGCATGTGTGCGGGTGGACGGCAACAAATCGCCCTGGTTCGAATTCAATATCGGCGTCAAGCAGGATTGTGTGTTGTCAGCTCACCTGTTTATCCTATATCTGGATAAGTGTCTAAAAAGATTAAGGTCGTTAAATGTGGGAATGCGCATGAATGGTCTAGTGGAGAACTGCCTGTTGTATGCGTATGATGCTGTACTTCTAGGCTCAACTCCATCTGAGCTGCAAACACAGGTCACAGCTATGAATGATGATTACTACCCAAGCTTTTTCTCTCAGCATCTTGGAAGGTAAACTGTGAAAAATTCTTAATAGCATTAAGTTACGCCTTTGTACCATTTTTGTGGCATAAATAATTTAAATAAATAAATAAATAAAATGATTCTAGGAGTATGGGCTAGCATTTGAATGCGAAGAAAACTAAAGCTCTAGTATTTGAAAGAGAATCAATCAAAACGGAGTTGTGGTCGATGATATAGTGCTAGAACAAGTGGAGTGAGTTTGTGAATCTTATACGTGCTTTTAGCAGGGATGGAAAGTACACCGCTGATCTTGAAAGAAGAGTGTATGCAGGGAACAGTGTGAACGGAGAGTTAGCAAGATTACTTAATAGCACAATTTTAAGTCAGGGTGCCCGTCTAACCTTACATAATTATGTGCTTATACCAACGTTATTGTATGGAAGTAATAGTTGAGTGTGTCAAAAAGGACATGAAAGCATATAATATATAAACATTAAATTAATAAAAATATTAATAATCAAATTAATAAAGTTTCAAACAAAATGCAAACTAAGTTTAAGTTGATTGTAAAAATCTTATTTCCTTTTAACGTTTTATTTTAATATTTTGCTTCCTCCTGCTCTAAAAGAGACGGAAATTGAAGTAATTTCCTACTCTTTTTATATACTTCCAATTAACTTTGTTATGTTTTTCAATACAGATAGACAATTCTCTAGTTCACAATTAAGTAAAGGTAAACAACAGTGACTACTATGGCTGATTCCGATTCACATAATTTACATTAATGATAATAAGAAATTGGCTATTACAGATGATAAAACTATGTATGCTACGTAAAATATTGTTTTTATCCTACGAATATTGTAGGTGATAAACATATGTAAGTTAAGAACTCTTGAGTAGAATTAATTATTAGCTTTTTAGCCCTGAAACCCGAGGTGGAATAGCAATCTTGACCGCTAGTGAAAATGACTTGCACATATAGTTGTCCTCCTGTTGGTCGGGGCTCCTTTGAAGAATAGACCAACTGCTGTTCTAACAAGCAGGTCATATAAGGTGACGTTTAATATGTGGCTGTTATCCCTCACTATCAACTGAATTTGTTTGCTATCATCTTAAGCAATAAAAAGTTTAACCCATACATACAAGGCAGCTTTCTGTAAGGCTGTGCATACTATTGAAAAGACATTTTCCGATAAAATTTAATACCAAAGTTGTGTGTGTGTGTGTCTGTCTGTTCTTAGTCCTTCATACTAAAACAACTGGATGAATTTAAATGAATCTTGGTGTAGGAGTATTTTTCCCCGTATTGGATCCGGGCTCCTTTGAAGAATAAACCAACTGCAGTTCTGCAAGACAGGTCATAAAAGGCGACAGATTGGCTACGCGAGTCACTACCATCGTGGCTACTGGGTGGCAGAGTTTTACATTGTCTCGCCCGATTCTAGTACCACCGCCTTACCTATTCCTGCCGCATTAGCGTCAATGTTTGTCGCTGTCGTATTCCGGTTTAGAGTGTGAGGTAGCCGATAACCTTATGCATGTGGCATTAAACCTCGCCACAAGATAGCAACGCACCATTAACACCTTTGGTGTCTATAGGCGATGGTTGACTCTTTCCAGCGGGAGGTCCATTTGCTTGTTTGCTATCTTAAAATATAAAAAAAGACTTATCATATAGATTACTTCTGTTCTTGAAATAGTACATTACGATACATGTGACTTAACTTGTCTACTAAAGTTCAGCAAGGGTATTAAGTACCGCGATTATAAAAAACTTCAATCAAACGCATCATTCCGCGCCGCGCTTTTCGGTATAAATAAAGACTATTTTATCGGCAAAATGTGGTTAACTTGCGGGCTTAGATCACACAGTATTATAAAAATCTTTAAATATATAGAGAGCTGCGTTCAGGTTATTAAAAAAAAAGTATCTTCACGGCCGTATCCCCGAAGAGGTAGGCAGAGGTACAACAAGTGCACCCACGATTAGCCGAAGATACTTGGTCCCACAAATGTGATAGGTGGCAAGCCTATCGCCAACCGGGCACTTTCCAATCCCGGGCAACTTCGTGTTTATCAGAAAACTGAAAAACATTTTTTAAGTGCCCGACCCGGGAATCGAACCCGGGACCTCATGTGTTCGACGCCAACGCTGGACTAGACCACAGAGACGATAATTATGGTATATATATCTTTATACAATACAAGGTTATTAGTATTGTATAAAGATATTTTCAAGGTGAACATAATATACATCTGTTTGACAAATAAGCAATGAATGTATTTAATGTCGATTTTACTACCTAATAAATTGTTGCCACAAATGATCCCGTTTCCTAAGTCCACTTTATAGCTAGCTCGCTTAAGGACGTTTTCGGTTTTATTTCCTTATAGTTCTTGGTATGTGATCAATTTCTTTATTCACTTTAAACTGTCTTTGAGACAAAATTTCTTCATCTCGAAGAATTTAACTATGCAGATTTTATTTTTATCCTAACACTTCATTGATCTATTGAATTATTAAACCCAGCTTACTTTCATGTCTTTGTTCGATAACGCCTAACTTGTATGACGATTTAATAACTTAAAAACATTCCACAGAAAGTTTCAGAATGCAAGATAGAACTCGAATCCACATAAAATTACTCTTACTTGTATTTATAATATTAAAAATGAATTGCCTAGTTTAAGAATTAAATCCAAGAATTTTTGTTCTTGGGTAATATTCCTACCACTTCAGTACAGTCAAATTGTAGATTTCTTATAAAGTAATGCAACCAAACTATGAAATTTAAAGACAAAGTCATGAGTTTAAATTAATAAACCTTATACCTTGGAGCGAACATCCCATAATTAACAATTCTAAAGATTCTATTAGATTTTAATAATCAGTAAAGAAATTGACTAAATCAGTAAAGAATTTAGAAATTGATGGCCTCATATTCCATTTTATGTATGTTTGTATAAAATATTGCCAATAATATGCACGTCACATGAAATAGACGTTATTCTGGCCCAAAAAACTTACATACTTTCAATAGTCAAACGAAAATACTAGTTGCGTACCGAGGACTAATAGATTTCCGAAGCTGATTCGAGAGTAGTCACTAAACATATTATCAGGCACCGTTTTATGGACCTCCATCAAGTGTTATGACTTTATCTAAGGTTTATATAATTTTTGAACTCGTTGACAATTGAGACCCCCTGATATGAGGTGTCATGTTTAACAGAATTGACGCTAATCCATTCCAGTTCTAAGACTGGTCTAGTAGCAGTTATACTGTTCGGTTCAGGTCATGAGATCTCGGATTTGATCCGCAGATCGGGTAAAATTGTTTATTTGGTTTTTTATGGTGCTATCCTTAAAAATCCAAATTTCAATATCAGTTCATGTTCTAGTTATGATGTTTTAATATCAATCATGCCTGGGATCAGCACGTAAAGTTATTAGTACCGTGTTGATCCGGGCCCTATCTTACTGCTAAGTATCTCAATGGTAGTTTATATCCTAGTTATAATGTTTCGGAATAGATCACGCCTCGCATCAGAACGTAAAGTTGTTAGTACTGGTTATCGTATTAATTCCCTGTGTTGATCCGGGCCCTATTTTAAGAACAGATCAACTTACTAATAGGTACTCGTATCTAAATTTCAGTGGTAGTTTATATTCTGGTTATAGTGTTTTCAAAATCGACCATGTCTCGGATCAGCGCGTAAAGTTGTTGCTACCGGCTATCGTAAGAAATTCTCCGTATTGATTCGGGTTCTTTAGTAAAAATAAATCAACTGCCTCACTGCTGGATATCTAATTCTCAGGGGCAGGTCATATTCTGATTCTGGTGTTTTAACATCAAATATTCCTCGCATCAGCACGTAAAGTTGTTGGTACCGATTATCGTAATAAATTCCCCTTGTTGCTTTGTGTCCCTTTTTAAGAACAGATCAACTTACTGCTAGGTAACTATATCTTAGTAGCAGTTCATATTCTGGTTATGTTGTTTTAACATCGATCATGCCTCGGATCATGCATGTAAAATTATTGGTATCGGTTATCATAAGAAATTCCCCGTGTCAATCCAGGCCCTATTGTAAGAACAGATCAACTTACTGCTTGTTATCTAAATGCTAGTGGCAGTTCATATTATAGTTATGGCGTTTAACACCGATTATGCTTCGTATCAGCCCATAAAATTGTTGGTACTGGTTATCATAAGAAATTCTCTGTGTTGAAACGTACCCTATTTTAAGAACAGATAACTTACTGCTAGATATCTAAATCTTAGTGGCAGTTCATATTTTAGTTATGGCATTTTAACACCGATTATACTTCGTATCAGCCCGTAAAGTTGTTGGTACTGGTAATCATAAGAAATTCTCTGTGTTGGACCGTGCCCTATATTAAGGACAGATCAAGTTACTGCTAGGTATCTGAATCTTAGTGACAGTTCATGTTCCACCTATGGTGTTTAACACCGATTATGCTTCGTTTCAGCCCGTAAAGTTGTTGTTGCCGGTTATCATAAGACATTCTCCGTGTTGAACCGTGCCCTATTTTAAGAACAGGTCAGCTTACTGCTAGGTATCTTTACAAAATTAGAAGGTAAGAAAATTAATATGTAGAAGAAAGAAAGAGAAATTGAAAGTTGATTAAATAAGTAGATAATATAAACACAAAATGAAACAATATAAACAAAAAATAAAATTTTAGTAACATTATATTTCGAAAATTAATGTTATCAAACTGATGTATTGAAGAATACATCAGTTTTCAAAATACTTTTTACTTACTAATATTTATCAAACTTATTATTACTGTAAAAAAGTGACTCTTTTAAAAAGACAAAGAAAATTAATTGATATAATTAAATGTTTGCATTTTTATAATAATTAGGCTAATATGGGCCTCGTGATGGTCTGGGCTCTGTTTGAAGAATAGACTATCTGCCATTCTGCCATACCAGATTATAAGTTGCCGGTTACGTTACACTCTAAACAGGAACATGATAGTGACAAGCACTGACGCTATTGCGGCAGGAATAGGGGTTGTACCAGGGCCGAGCGAGACAATGCAGAACTCTACCACCTAGTAGCCACGATAGTGGTGAATCGCATAGCCTTTTACGACCTGCCTGACAGAACGGCAGTTGGCCTATTCTTCAAAGCAACCCGATTAATTATATCAATAAAAATCACCTAAAATCCGTTAAGATACCATTAAATCATAAATCTTCGTGCATCGTGCAATTGGTTAAAAAAACGTACAATTAGTAAATGCAAATAATATTCAGATTGACTCGTAAGAGATTGCAATTACTGAAAGATGGTGTTAAATACCCGACTCTGATACCAAAAATGTAAAAGCAGGTACTTAAATTTTAACCTGACTGTCCAATAAAAATATTTTAGAACGACGCAAAGTTCACTGTTTACAAATAGCAAAATTGCTAACACTTGTGGATTGCACCTAGCTGGTTGGCGTAAAATTCCAGGTGATGCCTTTCCTTGCAACCTTATTAACTCATATTAACCCACCTACAAACCGAATTTCCTCTCAATTTAACGCCAATCACCGTTTTGACGCGAAACACATCACGGTCATGAGGCATAGTCCCAATACAGTCTCTCTACATCCCCACCAGGGTCTGTGAGAAAGCCAATTCTTCTTGCTAACAGTAGTCACGTTGTTAGTGACTAGTATTAGAATAGGTACTCTCTCCTTTTACGAAATTCCTAGTGAAAACAGTTTTTGTTCCCTAAAATCGTATACACAGTCTTATTAAAGAAATAAACGCCTCCTTGTGAAACTGAATATATTATTATTTATTTAATCACGCTCTCCTGCGAAACGAGCATCATTAGCATCGCCAAGCATCGTACTAAGTGCTATTTAAGAGTTACTTGTCTAAGCTAATATTAGGAAGGTTTATGTATATTATACATTTGTACTGTACAGAGAGGTTGACGTATATATTAGACTAGCGGACCGTTACGTGCTTCGCTACGTATCGCCATTTATTGAATTCATTTGATATAAAAAATGTTATAAATAAAGAAGCGCTGTATCGATTTTGTACAAACTTCACATAAACCATCTACTAAACAGTCCGAACAAAGCCTAAACATTTGGTTTGGATAGGTGAGCCCGTTCTTGAGTTATAAAATTACAAAGAAAAGTGGCATTGATTTTCATATTAGATAAGTTGTACCACCAGTACCAGTTGTTGTAGTCAGGTAAAAATAAACGTAAACAATTTTTGTTTACGTTTATTTTTACCTGACTACGGTGAAACCAAAGGTAGGTGGTGGGTAGGTTATGATTTTACCTGGTATTTATGTAGGTAAATATATACATACTAGCTGTGTCCACAACTTCGACCGCGTGGCAAATTTTCTAAAATAAAAGTAGCCTTAAGTTACTCCTTATTACCGTGTTTTAAAAGACACAGTCCCGAAGTTTTACCCACGTAGTTCCCGTTGTCGTGGGATTTCCGGGATAAATACTTTTCTATGACCTTTGTACCCGATAAACTATCTATGTACCAAATTTCATTCAAATCGTTTTAGTGGTTTAAGCGTGAAGAAAAGATAGACAGACATTCACTTTCGCATTTATAATATTAGTATGGATGTTCACCTGTTCCCTCATGCCTTCTAAATAACGTATTAAAATTTGAAAGATAAGGCATTGTTAGAAGCAATCCGCTGGTTACAAGGTATTAGGCATGGAAATTATTGTTAAATTAGGTTAACTGGTATGTTGCTAAAATTAATTAATATTTAACAGTTATTTATACATGTTATATTATATTAGTAATAGCCTACATATTATAAGTATTAGAAGCATTAAAAACGCAAAGCTGTCGAGTTAGGGACCAAAAAAACAGGTCCAGTCGAGTAGTTTTATAACTTGTAACAGTTATTATTATCATGAATCAAGGTAGCGAGCAAAGAAAAAAACGATCTCTCAAATATGTTTAATAACATTATTATCCTATATGAAGTTAGTGGTAATTTTAGTGATACATAAAATTTTAACAGTATTTGCTAATATAAATAACAATTGTTAATTGTTAAATAAATTTGGTACGAAATTTAACATGTTAATTGTTAAATGATCCATGCCTACAAGGTATAGGGTAATGTCACAATAAAGCACTCTTTTCACAACAAATATCTCAGTGTCGAATCGGTCGGTACTAATCATGCATATAGTTGATACAAAGTCATGAACTTTGAAATAACTATTTGGTCTGCATAACATATATTATTGGATAAGGCATACATATTGCATAAACACCACAAAAAGGAACTTATCAGCATTATGGGTTTATCACACCCATATTACATGAAAAGACAGCAAGTCCATGTTGGACCATGCCTCTTTTGCAAAATAGACCACCCTCCATCTTTCCTGGTAGTAAAACTAAAAATAAATATACAATATTAATACAATAGTATAGGTCTTCAATAAACAGTAAATACCCAAATAATGTGTGTCTCTGTAGGGCACTCTGCCACTACAGTGTATTATATTAAATTGTTACAGCCTTAGAGCTCTTCCATTACTATCACAAATTATTTTACAAGCAAATGTTTTCTTTTTCATATTATTAGTTGGACATATGCTATGCTGATGAAGTCATCTCGTTAATAATGTATCTGAAATACTCCCCAACGAAAAACTCCAAAATAACAAAGGGAAGATTTTCTTTGGTGTTTGGAAAACTTTACAGCTGTAACTGTAAACAAAATAAGCATAATTTGTTATATTGTAGGAAAATATATTTCTCATATGTTTTTTTTAGAATGGAGTATGGCTAGTGAACCTGGTCCCAGCTATCAACCAAGTGTTGTCAAGAGTGAAGATACTGAACTAACACCAGACACAAATATAACAGGTATTGGTTCTGTGCAATTCAAATTACAATCATTATTTAAAAATAAAACTGATTAAATGAATTGTGCAAAAAGTTTTAAAAATATAAAGTTTTTTTTGTGCAGAAATGGCATAAATAATTAATTAGTTTTAAGTCTTAAATACAGTATTCACATTTCTGCATTACATTAACTGTTATGGGACATTGCAACACTTCCTTTTGGCAGTAGTTGATAAAAAATATCAACGATCTCGTGTTGGGTCATTTGATAAATGAAAGGACTTAATTATCACATTCCAAATTTATTTACGTTGATAGTAATTACTCACGGCTGATCTCACTTACTCGATAATTTGTAACAATTTCTAAAAATCACGCCTCAGGTATGAGCGAGTCAAACATATTTCTCTCCACAATCACCTGCGTATATTTTAGCATCAGATTAATAAATATAATACCTATACGAAATTTTAATAAAGTTATATAGCGAAAATACCCACTAAGTATGCACCCATGTTGTGCCAAATTACTAAAAAAAGGATAACAAACATACAGATGGTTATTCAATTAGAAAGAGAGAACCATCGCCCACGCCCACGGATAGCAACGCAATATTAACACCAAAGAAGTTAGCATTGCGTTGCTACCCGCGTGGTGGGATTGAAATGCCACATTTTTTTTACATTATAAGACGGCAAACAAGCAAATGGTTCTCATGATGGAAAGAGTCAACCATCGCCTATAGACACCAAAGATGTTAATGGTGCGTTGCTATCTTTGGCAAGGTCTAATGCCACATGCATAAGTTTACCGATTCCCTTACACTCCAAACCGTAATACAACCGTGACAAGTATTGAAGCTTTTAAGGCAGGAATAGGTGAGGCAGTGATACCAAATAAATGCGACCACCACCACATAAGTCAAATACCACAATACCACATAAGTCTACCAGCTACCTTACCCTCGTTAATAAAACACAATAATATAAGCATTGACGATATTTCGGCGATAATAAGTAAGGCGGTGGTAGCATAAACCCGGGCGAAACGTTGCAGAACTCTTCCACCTAATTAGTAGCCGTGATGTTGACAACCCCTTTTTAGCCTTTTGTCGCCTTTAAGAAGATGCCTAGGCATTTGATTTAGGCTGAGTCTATTAATACGGTTACCGTACGAATAATTAATAATTATTAATACGGTTACCGTACGAATAATTTATAATTATTAATACGGGTACTGGACAAACAATTTATTATTATTCGTACAGAAGTACGAATAATTATTTTTGGCTGGTATTCTATTTAAGCTAATGTATTTTATAAACTTTGAATGTCGCGGAATTTTTAATTTTCTGGAGTTTTGATAATTCGAAATGCTGTCGATCTGACTGGCTGACCGCAACCCGGGAAGTTATTGGTTTTACCGCGTTTTTCGAAAACTGAGTTCTCATCAGATCTCGACGTTTTGAGGTTCTATAGGAAGCTTCCCTGAATGTTTTCGCGATGATATCCGTATGTCTGTCTGTATGTATGTGTGTATGTATGTATGTATGTATGTGACCTTCTTATAACTTTTGAACGGCTTGACCGATTTCTTCGCAGTTAGTGCCATTCGAAAGGGCTTGACCAAACTTGGATTTTGAATATACTTTGGACCGATTCGAACTGGTAGATTTTGAGAAATCTCAAAAAAACTACAAAAAAATTTGTTTGAAATGTGTTTTTTTTTTAATAACTTTTAAACGGCTCTACCGATCGATTTTAGAAACTAAGCTCTTAACATCAAAAAATGACGTCGATCGCCATCAGCCCGTTCGAAATCGATTGATTCTTTCTTGAGTTATCTTTGTCAAAAGAAAACCGAAGAAAGTATTTTTTCTGAATTACTTCGAAATTCCTCGATCGATCAATTTATACTTAAAGATTTTAATGAGGTTTAAAAAACTACGTCGAATGCTGCCAACCGCGTGGAAATCGGTTCATTCATTCAAGAGTTATTTCTCTTTATTACATTAAATGATATAAAATCATTAAATTATTTGAACACTTATTTAAATTTAAATTACTTATTTTTAGTCAAGTTTAATTCTATAAAACTTTTAATTATTCTTACATTTTCATAAAATTAAAATTAATTTAATTATATTAGAACATACTAGTTTTTTTCACATTTTTTACACATCCAATAAGTTTTACGTGGACAACGCTTTAATCCCGTACATTTCAAATGATACCATTCACAACAATAATGACAATGACAGAAATATAAACAAATGAAATATAAAAAAATAATAATATCCGTATGAATATACTCATTCTTAAAAAACAAGCTAATCATCCATCCAATTCATATTCTAAATTTAAAAAAAACAGAATAAATGTACGAATAAATATAATTTATTCGTCCAGTACCTGTACAAATAGTCACAGAGTTTGATTTATTCTTCAAACAGGGGCCCGGATCAACAAGAGATACACAAGTAATAACATTATCAAGAAATATTCTGTTATTTTGTTTTATTTATGAAATTTTAGCTTTGACATTGAGTTCAATTTTGTCCTAATAGTCTTAATTTAGCTTATTTATTGCATGAATTCAGAGCTTTTATTAAACGCAATAAACCTAAAAGAGGAACATTATTTATACAGGGATATATAATATATCCCCGTATAAATTATGTTTCTATTTCAGGTTTATTACACGTCATTATTAGGGTTCCGAAGTAACTGGGAATCCTAATAGTTTCGCCATGTCCGCCCGTCCATCCGTCCGTCTGTCCACAGTCTAGCTCAGAGATCTTTAGCAGTAGAAAACTGAAATTTAGCATGAATATACAAATTAGTCAAGGCAACAAAGTGGTGAAATAAAATCTTGTAAAATATGTTTTTAGGGTAGCTCCTCTACATGTAAAGTGGGATGTTGATTTTTTCCTTGCGTTGTTTTTTTTTATAGAAAAAAGAGCAGGAGGCTCACCTGATGGTAAGTGATTACCGCCGCCCATGGACAGCCACATCACCAGAGGTCTTGCAGCTGCGTTGCCGGCTTTTTAAGAAGGAGTATGCTCTTTTATTGAAGGTGCCTAAGTCGTATCCGTTCGGAAACACCCCCGCCGGTAATTGATTCCACAGAGGAGTAGTGCGTAGTAAGAAGTGTCTAGAGAATTGCACAGTTGTGGATTTCCAGATATCGAGGTGATGAGGATGGAACTTTGAGTTTTTCCGCGATGTCCGATAATGAAATTCAACAGCAGGGATCAATCCAAACAGTTCGTCGGAACACTCTCCATGATAAATGCGGTAAAAGATGCTACGCGAACTTACATCTCTGCGTAAAGCCAAGGAGTCAAGCCGATTGGAGACTGCTTGGTCGTCAACGGTTCGAACCGCTCTACGCTGAATGCGATCAAGTGGAAGAAGCTGATACTGCGGAGTTCCCGCCCAGAGATGAGAACAGTACTCCATGTGAGAGCGAATTTGCGCTTTGTAAAGTTGCAAGCGATGAGCCGGCAGGAAGTACTGTCTCGCTCTACTGAGCACACCGAGCTTTTTTGAGGCTAATTTAGCCTTTTCTTCCAAATGATCACAGAACTGAACGTTGTTCGATATGTCAACGCCAAGAATTTGAATATTGGCTGAGAATTTTAGGAGAGAGAGAGCGGCACGCACATTGCCAATTTTGCATTATATGTTTCGGTTTGGAGAACAAGGTAGCCAGTACATTTGCGCAAGTGTCATACCTACCACATGGATGTCAACGCTTCCTTCAAAAATATTTTTTCCTGCACGAAATTGACGGAATTATTTTTAACTTCCCGTTACTGATTTTGCACCAATTTTCTAAAGTCGAGTTTACATCCGATCTCCACATTTTGAGATCCTAAGATCCTTTTCCGACTGTTTTCACGATGGCGTCGGTATGTCTGTATGCATATATATATATATATATATATATATATATATATATATACGTATATTTAATCATCTCATAAATTTGAACGGCTCGACTGATCGAAACGCAGTTGATGCCCTCCGATTTTATTTCGCTCTACTTAGATTTCCTGCCAATTCGAAACAATTCGATTTAGAAGATTTGAGAAATTTTGAAACAACCTCAAAAAAAATTTTGGTGAAACATATTTTTTTTAATATAACTTCCAGATTAATGTAACGATTAAATACAATAGCTCTTTCCTCAAAAAACTGCTCTTCTCAACAAATTGCATGTAAATCGGTTTATCAGACTCTTCTCCTCAATCAATTGCATAAAAATCGGTTTATCATATAAAATAATCGGTTTATCGTACATAAGAAAAATAACTCCTCAAAGTTAGTGCATTATGGACAGTAGTAATGAGTTCATCTAATAATAACCTGTAATATTGAGTCTATAGACAGCGGTAATTTCTTTGCATTATTAGGAGATCAATTTGCTCCATCCATGCCATGTTATAAATAATTTAATATACCTATTCATGATATTATCTTAAAATAATTAAAAAAACTCTGAGGGTGATTTCCATAAACTAAAAACAAAATCTTATAACTTGTAAGTCTGCGCTGTCTAAAAGACGAGTAAAAGAAATAAACGAAATTAAAAATAAAAAAACTATGGCATAGTAAAACCTTTTTAACCTAACCTAATTTTAACTTAAAAGCTCTCATAAGCATACGTGTGATGAACAATAGAACTCTTTACATTGCCTTGATGTATGCACATAAAAATGGCCTTTATTGTAAAGCTATAAAGACGACATTAGCTTCATTGAGCTTAGCATACAAGTGGTTCAGTTGAACTTACAATATTAGACACATTTTTCTTTTACAGATGTTATTTCAGCGCTTTTTGTTAAAATGATTTTTTCGCTAAATAAAGAAGCACATGTTTACTCTCTTGTTTTCACATATTTTAATGATTTACTCAACAGCTGAAACTGGTTACATTATATTACATGATATTATTGGTTTAGTTTATACATTAAATTTTCAATCCACTCTTAAATATCTCGGCTCTCGAATAGGGTTATTCGCGAATTTCATGTTTAAACTTAAGATTTTGTAAGTCTGCAACTTTGTCTGTTTTATTTGTTTATAGCTGACTGGTTATATATATATATATATATATATATATATATATATATATATATATATATATATATATATATATATATATATATATATATATTTCATACTGTTATTACCTATACCTTTTTTAGACATTTAACACATCAGATATATATTGATGGTGCATAGTAGGTATTTTCTCAGACTTTATTAGTCATGTTTATTTTTGCTTATAAATAACGTCTATTAGTGTTCCTACGTCGAATAACATATTATTTGATTTTGATTTGACACTAAAATATAACAATTAATTAACAGAAACTCTAATGGCGCTGTTTTATGCCATTGATTAAAATAGTGAAGCCAGTGTATATGTAATAAGTGTGTTTTTATTAACAATTTATAAAAGAGTGGGTGAGTCAAAACACATTTTTACTAAAATTTAAGCCAAACAACCATTGTGGGGATTTTTTAAATTATACAATATTAGTTGTTGCTTACCACTTTGGTAGCATTTGGTCTTACTACTTGAAAGGGTTGAATTTTCAAAATATTCAAAAGTGGATGTCCACGTTTAAACGGTTAATTGCAAGGCAAATATCAGCTCTATTTTGTAAGTTATTTGAGCTATACGTTCTACTAATCAATTAGGAGAAACTATGTTTTTTAATTATTTTTTTTCATATTTTTCAAAAAATATATATTTGTTAACATTTTATAAGTACAGTAGCTATAATTTTGAAACGAGCTTCTTAGCGGACTTTAATTAAAAATGTTACTTTGATAATTCAAACGTGATATTCTGGTTTAATTTTTGGTTATGATAGTGAAAAAAAGTATATCCCCGAAGAGGTAGGTAAAGGTACAATAACAAGTACATCCACGATTAGCCGAAGAATCTTAGTCCCACAATATAATAAGTGGCAAGCCTATCACCAAACGGGTACTTATCCAATCCCGAGCAACGTCCTTTTTATCAGAAAACTGAAAAAAAAACACGTTAAGAATTACTAGGCCCGGGATTCGAACCTAGGACCGCATGTGGTTAACTCCAATATCAAACCACACAGGCGATTAAAAATAATCTACCACTAAAAGAAACAGACTAAGTAAAAATACAAACATCTACTTCTTATTTAATCATATCTCTAAAAGTACTTCTCATAATATCTTTCTCATAATAATGATACCAGTTTTTGTATATTAATAATTACAAAACAAGAAGCACCAAAATCAGTATATATTTACCAGTTATTTTAAGTACGTCAAATATTAAGAAAAATAAATAGGTACACAAAAGACTAAATAAATCATACATTTCACATAATATTTGTAAGTCTTTTAGCAAATTATTTATTTCCATATCATTTTGTGTATGTATATAATGAATATGACGTTTTTAACTACGTATCATTAAATTAATTAGACAGAATAATCGGAGATTATTAAGTTACTAATTTTCAATTGCCTGATATTATACAGGCAACTGAAAATTACCCACATACACAGGCAGTGATAATTAGTAGCTTAATAATCTATGATTATCTTGTCTAATTAATTTCACGTAGTGATTATATACTCTTTGTTAATTTAATGACACGTAGTTAAAAAGGTCATATTCGTTACACAAAATGATATAGAAATAAATAATTTGCTGAAAGACATAGATATTACGTGAAATGTACTAACAATGCTAAATTAAAAGGGGAAAGCAACCGTCCCTTTTGATGACCTCATTTAATGTCTTCCTAAGTGCTTCACGACTTTGACAATTTCATTAAAGCTTCGTATTCCAAACAGGTAATAAATCTATGTACTATGATTTTTATTACATATTTGGTATATTATACACATTCATAAGACGCAAAAATGTGTAAATTTACTTATAAGATAGGTAGGTGTTTGCCAACTTACCTTTTACCAATGATAATCAAGTCTTACAGATTCCATTTCCGATTACAATTTAGTTTTCATGGAATCCATATTAAGGGAAAACTAATTTAATACGCCATATGCATCTTGAAAAATATTGCAGTCACTCATAGCCACTGATGTCCTAATCTGTCAACAACTGCACCAATGAACAATAATATTTTTACCTAAATTTATTCGTTAATACATAGCCTCTTATTTAAAATAATTTGAATTTTGTATTAGATTCAATTCATTTCAAAAATTCCTGGATTTATCACGTTTTGCTACAAGCGATCTAGAGCCGGGCTCTCTCCGCCATTGTGGATTGTTACCCGCGCATGCGCTTCTTTTTCTACGTAGCAACACATGCGCTATGAATCTTCTTTATTAAGTAGTTCCAGCCCGTGGTTTTGCTTCAATTTCATTTAAAGTATATTAAGTACAGCCTTCCGCCGTTTTTATCACTCTTACAAGTAATTACGTCTGTGTTCGTATCATATTGCGTATTATCCAACATATTGCACGTTTAATTTCTTAAGTAACCGAGTTATCGAGCTTCGCTAAAAATATTTTTCTTTTTTTGTAATATTGTTTTTTTTAAATATATATATTTCGATATTAATTACATATTGATTTAATATGAATTTGTTATATAGCATAAATGTTGAGTGAACAGTCGATTATATTATTATCCATTTGTTATCAATACAATAGGTAGTTATTGTTTTGTGTTGTTTTACACCGTGTTAGTCCGGAGTTATTTGAAGAATAGACCATTTACTATTTTGCCAGGCAATTCTTTAAAGGTGAACGATTGGATATATGTGTCACCCGGGTTTGGTACCATCATGTAATCTACTCCTGCCGCAATAGTGATAATGTTTGTTCCCTTCGTGTTCCGGTTTAGAAAGTAAGACCAGTAAACTTATATTTACTTATTTATATCTATGTACACACAACTTATATTTACTTATTTATATTTATGTACACACAAAAAGTATATAGGTTTAACTTAGCGCATAAGGGCATTCTGTTCTAGCCAACCTCATACATTAGGACCACAATTAAAAGAGGTGGTGCATCTTAATTCTACCCGAATAACTTAAACTTACTATAAAAGGACAAAATTATTACAGAACATTAAATAATTTACCATATATACATGTATTACACATAATACATATTATTAAATTGTACAATACTTAATTACATAGATAATACATATATACAAATATATTTATATTTGTATATATGTATTATATACATATTATAGATACATACAAAGAACAAAATGACGTCACTATTTTTATGTTTTGAAATATAATTTTAGTTGTCTTTAAATTATAGCTTTGAAGGGGATTTTCTGATATCTGTAGAAAGAACATAACATAAACGAATAGCGGTTACTTTGGGGTCAGATCAATTATTTATTTATTTGGTGTCTATCGACGATGGTTATCTCTTTTCATCAGTAAATGGCATTTACTTGTTTGCTATCTTGTGATATAAAAAATAGCCATCTAATTAGAATGTTGATACAACCAAAGTTTTTTTTTCCATTGACTGACTTGTGACATATGGAATTTATGAATCATTATAAGAGATCTTTAGATTATAAATTGTGCAGTAGCCGATAAACTTATGCATGTAGCATTGTCATTCCGCCACACGAGTAGCAATGCACCATTAACATCTTTGGTGTCTATAGATGATGGTTTATCTTTCCATCCATCAGAGCTATCTGCTTGTTTGCTATCCACTGACATAAATAAGTAGCCAGAATTATTTATCTACTTTTTTCTGTCTTGATTTAAAGGACTATTATATCTTTAGGAACATGTTAGTCCCATCGTATCATAAACTAATAAATTTACTCGCATGCTTTATTGGTGCAGACATATGTCAATTAAATATTTTGCAATTTTTGAAGTTGGATGCTTTTGTATGTTTAGATAAACTCCTAGATCATATTTATTAAATTCATATTTCTGCATCAATTCCTTCCTTTCTTTTTGAAATTATATATTCATCTACTTGCTCTTCCATATAGTATTGTAAGTTTTAAATAACCTTATTTTATATACGTACCCACCGGAGTAAACCGCAGAGAATGGTCTTATTAAGCTCTACTGGGACTGATATGTCATCAAGCTCAGGACTATCACCGCTCCCGAAAACCTCATAAACGTTATAAAGAAAAACTAAATATTTAGATTTAGTTCATGATATTGCTGATATATGAAGTGTGGACTCAACAATTATTTTCCCGATAGTCGTTTCCGTAAACAGTCTTATAGTGAAGAGCTTCGACCAATATTTAAGGAGGTTCTCGCTACAAAACTGGATCAAGGGCCGGATACAAAAGGCGGCACTGTTGGCAACGGCAAGCATTGCGAGGATGTTTTTCGCTATCACTTTGACCAACGACGGCTTAGCTCTAAAGATTACGCCGATGGAAATCGTATTTTTTGTTTTTTATTTTATAATAATATAATTATAATTGCAAAAAAATTAATAAAGGGATAACTAATAATAAAAAAAGTTTTTCAAGCCAGCATAGAATACACGAAATGATAAATTTAGTCTATGCTTCATGAAATATATTATTTACTAGCTGTGCCCGCGACTTTGTTCGTGTGGAAATTTTTTTTAAATAAAAACCCGCGTAGTTCCCGTTCCCGTAGAATTTTCAGGATAAAAACTATTCTATGTCCTTTTTCGAGTCTCAAACTACGTTTGTACCGAATTTCATCCAAACCAGTTCAGTGATTTAGGCGTAAAAAAGAGATAGACATACAGACAGAAAGATAGACAGTCAGAGTTACTATTGCATTTATAATATTAGTATGGGCTAGCTGAACTGCGCGGCTTCACCCGCAACTAGCTTTCATTTTTGAAAAAAGGTATCATATGTTTTATTTTGGGTCTAGCTATCTCCATGTCAAATTTCTTAATATTGACAAATATATCGCTTCGAAAATCAAAATCAAATCTAATTTTCAAAAATTACAGCTTTTCAGGTATTAAAATTACGTTGTTTTTAGCAAACGTAATGGTACTTAATACGTTTTAAATAACTTTCAGCCTAATACACTGATTGACTTAAAAATCTTATCAGTTCTTCTCCTTAAAAAACTGCGTCAAATACTGTGAATCGAATCAAAATGGGTCAATTTGTTTGGTATTTGTCAATGACGATAATTTTTTTTGACATAGCTTCGAAATTTTTTAACCTATCGATTATTTATTTAGCTGAAGCAACATTTTAGATCTCAAAAATATAATTTAACCATTCGAAAGATCAAAATTGATCACCGTTTCTAAAATACACAGTTTTTAAAAAAATCAATACATATACTGCCATTTTTAACAAAAAAGATGTTTGAACTGAAAAAATCTATGCTTATAGTATATACTCCTTAAAATATCTTAATTTAGCGGGAAGTTTCAACCATTTACAGGTCAACCATTTACAGATTATTTTTCTTTGTTTACTTACCGTATTTGTTGACTTTTTATTTTTATTTGTCTTGTTTATACGCTAATTAAGCGTGGTCGCAGCGAAGACTCCAAAAAAATCAATTTATTTCACAAAATCTTTAATTTAAAACTATTACAATATTATATTGAATATTAGCTAAGACCTAATCTAACCTAATGGTGACAATTGTTCGAAGTGTGAACACAAAGTAAAGCCTCTATTCTAATTCTAATTAATGAAGACGCCGCTGTGACGTCAATGGCCGCACGTTGCGCCGAATCAGCTCCTGGCTCGTGCGCGCTGGGGCATGTGGTGCACGTTCAGAAATCTTCAAGTAATAGGGTGGCGTAACACGCTTGTTCTAGTACTGTATACGTATAGTATTGTGTGGTAAATAAAACAATTCTTATTCTATTTCACATATCCGGGCGATACTTTGCAGAACTCTACCATCTAGTAGTTATGATGATAGTGACACGTATATCCAATCAGTCGCTTTTACCTACCTGTCTGGTACAACGGTGCTTGGTCTATTCTTCAAAGTAGCCCGGAACAACACGGGGATATGTTTTGTAAAAGACGGTACATTTTAAAGGACACGATAGTTGATGTAGATAGGTATGTAACCATTAAAAATATAATGAAAAGAGAATATTTCTTAACTGCATTGTAAACTTCAACGAAATTATTGTAATAAAATGTACGTATGCTCGCGGGTGATAACGGTGTACCTAATAACGAGTCCAGGCTCGAGTTCTTCAAATCGCTGTTTGTAAGTGTTGGTTCCGGGCTCCTTTAAAGAATAGACCAACTGCTGTTCTGCCAGGCAGGCCGTAAAAGGCGACCGATTGACTTTACGAGTCACTACCATCGTGACCACTATGTGGTAGAGTTCTACATTGTCTCGCCCAGGTCAAGTACCACCGCCTTATCTATTCCTGATGCAATAGCGTCAGTGCTTGTCACTGTCGTATTGCGGTTTGGAGGGTAAAGTAGCCGGTAAACTTATGCATGTGGCTTTAGACCTCGCCACAAGATAGTAACGCACCATTAACACCTTTGGTGTCTATAGGCGATGGTTGACTCTTTCCATCAGGAAACCCATCTGCTAGTTTGCTATCTTATAATAAAAAAAAAAAGAAAAAATAATGAACTTCGATATTTATGCGCGGATCCATTCGTAAGTACACATTTTTATTAGATAACTAAGTCACAATTTATATTTTTTCATATTCGGTAACAGAATCGAGTACTTGACACCCTCCTTCATTATTTTATGTTTTCTATCTAGTCAAACTTCATATAAAAATCATGTCTGCGTGTATATATGACTTAACTCCTGGAACTGGAACTGGTATTATTTGTGTATTCAAGTGGATTGGAAAATTGTATGAGTTCAAAATTGAACCCGGTAGGTGGCGTGCGATCAGGTTCTGGTAGTATTCTATATAACGCTTTCACGGCAAAATTGCTGAATCGATTTTAATAAAATTTGACAGCGAGTTAGTTAAGGACCTGAGGTGGAACATAGGCCTCGACCTAAATAGTCTTTTTTTACATCGAAAAACATGCTGAAAGTGCGAGTTAATGTCACACAAGCTATAAAATAATATACGATTAGTCTAACTAAAGTTGTCTATTATACTATACGCTACACTTGGGCGCTAACTTCACACTAAGCGATAATAAACAACAAGTCTCTTGTATCGTAATGTAAAGTACTAAAATAATTATTGTTATAAAAAATAAAGAATAGTTAAAAAATTAAAAAATAAAGAACATTTTTAAGATATAAACTCAGAAAATAATACGTGACCAAAGTGAACGTAAATCTGGAAGCGTTACGTCACGCCGTGGTTAAATGTCATCCTGATCTTGTCATTTTCGTAAACACGGCGTGATGTCAATAGCACGCCATGACAGTCCAGAGCGTTATCGCGGTAAATTTTAATTTTCAATTTTAAAACGCAACATTTTTAGCATTTATATGTATATTATATAATAAATATAAATAGTTTTTGGTTAATATCACCAACCCAATAATACCTAATAAGGTTAAGTATTGAACAGTTTTTCAGATTTAGTTAACTAGCCTGTTAGAGGTATATACTCAAAGCCTGTTATGAATTCCTGGATATTTGTAACGCAAAAAACAGTATAACCCTTAAATACCGACTACCTTACCCTTCAAACCGGAACACGACAGTGATAAGCACTGACGCTGTTGCGGAAGGAATAGGTAAAGCGGTGGTACCAGATCCGGGCGCGACAATGGAGAACTTTACCACCAAGTAGCTACGATGCATGCATAGCCAATCGGTCGCCTTTAACGACCTGCATGGCAAAACGGCAGTTAGCCTATTCTTCAAAGGAGCCCGGACCTAAACGGAGGAAAGTTAAGCTCACGAAATATAAAAATGTGTGCCAAATATGCACAAAAGTATGTTGCAATTCTAATGTGCTTTTTAAAAAATGCAAAAAAAAAAAAACAAAATTATACCTATTGTTCAGATTAAAATCTTTAATAGTTAGTCGTAAAAAAACAATTAAAAATCTAATAATTTTCAGGCCACACAAAAAATATATATATATTTTTTAATATTTCACATTATACGTAGCGTAGCACGTAACGGGCCGCTAGTAAGTTATAAATTAAAACGTGATAACTCACACTTCATGTACTTTACAAAAATTGTTGAAATTGCTTTACTGACTTGCCATTGCAAAAAGATTCACTTAAAATAAAAGCAAAAATAAAACTTTGAATTACTCGGAAGCGCTATTAAAGTTCGTGAATTGTAAAAAACATTTCAAAGAAGACATTTTCTAAATCCAAACATGTTTACACTGCGTCCCAGCTGACGTTTGTTCTGGCCAAATTAAGCGTTCCTCAAATATTTGTCGTAATAACAAGCTTTTTTCGTTCCATTTGAACTTTCAACGAAAAATTTGCGAGAGTAGCTACAAGAGTTCGGTTTGTAAATGTAGGATGAATATAATTAACGGAACTCATTTGTTTATGAATTGATTTTTATTTACATTATTTTTCTGTAGGAAAATAGAAACAGTACCTACTGAAATTAAATTAAACTTAATAGGTTTTTGATTAATTGCCGTCGGCATTTGGTGTTGGTAAAGATGATATTAAATTGTTGATACTGAATACAAAACATATTGAAATTTCGTTTAATTTTTTTCTCGTTACGTACATTTATACTGTAATATTTAATGAAAATAATATTCTTTGTCTGTGGTTCAGCATGACAAGTAAATTGTCAAGTGAACTGGTATAAATTGGTAGGGTGAGGGCAAACCTATAATCTCCAAAATTATAGTTATTATAACCGTAGTGATCGTTTCAAATCATTTTGGCGCAAATCTATGTATAAACATATTAAATAATTCAAAGAAAAGCGACTTCTAACCGTTGACGAAATATGTTAAATACGCAAATAAAATCGTTAAAATCAGAATTAAATGTGTAGGTGCAGGCCTTCCCACACCTCCACGCTTAGTTCTGCAGGCCAGCTCTACTGCAGCCAAACAACAATTTAATAAGAAGTAAATTTAAAAGAAAATAATCATATTCTGGACTAAAATTACTTATTCAATCCATTTGTAATATATTTATTGACATACTAGCTGTTGCCAGCGACTTCGTCCGCGTGGATATTTAGCCTATAATATGTTGACCCGGCCTGTTAGTAATATTTATGCAAAATTTGAAGTAAATTCATGCAGTACTTTTTGAGTTTACCCCGGACAGACAAACAAACAAACAGACGAACGGACGAACGGACGAACGGACGAACGGACGAACGGACGAACGGACGAACGGACGAACGGACGAACGGACGAACGGACGAACGGACGAACGGACGAACGGACGAACGGACGAACGGACGAACGGACGAACGGACGAACGGACGAACGGACGAACGGACGAACGGACGAACGGACGAACGGACGAACGGACGAACGGACGAACGGACGAACGGACGAACGGACGAACGGACGAACGGACGAACGGACGAACGGACGAACGGACGAACGGACGAACGGACGAACGGACGAACGGACGAACGGACGAACGGACGAACGGACGAACGGACGAACGGACGAACGGACGAACGGACGAACGGACGAACGGACGAACGGACGAACGGACGAACGGACGAACGGACGAACGGACGAACGGACGAACGGACGAACGGACGAACGGACGAACGGACGAACGGACGAACGGACGAACGGACGAACGGACGAACGGACGAACGGACGAACGGACGAACGGACGAACGGACGAACGGACGAACGGACGAACGGACGAACGGACGAACGGACGAACGGACGAACGGGCGAACGGACGAACTGACGAACAGACAAAAATTCTAAAAACTATATTTTTGGCTTCGATATCGATTGTAAATCACGCTCCAAGTATTCTTTTTAAAAATATTCAATGTACAGTTTTGACTTTCCTACGATTTTATTATATGTATAGATTTAATTGAACATTAAATAATTTTCATCCACTAGCCAGCTCGGTTAAAGTTGTTTTATAGTGGGATCTTAGATAATATTTTTTTTTATTCAAGTAAGGTTTTTTTGTCTATCTATTATGTATCCGCTCTTCAGCTGAAAATTTTATATAACACCATCTCGTAAATTTTGTAGCACTCGTAACAATCTGTGAGCTTCCTATTCACAATGGATGATTATGTGATACCCTGTGTTGTTTCGGGTCCCTTTTGAAGATTAGATTATCTGTCCTCTGCTAAGCAATTCGTAAGAGGCGAACTATTGGCTATGCGAGTCACTATTATCGTGGTAGGTGGTAGAGTTCTGCTTTTTACTCTCTTTGAAGAAATAACGTTAGTGCTTGACATTATCACATTCCAGTTTAAAGAATAAGGAAGCTGGTAAACTTACGCATGTTACACTAAGTCCAAGGTAAGCAAGCTCCAAGGATAGCAATGCACTATCAACATCGTGACATGGTTATCTCTTTTCATCAGAAGAGTCATCTGCTTGTTTGCTATCGTATAACATAAAAAAATATTTAAAAAACTAAATATTTTGTATAGTTTAAAAGGACCTTTTTATTAATTTTTACAGGTTAAACACAAGGAATGAATTCAAACTTTTTGTTTTTGCGGTATAGGATGATAAATGTTAAATTCTGTGAGATTACAGAATGTAGAGTTAACAAGTAGTATCCATATAATGTTGTGATGTCACAGAAATTTCCGTGTTAGTCCCGGGGTGATTTAAAGAGTAGGCCAACTGCCCTTTTGCCAGGCAGGCAGGCGACCGATTGGCTATGCGAGTCACTGCCATCGTGGCTATTAGTTGGTAGAGTTTTACATTGTCTCGTCCGGGTCTAGCACCACCGCCTTTTCTATTCCTGCCGCAATAACATCAGTGCTTGTCACTGTCATGTTCCGGTTTCGAGAGTAAGGTAGCCGGTAAACTTATGCGTCTGGTATTAGACCTAACCGCAAGATAATAACGCACTGTTAACATCTTGGGTCTCTATAGGTGATGGTGGACTCTTTCATCAGGAGCCCCATCTGCTTGTTGCTATCTTATGATATAAAAAAAGAATAAAGAAAAAAACATTCTGTGATCTCACAGAATGTTAACAGTTATCATCCATGGATATGTATCCGCCACGGAGTAAATGGAGGCGCCTTCTTAAGACATTTCTTAGACGTCAAACGTAGCTAAATTTTGAACTTACATAAATACGAGAATGTATCCAACAGTACGTCAACAATAAAAACTCAATTACAATTAGTGTCAATTTGCCTATATAATTTGCCATACTTTTGTCAGTGATATGAGCATTCGCTCATACGCATGACTACACGTTCAATGCCAAACGCCATGTCTAATAGTATTTATATGGTCTGTGGTATCAACCTTTATACTAAATCAGTATGTGATTCATATCTACGTATATGTTTATTTCCGAATAAACACGAATTCACAAAAACTATTCCAAGTAAAGCTCAGTTAGGAAAGTTAGGATCCACCAAAAATTAATTCTATAAAAAAATATACCGTTCGAACCTCCTCCTTTTTTGAAGTCGGATAAAAATATATTTTAGTCCACAAATATATTCTACTATCCTTTCTTTTGAACAGCACCTGTCAACACAGTAATCAAAACCATGTCACTGAGGATTCCGTGGGTGCTACGACCCAGCGGAAAATTTAATTTAATTATTTATGCTTGGAAGGTCTCTGAGACCCAACCTCTGTCAATCTCGGACTATTGAAATTTGTACAAGGACCACCACCTGTAATAATATAAATTTGAAGTATTATTTTCATTACTAATCTTTTTATAAATACGTCAAGTTTTGTATCTCTGTTTAAGAAAATTGCGGGCTTGGATGAATCTAATATTTGAAATGCTTATCACTTATACGGTGAAGAAGTGCAAGATATAAGTTATATGAAAAAATCAGAATTTTTCATCATTAACATTTTTTGTGTATCTATGCGATGGTTATCTTTTTCCATCAGGAGAGCCATCTATTTGTTTGCTGTCTTATTATGTAAAAATTTATAAAATAGTTTATTTTTTGCTGACTGATATTTTTAAAATCTTAATTGATTTGTTGATTATTTATTTACTAGCTGAGCCCGCGACTTTGTCCGCGTGGAAAAATTAAAAAAAAATAGCCTAAGGTACTCGCTATATCAGCTATCTTCCAGTGAAAGTCTCGTCAAAATCGGTCCAGTCGTTCCAGAGATTAGCCGGAACAAACAGCCAGACAGACGGACAGACAAAATTCTAAAAAATGTTATTTTGGTATACGTACCGTGTATACATCCATATGCATATAGTAAAAAACGGTTATTTTAATATTACAAACAGACACCCCAATTTTATTTATTTGTATAGATGGCGTCAACGCTTACATTTCTCGCAGATAAAATTGCCCTTATACACATAAATTGATTTTTTTTTTGGTAAATCTATCATATCCGAATTCCGGGTACACTTTAAATATCAAGTCTTTAATGTTGGTTACGATTTCACGAAGGTCTTTATCTATGTAAAATTTTTTTGTAGCCTGATTCAGGAACTTTCCCCTAAGTAACCACTAACCAATCAATATAATCTTGTTTGGAAAATTTGTGCTTCCTCTACCTAAATGACTGCTTATGTTGGTATATCTACAGCTTCAAGAATTAAACAGTTTTCCACAATGGGGAAGATTTAAAGCAAGATTTAATAATATCGTAACTACAAATCCTTATTAAGTACCTATACAAATACAGTACTTACACCTACTTACTAACGAATTAGACACATATCAGGCCAAAGCAAACGATCATGTATCCCTTAACAACACCGTAAAATAGATAAAACAGACAGAGTATTCAACTATTATAAAGTGATTTTTTTCAAAGAAGGAAAATTCAACGTTCCGTATGAAAGAAGTCTATTGCGAAAGGAGCCGGTCACATGTCTACTCCGCGCGGGCCGCAGAGGTTAAAGGTATATGATTCCACTCATGTACCTTAAAAAAACCGGCCAATTGCGAGTAGAACTCGCGCATTAAGGGTTCCGTACGTACGTATCTATAAAAAAACGGCAAACAATCACGTTTGTTGAATGGGAGCCTTCTTAATATTGATTTTATTTTAATTATTTATTTTTAAAGTGATTTTATGCAAATGCAAAAGTGAGTTTATGCAAAAAAAACACGTTTGATGTATGGTGGTCACCCTTAAATATTTTTTTTTTAGTGTTAGTTATTATAGCGGCAACCTACATCATCTGTCAAAATTTCAACTATCATGGTTCATAGATAGACATACAAACGCACGGACGGACAGTGGTGTCTTAGTAATGGGGTCCCGTTTTAAACTTTGAGTATGTAACCTTAAAAAGTATAGTAAAGCCAACGCTCTCACAGTTCGGCTCTTCTCGGTAATGTTCGGTTCTCGTTCAGCGGTCAGAGTAGCGCGCCGCATCGCGCACAGCCTTTCGGTAAATACCTAGGTACTATTGTTGAGTTATTTTCGTTTTACAATTTTTTTAAACTATGCATCCAAATAACATCGTATAAGAGCCAAAGTTTGTCTTCCTAAGATCTTCGTGTTGATAAAGTACTTTTCGTTAGTAAGGATTAATATGATTAGGATTAATATGATAAGGATTAAAATTCACCTATTAATTTTCTATAATTTTTCGACTCAAAATTCCTTATTGTGTTGTTGTTATAAAAGATAGATATATAGTGTCGCGGCCTTTTTTGTGCATCCACTAAAAACCAATATATTTGTAGTACATTGTACTTCCGTGAACTGTAATGTAGCTATCATTAATCATACACATAAAAAAATTTTTATCAATCTGACTTGTAGTTCCAGGAATTAGCGCATTCAATGAACCAACAAACGTTAAAATACTCTTATTATATCATAATCGTAATTATAATAAAGATAAGTCTAAACTCAATGATTTAATTACATGTATATGTATTTCAATACGTTAGGGCGATGTATTTTCGTGCAGTGACATCTAGTTAATGTGCACTACGTTACGCTTTACGCTACGCTTTCTTTCGATTAATTTTATTTCTCGTGGGAACGAAATATTTTTCCGTGGTAAAAAGTAGCCCATGTCCTTTCTCGACGTCTTATCTATGTTTATGCTAAATTTCATCAAAATCGGTTCAGTGGTTTAAGCGTGAAAGCGTAACAGACAGACAGACAGAGTTACTTTCGCATTTATAATATTATAATATATAATATAATATAATATAATATAATATAATATAATATAATATAATATAATATAATATAATATAATATAATATAATATAATATAATATAATATAATATAATATAATATAATATAATATAATATAATATAATATAATATAATATAATATAATATAATATAATATAATAATATATAATATTATAGTATAATAGTATATATAGTATATAGTATGGAAAGTATGGATTTTAACTTTATTGTACACCAAAAAAAAGAGATCACCTGATTGTAAGTTATTATCGCCTCCTATAGACCACTACCAGGGGTCTTGGGGTTAAGTTGCCGGCCTCTCAGGAATGAGTAGACTCTTTTCTAGAAGGTAATTTAATAAAATCCCCTAAAAATGTTATGTTTGATACTTGAAAAAATTAACTATTTTCGCATGTATTTTGAAATTTTCTATATTTCATGGATTTCATTTTTTTTAAATTTGTCAATATAACATGGGACAAATTATGTACAATTTAAATTTTAATGAATAGCTTAAACTTTTACATTATGATGAATAAATAATTTTCAAATACGAGTTCTTTTATTATTTTTAATTTTCTGCGAAAATTTTCCACAGCATTGTATATATTTTTGATTCAATCAGAAAGTAGAGATTCCAAGAAATAAAACTAATATCGAAAATTTATAAACATCAGATATTTTAACAGGTTAATTTTCGATTGAAAATTATGATGTTTTTTTAATATTACATCAAAATAAAGAAAAAAAGTAATGTTTTAAATTTAAAAAAATAGTATTTTTAGGATACAAAAAGCAACTTTTTACCAAATTTCGTAAAAAAAATATTTTTGTAGGAGATAAAAATAAAAAACCAAAAAGTCAGTTTCTTAAATTTCTCGCATGATTTTGAGGTTATATAAAAAAAAGTGCAAACACAAAAGATGTAGATCTTCTTATTGCCGACAACTTTTCTATTAAACTTTTTTCGATAGGACTCGCAATTTTGCCGAAAATCGTGATAAACTGTTTTTCCCATTAAAATCTCCCCTTTCACATTTTCCGAACTCAAACCGCCCGTAATTTATTTTTCCTCTTATTTTGGCTTTATTTTCTTCTATTTGCAATGGGTTTTATCCTACTATGATTTTCTTTTGTTTCAAAAATTATCTACCCTAGCCTATCTAGCAGTCGGACGTTTGTATTTCGAAAAGTAGAGATGGTCGAAATCGATATTGATTATTTGAATTGAATAATATCGCCACGATCACACGTAGCACGCTGCCGCATCGTCAAAATCTGCGGCGAGCGCATATAGCAGTTGAATTAAAGCAGAACTACTTGTACTATTATGTATTCTGTAGTTGAACGCCGAATTTATGGTAGCGGCGCCGCACCGTTTGCATGTGCTCTTACCCTAAGGAAATGCCAGCACTTAAACTTTTACACCGAAATATAGTCCTTATCTTCCGGAGCACTATTTTTCACTTAGTAAGATTACATAACATATAAAAATAAAGAAATTTTACAAATACAATGTAATAAAACCTTTATTTAAGTACAATAAAATGTTGTTAATTATTTATGTATCCAACGAGAATCTATACAGATCAGATGTTTTTACGATCGGCCACCTACACATAGAAACACAATTCACAGCTACTATTTGGGATACCCTTATTATTATTAACGCGAAAGGGAGAGGATGAAACTTGTTTAATATTGATGTGGGCTAGATAAAACTGAGTTTCAGCAGTGTCCTTCGTGGTTTTAAATAATACTTTAGCAGTTACAATTAAATAAGATCTGTTTATTTTCACACACTTTATAATTTCAGATATAGTGAAAAAAAAAGTGTATAAAATTTTGGCACTAATATATATGATTTTGCTAAATACAGAAATGTATAACTTCCCGGTTGGTGATACACTTGCCACCTTCGACATTATGGGACTAGTATCTTCGACTAATCGTAGGTACACTGATTGTAAGAGTTAGACAGACCCCTTCGGGGATACGGGCGTGAAGACAGTTACTTTATCATTTTTAAAAAATACACTATGAAAAAATGAACATTAATGTACAGTAGCAGTACGAATAGGTTCGTCAGTTTTCAAATTGATTCATTTAACAAGCCGCGAACACATATGATCTTTTGAAAATTTGTCACATAATATACTGTTGCGTAGAAAATTATGCTTAATTGTTCGATAACATGATTCAGACTTGCTTGCATTAACACTATTTCCTTATCGTACGATAGCAAACAAGCTGAAAGTTCTTCTGATGGAAAAACACAATAGACGTTAATGATGTTACCTGTGTGACAGAGATGAAGGGCCAAATGCATAAGTGTACCGGCTACACCACCCTACAAACCGGAACACGACAGTGACGATACCGATGCTATTGTGGTAGAAATAGGTAAGGTGGTACAAAAACTCGGACTAGACAATGCAGAACTCTACAAATTAATAAGTATTCATGATATTAATGACACGTATTAAGCCTTTTCTCATCTTTTGCGGAAGATATAAAGTAAAACAGTATTTAGTAAGAGAGAGTTGCCAGTTTTCCAAAATCTCATATTCATATAAGGGCCTAATGTGAGCACAACACAGCTAATATTATTAAAAAAAAAACACTTCATATTATGCTCATTCCGAGCATTTGATTCATATTTGTCACATACTTCAATCCTCATTATGGAATACTACCGAATCGTAGAAGGTCCAACTCTACGCGGTGGGAATCGACACACGTGTCCCTGCTCTAATTGTTTTTTTTGTTTTTCGGCAGTCAGTCGGAAGTTCCCGTGTACTATATACGTCTTAGTAAATTTCTTATTGTGATTAGTATAATTTATTTTTATCAAAAGTAACAGTATTTTATATCTAACAATTTCTGGTCCACGAAGCTTCGCTCGCGAGTGGATTAACATGTCGTCCATATATTAATTCATAAATATTTTAATGTTCTATTTTTTAAACCTTTAGGAGTTCATTTGTGGGAAAAAGGTAGCTTGTTTTTGACCCTAGATTATCAACTAACTTCATGATAAATTTTATCGAAATCGGCTTTGTAGTTTAGTTTAGTTTAGTTGAAACCGTAACAGACAGACAGACCCCGTGTTGGTCCGGGTTCCTTTGAAAAATAGGTTAACTGCCGTTCTGCCAGGCAGGTTGTAAAAGGCGAACGATTGACTAGACTGTCACTACCATCGTGACTACTCGGTGGTGGTGGAGTTTCACAACGATTCGCCTGGGTATTTGGTACCACCGCCTTAACTATTCCTGCTGCAATAGCAGCAATGCTTTTCATTTTTGTGTTCCGGTTTGGAGGGTAAGGTAGCCGGTAGACTTATGTATGTGGCATTTCCATCTCACCATATGGATAGCAACGCACCATTAACATCTTTGGTGTTCATAGGCAATGCTTTCTCTTTATATTAGGAGAGCCATCTGTGTATTTGCTAACGTATGATATAAAAAAAGACCTTTGCATTTATAGGATTATGGATAATGGATATGGATTTTTTTTAATTTAGATTACAAATGTATTGTTTTAATATAATATTTTATTGTAGAGTCTTAAAGCAGTGAAAATAAGATGTACAAAAATATTTCTATAGGATATTGAGCTATACCATGCGGGAACGCAAAAGGCTTACCAAGGCAAGTTTGATTTCATGCAAACAAAAGTTTTAGCTTCACTGTACTGCAGTATCTCAACCGTACGTGGAAAGTGTGACAGAGAACTCCGAGTAAATTACATGCGATTATTTAGAATGATCATATGTGATTTGCACAGGTGTTTAATAATATGCAATTTTGATCTACATTAAATGCACAACGTATCTAACGTATTTAATTGGATAAGGATTAACACAGTACTAGCGATCGCCTGTGGCCGAAATTCGACCATAGACTAAACAATAAAATGTCTTTTAAGTTTTACACCTGACTTTAGCCGTAAAGAAAATAGTAGACATGTGTGCACGTTACCACCTATCTCACATGAATGTAGTGTGTGAATGTTTATTTTTATTTACTTAATGTATTTCTATTGCATTTTATTTAAAAATATAAAGTTTCTGCAGTCCTCCGCAATATAAACTTTAAGGCGCGGAATGACTACGATTTAAAAACGTCGAATTCATTCACATAACGCACATTAGCGCGTAATCTAATTTGACATTTACAACACGTTAAATAAGGTTAAAAATTGCAAAGCAAAGCCAACAAGAATATTTTGTTATACTGTAACTAGACTGTAAATAAACGTTTCATTTGCAGGATTTCCTTAGATAACTCAGAATATACGCATTAAATTTAATATTTGTCTGGTTAAAGTTTTAATTAAACTTTATTTCTATTATATTCTTTTAAAAAAAACTTGTTCTTACCACTGGAAATACAGAGAATTTCGACGCCAAAGATAATTTTTGTAAAGCAAATTACGATTTTTTATTGAAAATATTAAACAAATATTTAAAATTCTATTCGGTTAACATTTTTCTTTAGACCTTATTCTATACTCTTTATTTTTTGCATGGGATATTTTCCTTGGGTTTCCTCATACTCGAGCGTCAAAGAAACCCAGTCTTGTGAATGTTGAGCTAACACCGCGCCTTAACTGTGCTAAATTACATCACTATTTGCACGATTGTCTTAAAAAGTGGTACAAAGTTTTTCCTTTTACGTATTAATAAATAAAGTATCTTCACGCCCATATCGCTGAAGGGGTAGGTAGAGGTGCAACAAGTGCACCCACAATTAGCCGAAGATACTTGGTCCCACAAATGTTACACGTGGCAAGCCTATCGCCAACCAGGCACTTCCAATCCCGGGCAACATTATATTTTTAGAAAACTTAAAAAACTTTTTTTATGTGCCCGACCCGGGAATCGAACCCGGGACCTCATGTGGTAAACGGTAACGCTGGACCACTAGACCACAGAGGCGACTGAAATTATTATATAAATACAAAGCTGCTTAAACAATATATTAATAAATATATTGTTTAAAACAGCTTTGTAAATACCCTTATCGTTTTGTAATATGCAAGAGATGAAAATGGTTAATGTAGGTTATCCTCAGAAGATAGACTTATATCATCGTTGACTTTTTTAGAACTTTAAGATATTATACAATTCCCTAGTACGTTAATTTGATCTGTCTCGTGAAGTTTAGCCAGCAGTTGCAATGTAAGTGCATAAAAATGTATTTTTCCACTAAAATAATAGCATATACGTAGGTCACACTATAAGTTTTGCGTAATTAAAAAAAACAACATGTTATAACCAAAGAATTATATTTATTGCTTTTCAAAATAATCTCCTTTACATTTTAAACATTTTTTCATGCGATCGAACCATTTTTTAAAACAGGAGGACCACAGATCTGAAGGCATGTTTTCCACGTGCTGATTGAACGCTATCACTGCCTTGGTAAAAGTAAAACCTCTCATCAAATCTTTGATTTTGGGGAAAATACAGAAATCACAGGGTGCTAGGTCGGGGCTATGCGCAGGATGAGTGACGAAATGTACTTTTTCGGAAGCTAAAAATGCTTTTGTTTTTTTGGTCATGTGTGAAGAAGCGTTATCATGGTGTAGGAGAATGCGGCTTTTGGGTCGTCTTTCGCGAACTTTTTCTAACACCCCAAATGGTAGAATACCACTCGGCATTAACACTCCTTTGATCTTAAAGTAGAACGTTTCTCGCCTGTCTCACTTTTGTTGGCCTGTTCTCAAATAAATCCACGTTTCGTCTCCTGTGACAATGTCATAAACAGCATTAGAATGTCCGTGGTCGCACTTCAGTAGCATCTGTGAGCACCATTCCACGCGAGCCCGTTTCTACTCCGCTGTTCATGAGGGATCCAATGGCAACAAAGTTTGCGAAGTTTCAATTCTTCGTGTATAATTTTCTGAATTTGGCTCATACCAATCCCCAATAGTCCTCAAATTGTCTCATAGGTAATCCGGGGGTTTTCTTCAATTAACCGCTTAACAGTAGCCACAATCGAAATTCGTCATGTAAAGAAACTCGACCTCTCTCAAATTCAGCAAACCATCGCCTCACTGTGCTCAAACAAGGTGCTTCTCTCCCACAAGCATTTTGAAGACGATTGGCACAGTCTTGCGGAGAAAGAGAACTTTTAAAATCATAAAAATCATCGCGCTGAAATCTTTTCGACTTAATTCCATTTTCGTTGCGTACGTAGAACTTCGATGTGTGATAAAAAATAATTGACAAATCATTTCCCGCCAATTGTTTTTTTTATTACTAAGAAGGTTGCAACGTTTTAAAAATATAACATTCGAAATTCAAATAGTTCCGATTAGCTAGAAGTGTAAAACTTTTTGTGTGCCCCATGTATTATACATGCATACCTTCACCTTTAACCACTCTATCTATTGATAAAAACTGTATAAAAATCCGTTGTGTAGTTCAAAATATCTTCGAACATACGGCGAAAGCAACTTTTTTATACTATGTAAAGATATAAGTATGAACTCTGTAGCGTCTTATATTATAATTAAACGTCAACACAAAAAATATTAAAGTCTCGGCTCTTAATATGTAACAAAAATATGTTTATCTTACTATTTTACGAATTTATGCTTTCTACTGCAAGTAAACTACGTCATTGAATTTACTGCATTAAAACTCACATGTTTCGCTATACTTTTTAAAATTATGGGATTGGAAACAGAAAGTGTCTCTTCTGTCAATATTGTCCCTAACCGACGTAATCAAGTAAGTTTTCTTAAATAATCTTATTTTTTACCTTCCAAATATTCAATAGCATTTGTAACAGATGACATTCAAAGTATTTAGAGAAGGCTCCTTATTTTCATACGAATGACTCAATCTCATTATCATACTTTAAAAATATTCTAACAGATTTGATTTTACAAAGTTTGCGGGCAAAATTATGCGGACATCGCTCCTGGAGATTTTGGAATTGAATAATTTTGAGTCGGTTAATTTCAGACGTCCTTTAGATGTCAGAATACAATATTTTCCTACGTTTAAGTATAACTTAATTGTTTTTCTTGAATTTCTGTATAAAAGCTGTCATTTTATTTTACGAATTCGTTCTATAAAAGTTAAAAAAAATTTTCGGTCACTTTAATTTAGTGACTCGACTTGCTGCGAGTCGTTTTTGTCATACCTTAACGTTTTTTTTTTCAGAGAAATAAAGCGTAGACACTCTTTTTTCATTACATCTTTGGTTCTTAGGAGCTTAAAAACAGCCAAACTTATTAATAATTTTTATGCTAATAAAATTAGTATTTAGTAGTTAGTAGTAGTAGTTGCGGAAACAAATTACCATCGTAACCTAGTAGTTACTAAGATATTAATTTAACTAATATGAGGCTCAAACAAAGGTTAAGCAAGGTGAAGGCAATAAAGTCGGCGTTCAAAATTACGAACTACATTTTTCACTTTTGCCAGATATTTATAAACATCCGTGATCCGTCCTTCTTACGTCGCTTTCCATCACGTGTACACAACAGATTTATTTTATTACACTCATATACTTTATCTTCTACATTCTTTAAGGTCTTATGAATGAATGAATGAATGAATACTCTTTATTGGGCACCAAATTTATAAAAACAGAATATGTACACAGTACAATACATTTTAGCTAATAATAAATGTATATAGTGGGTACACAAAAGCGGTCTTATCGCTAAAGAAGACAGCCTTTGTGCAGTATTATCTTAAATTTTTATATAAATAATGTTCTAGTGCAAAATAAAAATAAATATAGAAATCCAAAATAAAAATAACATATTATCGATGGTGGCACCATTAAATCAATGAGCCAAATATCTAATTAAGCCGAAAAATTGAATATTTTGGGGCTAAAGCTAATAAATTATTTTTATCAGTGGTTTGCAATCTGTCTAGCGTGATGGTAACGCCACATGCATAGGTCTACCGGCGTGTACGGTCGTGACTACCAGGTGGTAGAGTTCTGCATTGCTTCTCACGGGTCTGGTACCACCGCTTTGCCTATTCCTGCGCTATAGAGTCTTGTCACTGTCGTGTTCCGGTTTGGAGGGTAAACTTATGCATGTGGCATTAGACGTCGTCACAAGATTACACCATTAACACCTTTGGTGTCCGTAGGCGATGGTTCGCTTTCCATCAGGAGACCCATTTGCTTATTGGCTATCTTATAATATAAAAAAAGAAAACCACACCCCGATGAGACATTGCGGAATTTTACTAATAGTCACGATGGTAGTGATTTATTTCGCTAATACTTCACCTTTTACGAACTGCCTGGCAAAACAGCAGATGAACTCGGCCTCGGATGAATTCTGTTAGGAAGATTGTGAAGTTGGGCACCCCCACCCCTCTCGTCTAAATTATTTTTAAGCAGATATTTTTTTACAAAAATCTTTAAAAAAACCACATTTCACCCGGAATTTTGTACCACCGCCCTTCGTCCAAAGTAAAATAAATGGACGAACCTAGCTCTTACAAATGCGTCAAAATTAACGAGTCAAAATTATTGCACTTAAACTTCAACATCTAATAGTAATTACCTGCGTATTATCATGAAGTATTAGGTAATGGTGGAGCAAGCACTCGTATTAATTACTTAACTCTGCCTCCAACTAACAAAGAAGCCGAATCCAGTGCGTCCACTCCATCACGAAGATGGCATTCCACGCTATAGATCAGCAGACCGAGCAGAGATATTTGCTGAACATCAGGAGTAACAATCAGCCCTAAATCAATCCAAGATCCTGCGTTCACCAACGAGGTGGCGAGGTTTCTCAAGGACTATTTCTCTAAAAGTTTAGACTCTAATGAAGACCTCTTATTTTCTTCCCAAATCTGCTACGTTAACAAATACGTTAAACAAAACACCGCAAGGCTTCGGACGCAGACGTCATTACAAATAAAGCTCTATATCATCTCCCCTTTCAGACCTACATTCGTGGCATTGATGCGACTGTACAATGGCATACTGCGAACCGGAGTATTTCCCAAAATCTGAAAGCTGGGCAAGGTCATAATGATACCTAAACAATGTAAAAATGCAGCAGCTACAGACCTATTATTTTGCTCTCCACAGTCTTACAGCTTACTAAAGTACTACACATTATAAATTACGAAATTATTACTACTATTACTCGATTTGTTGACATCGATTTAGATTCAATCGGTTTTGTAATTGATAATATTAAAAGTTACTAAAATAAAAGCAGTAGACCCCAATAGAGCAGTTAAGTGTCGCCACGAGTAATGGCGATCGTTATGCTTTTGGTCATGCTGTTGAATGACCATGCTGTGCAATACGAGGTGGACACGTGCTAACCTGTTGGCTCCTAATTCAGTTTCATCTTATTGATTATGTGTGATATAACACAACAAATAAAGCACAAACTTAGATTTTTTATTTCTAACTATATAAGTATTTGAGCCCTGATCTATCATCTAAGATTTTGTTTAATTCTAGTTAAGTCAAAATTAATGAAATACCTTAGAATACCTAAGAATTTGGTTTAATCAGGGCGAGCGAAGCGAGCCCTACACTAGGCCACTTTCTATGCACTTTTGTGGTACATTTTACTGGAAAAATATCGCACATTTAAGTTTGAGCTTTGACGTGGTAGTTTAAATTCATGTCGAGATATGTTCTAAAAATAAATAAACTTTCATTTTTAATACCCATTTTTTCTTGAAAATCTTTTACAAGAAAGTTACCACAAATAAAAATTGATTTCTATGAATATTAGACTTTAAGGGCGAAGTGGTGCCGCGAGATGGATCTTGAGTTGCTACATATTATAGGTAGACTGTACTATATTATAGGTGGATCAGAAAATATGGTATAAAATATGTAGATAAGCTTAATATTTGTTCTGTGTAGATAACATTGATAATTATAGAAATCGTGTTTTTAATAAATTAAGAAAATTTTAAAGAATGTTTCTTGTAAAGTACAAAAAAAAATTAGTCTTAGAAACATTTTTTTCTTTATTTTGGTTTTATTTTGCTGCGCCCCCCTAGACCAAAGCCTGACGACGCCTTTAATGCGAATATAATTTTTGGGTGAAAATACGCTGGATTCTTTTAGGTTAGATAATTATAAATAAAGTCCATACATTAAAAAACGTAATTCTCATAAAAATACTTTCCTAAAAATATTACTAAGTAGTGGCTGCGTTTTCGCAGTAGTTTTTTTATAAAATATGTTGACGTGTCAAAATAACTTGTAAAAAGTTTCATTGAATAAAGTACTTCTGATTTCTGATTATAACTTTGCCAGCCTTACAAAGCTCTGCTTTTCGCTAGTCCTAATTAAGTCAAATGTTTGCAAGAGGTATTACTTCCATTTCATTCCAGAATGATCCTGAAACTTTCGAAGCTGCATCACTTAAGAATGCGGGTGATTATGTAGTGTGGAATTCTTCAAAGCAAATTAATGATTTACTGAACAGTAGCAAATATTTTGTAAACTCCACACTCTATTTGTACTGCAAAACAAATGGTCTTTAAAAATAAACGATCTCAATATGTTGTAGAATAGTAAGTTTGAAAGACAAAAGTATATACTCGTAATTTATACTCTTCATCGTCGCTACTTTGTAAAACATCTTCATAGTGATTACTGAAAATCAAACAATTTATACTGGGAGCAACAAAGCCAATTTTATGAATACAGCATTATTTTATCTGTAGCAAATAAGATTCAAGTAAGACAAAACAAATATTATAAAGTAAGAGTAAAGTAAGAGATAAATAATTGTATAATGTTTGACCAAAACGAAATTGTAATTTATCTCCTTTTTATACAATTATATACATAAATACTTATGTAATTATAGATTTTATTAAAATAAAAATTAAATGCATTGCTTGAAGAAGGCAAATGAATAATAATATAACCTAATACTTCGAATTCAACTGCAATAAATGCTTTGGCATTGATATGGTACATAGCGTAAAAGTATAGTTATCTAACTGAGACAAATACCATTGAAGTTAATATAAATAAAAAGGTCAAATCATGCTTGGTTGCTCTTATTGGCCAGATTGAGGTAATTAATATGATCCGTACTAGTGACTTTTGTGATAATTTTATACAAAATAATTTCGTTTAAAATCTTACGAATCAGTTAATTAATCAAACATAACTACTAAATCATATATTTCTAATAACGTCTAACTTATCATTTAATAATGAAAGCACAGTTGAGATGAGATCACACTACAAAAAAGAGGATGGTCGGTAGAATTCCGATGGGAATTCATTCCATTAGCCTCTGTTAGGAAATATTGTGATGAAATCTAATCTACAGAAATCTCAAATAACGTGTATTCGTACGACTTTAGAAAGTATATTGAAAGAACAGATCACATTAAAGTGCATTGTGACACTTTATTAAACTGTATTACAAAAGAAAAGTTTAAAAATAAGCCGAGAAAGAGTGGTTATCGATCCCGGAATACGCAATCAACGGGGCTCGGGTTCAATCCCGGACGGGGACAAGCATTTGTGTGATGAGTATAAATGTTTGTATTTCCAGGTTTGGGTGTTTATTATGTATGTAAAAGTATTTATATATGTATTTCTATGTATTAGTATCGCTAACTGACACCCATAACACAAGCAAATAATTTGCTTAGGTACTTTGGGGTTAGATCAGTAAGTGTAATTTGTCCCGTGAATATTCATTTATTTATTTAATGATTTACCAGTTTGTGCTCATAAATCTCTAACGTTATTAATCTCACAAACGCCTTTTCAGCTTTTTAAAAAATTAAAAGAATTCAATTTGCTGGTAGAAAAATTAATTTTCCAAAAGGCACTCGATTCAACACGGAAAAATTAGGAAAACTATTCGCTCACCATTCAATAAGTCATTTAAATAAGTTGCGCTTACTAACAAATGAATTTCACACTAAACGAAAACCTTTAATCTCAATAGCACTTAGGTGGGAAATTTTTTTGCGTATCGGTTTAGGTCTTTTTTGAAGAACTTATCACCTAGCTTTCTACCAGGAAGTTTGAAATAGGAAAACTATTGACCTACTATTGAAATAGTGATTTTATTGGGTAGTAGAATTTTGCAACTTTTGATTTGTGTTTGTTTTATTGGGTGTGATCCTGACACATGTTAAAAAAAAAAGAGTTCTAACAAGATTGACGAATGGCATAATGAAGATTTTTTCAGGATACCCTATAGATAGTAACTACCCAATAATTAAGGGAAAAATTTTAATTCAGGCGCGATTTTAACTACCTTAGTAGTTTCCTTCATCTAAGTATTATACACAAATATATACTATACTATTTTATTTAAGGCTTAAGTTAAATGTCAGACTTAAAATAGATTTTATTGCTTAGTCTATGGTCTGTTTTTGGGCACACACGATTTCTAGTTTATTCTAAATCATATTATTTATCCACGTCACTAGTAGTTCGTTAACAATTCAAGCTTGAATATTTTATTCGTGCATTCCTTTATGAGATCGTTGAATGTAATGTATGTGAAATGAAATATGAATGAATACTTGTTACAACTCGTACAATATAAAACGTCAGTTTGAAAGAGATAATAATATTCATTCATTGAAAGTATCCGATCTCATAAATTACCCTTATGCACCCGAGTCAGCGAGTCGACAGGTTTATTGTAAAGTATGTGAGGTTGCTACTTTCTTTGCATTTAAATCGTCGGTAACGTTACTGCCAAGAATGAACTCGGATATGAGATGGTTAGGATTAATGGATTTACTAATACTGTTTAAATCAAATTTACTTACTGATTTTTTTTTTAATAATTGTTGAATTTTTTTATATCATAAGATAGCAAACACGCAGATGGGTCTCCTGATGGAAAGAGTCAACCATCGCCTATAGACACCAAAAATGTTAATGGTGTGTTGCTATCTTGTGGTGATGTCTAATGCCGCATGTATAAGTTTACCGGCTACCTTACCCTCACACAACAGCGACGATAACTGACGCTATTGCGGCAGGAATAGGTACCAGACCCGGGCGAGACAATACAGAACTCTACCACCTAGTATAGCTACGATAGTAGTGACTCCCATAGCCAATCGGTCGGTCAAGGTGAATATTTTTACTTCCTATTAATCTGAATTAATATTACAAATATGAAAGTTTGGATTTTTTTTATATCATAAGATAGCAAACAAGCAAATGGGTCTCCTGATGGAAAGAGTCAACCATCGCCAATAGACACCAAAGATGTTAATGGTGCGTTGCTATCTTGTGGCGAGGTCTAATGCTACATGCATAAGTTTACCAGCTACCTTACCCTCCAAACCGGAACACGACAGCGACAAGCACTGACGCTATTGCGGCAGGAATGACTCAATCATGCAAAAACCACTAAATGGATTTAGATCGAATTTGACACACAAGTAGATGATGACCAGAAATTGCACATAGGCTATTTTGTATCCCAGAAAAACGAGTTGTTCCCGCGCGACTTACCAAAAATTAACCATCGCATATAGACCAAAGGTGTTAATGGTGCGTTGCTCTATTGTGGCGAGGTCTAATGCCACATGCATAAATTAACCGTCTACCTTACCCTTAAACTGGAACAAGACAGGGACAAACACTGACGCTATAGCGGCAGGCATAGATAAGGCGGTGGTACAAGAACCGGGCGAGACAATGCAGAACTCTACCACTAGTAGCCATGATAGTAAGTGACTCGTATAGCCAATCGGTTGCCTTTTACGACCTGCCTAGCAGAACGGCAGTTGGCCTGTTCTTCAAAGGAGCCCGGCGGGGTGATCACTGATCATGTAACTCACAATGCGAAATTATCGTGATTGTTTAGTTATTGCAAGACACATAACAGCCTTGTACATTAGTGGAAGTCGTTGCCGCTTGATTAGTTTTGATGCTGTGACATTGCAAAAAGTGCATCTAGTGACCAGCAAGCAATTGACGACGTTTTTGATGTTTTTTTTCATTACGTTTAAGAGGTATCGCCGATCGCTGGCGAATTGCAAACGTTAGATGATACGCCTACAAGACCAACACGGGGAAAAAACAGCAACAACTTGTTTATTTTATATTTTTACAGCCATAACGCTTGGGCCGGAGCTGTGAATTTTAAGGTTTCTTCACTTCCTTCCCTTGCTGCTAATCCGTAAAATGGTTGTCGTAAACTATTATAGCGTTTAGTACACAGTAGTTTTTTAAGAAATACAATAAGGGTAACTGCAAGCACGACGGTCGTTTGTAGTATGTACTATGTACGCCTGAAATTAAACTAAACTCTTTTGCCCCGTGTTGGTCTCGGGCTCCTTTGAAGTATAGGCCAACTGCTGTTCTGCCAGGCAGGTCGTAAAAGGCGACCGATTGGCTATACGATTCACTAACATCGTGACTACCAGGTGGTAGAGTTATACATTGCCTCGCCCAGGTCTGGTACCACCACCTTACCTATTTCTGCAGCAATAGCATCAGTGCTTGTCTCTGTCGTGTTCCGGTTTGGAGGGTCAGGTAGCCCGTAAACTTATGCATCTAGCTTTAGACCTCGTCACAAGAAAACAACGAAATAGACTGTGAACAAGTTCAATGCCGAATCGAATTTGGCCGATTTTCGAGTGCATTCGCCCACAACCTTTTGTTGCAGGCTGAACTCGCGTCTGGCTCCGACTATTTTCACGATTTGACATCACAGCTGTTTACACGTCTTTTTGTATGTAAACTTAACTTTTGAACGGTTTGAAATGCGGTTGCTGGTATTATGTTGGATACTGTCAAACTTGATTTTCTAAAAATTTAAAGTTATTATGTCCAGGATATATTTAGCAATTTTTAAAAAACCTCACCAAAGTGTCAACAAAAGGAGGGTTTTTATAATAACTGCCAGCATTATGTACAGATTGATGGCAAAATTTGATCAGCACTTATCCTTGAAAAATTGCGTCTAATGCTTTTTTACAAATTATTTCGAACTGAAAAACCTGCGTCGAATGCTGTAACCAAATCAAGTTTTAAAAAGTTACAGCTTTTCAAATTTTAAACTTACTTAATATGTTGTTTATAACAAAGTTACTTCATATTTTTACTTGCAAAACTATGTCAAATGCCACAAATCGGATTAAAATGAGCTGATGAGATCGGGATTAATCATTCACGAGTTTTATTGAAAAAAAGTTTTTTTTGGCATTATTTGGACATTTTTCCGGCGTAGAGATGTGACGACACCATCGCCCATCGTGGTGGGATAATTTTTGTTCAAAAATTATCTAGCACCGGTGCAGTCAGTCAATCAAATTAGTGGTAGTGCCTTACTGCATTTGCAACTGAATAGGCCGGCACGCCCGGGAAGATACCACTCTCTCACTTGACACTGACGTAAAGTAGCAGCCCCGCTGCTGCTACTGGTCTGGTTTGTGAGAATCTCGGAGGCCTAACCCCCCCCCCTATTTAAAAAAAATCTACCTCAGGGGGGTACCACTTGCACCAGCAGTGGAGAATCCCCCCCTGAGCGTCCGTGCTCTGGATTCCAGCCAGATCATGGATGCTCAGGCTGCCCTGCGTATTCTGGGGGGGCGGGGGCAAAATTACGCTCATAGACAATTCTGTCCGGGGCAAACAGAGCAAGAAGACCATGGCACCCCCTACCACGCTTACTGTGGATTTCTGCAATATCAGGGGGCTTCATTCCAATCTGAATGCCGTCCACTACCATCTAGAGACGGCGAAGCCAGCTTTGCTCTTCTTGACCGAGACACAGATATCTTCTCCGGCTGATACTTCCTACCTCTCCTACCCGGGGTACAAACTGGAACATTCCTTTGTACCGCGGGCTGGTATGTGCGCATACGTCACAGAAGATATCTGTTACGCGCGCCTCGGCAGACTTGAAGGTCAGGACCTATCCATCGTCTGGTTACGCGTAGCTTGCGATGACCATCAACGCAACTACGCGTGCCTGTACAGGTCCCATAGCGGGAATACTGAAGTTGACCGGCTCGTTGAGCGCTTACAAACAGCTGTGGATTCCGTGTTAGAGCAGACCCCCTCCGCAGAGATCGTGATCTTAGGCGATTTTAATGCCCACCACGCCAAATGGCTTTGTTCTCGCACCACCGATCATGCGGGGAGGTCTGTTCACGATTTTGCCTTGGCGTATGGTCTAACACAATTGGTAACCTCGCCTACGCGTGTTCCCGATGTGGATGCCATACGCCTTCACTTTTGGATCTCCTGCTGACCTCTGAACCGGATCGTTATCAGTTATCGGTGGACGCTCCACTTGGCGCGTTGGACCACTGCCTGATCCGGAGCAAAGTGCCGGTCACGCGCCCATCACGGCCTCCCTTTGCAGGCTATCGTCGCGTTTGGCACTATAGGTCAGCAGATTGGGACGGGATACGGTCTTCCTTTGCATCCTACCCATGGGGGCGGTTGTGCTTCTCGCTGGATGATCCGAATGCTGTCGCCGACTCTGTCGCTGATGTAGTGTTGCAGGGCATAGAACTTTTCATTCCGTCTTCTGCGGTTCCCATCGGAGGCAAGTCTCAGCCTTGGTTTAGTCGCCACTGCAAAGCGGCTTTACGCCGAAAGCAGGAATGCTACCGAGCTTGGGCTGCTGCGTCGGCATCTCGTGATGTAAAAACTAGCGCATTACGAAAGGAGTACAACTCTTCCTCGAGATTTTTCAAAAGAGCTATAGCCAAGGCAAAAGCGGAACACATTGACAGAATTGGTGAGAAATTAGTTCGCCTTCCTTCTGGCACTCGTGCGTTCTCGTCTCTCGCCAAGGCTGTCTTAGGGAATTTCTCTCAGCCTTCATTTCCATCCTTGCAAAGAGACGATGACTCTCTGGCCCATACCGCAAAGGAGAAAGCCGATCTTCTGGGCTCGTTCTTTGCGGCCAACTCGACTCTGGATGACCGAGAGAACACACCGCTTACCATCCCGCAGTGTGATAGTTCCATGCCAGAACCACAGTTTCGGCAGTCAGCTGTGCGTAAAGCACTTCTTTCTTTGGACATCCACAAGTCGAGTGGGCCTGATGGCATCCCTCCTGTTGTGCTTAAAGTATGTGCTCCAGAGTTGGCGCCAGTATTGACGCACCTATTCCGGCTCTTCTATTCACTCGGCGTGGTACCGAATTCATGGAAAACAGCTTTAGTGCATCCCATTCCTAAAAAAGGAGATCGCTCTAATCCGTCAAACTATCGGCCAATAGCCATAACCTCCTTGTTCTCCAAAGTCATGGAGACACTTATAAACTGTCAGCTCCTGAAGTATTTAGAAGAGCACCAGCTGATTAGTGACCGTCAGTACGGTTTCCGTCGTGGCCGCTCAGCTGGTGATCTTCTAGTATACCTGACACATCGTTGCACAGAGGCAGTTGAGTCCAAGGGGGAGGCATTGGCAGTTAGTTTAGACATAGCGAAGGCCTTCGATCGGGTATGGCATAAAGCGCTTCTCTCAAAGCTGCCTGCCTATGGGCTTCCCGAGAAACTATGCAAGTGGATCACCAGTTTTTTGGCTGATCGGAGCATTAAGGTCGTAGTCGACGGTACATGCTCCGATCTTAAACCTGTCAATGCTGGTGTTCCCCAAGACTGCGTGCTATCACCGACACTATTTCTGCTGCATATTAATGATATGTTGCGAATTAGTAACATACATTGCTATGCGGACGACAGTACTGGTGATGCTACATACTCCGGCCGAAGTGGTATTTCTCAGGAACATGTCGAAGAGGGCCAGATCAAGCTCGTGTCTGAACTCGAGAATCAATTAACTGATGTCTCAGAATGGGGTCGTCAAAACCTTATTACATTTAACCCCAAAAAGACGCAGCTTTGTGCGTTCACCGCAAAAAAAAACACCCTTTGTCGTATCACCTCGGTTTGAAAACACTCTCCTGACAGCCTCAGCCAGTATTGGAATTCTGGGAGTCGACATATCGAACAACGTTCAGTTCCGCGGTCATTTGGAAGGGAAGGCTAAACTTGCCTCCAAAAAGCTTGGTGTACTCAGTAGAGCAAAGCAGTACTTCATGCCAGCCCATCGCCTTCAACTTTACAAGGCCCAAATTCGACCTCACATGGAGTACTGTTCTCACCTCTGGGCCGGAGCTCCTCAGTGCCAGCTTCATCCTCTTGATTGCATTCAACGTAGAGCGGTTCGAATCGTCGACGACCAGGCTATTTCTAATCGGCTTGACACTTTAGCGTTACGCAGAGATGTAGGCTCGCTCTGCATCTTTTACCGTATTTATCATGGGGAGTGTTCCGAAGAGTTGTTCGGACTAATGCCTGCCGCTAAATTCCACCATCAGACATCGCGTCAAAATTTAAAGTTTCATCCTCACCACCTTGATGTCTGGAAATCCACAACCATGCGCTTTTGTCGACACTTTTTGCCTCGCAGTACTCCTTTGTGGAATCAATTACCCTCGGGGGTGTTTTCGAATGGATACGACTTAGGGACCTTCAAGAAACGAGCTTATTCATTCTTAAAAGGCCGGCAACGCAGCTGCAATACTCCCGGTATTGCGGATGTCCATGGGCGGCGGTGATCACTTACCATCAGGTGCACCATCTGCTCGTTTGCCCCCTCTACTATAAAAAAAAATCAACTTTGTTTTTTAGCTAATAGGATTTTAAATCTCAAAAAATTTATTTCTGACATCTAAAAATCTTAAAAGCAAAATTTATATTTTAAAGTTTTTGAACACAAAAATTTACGCGTAGGTATAGTTTATGCGCTTTTAGCATGAAATACCTTAAAGTAACGAAAAGTTTCAGGAATAACCTTCAGGTTTACAGTTTTTTAGTAAACATTACAGTGTTTACCAACTTACTATAATAATATCGCTATTACGAGGGCTGATTAATAAGTATCCGAAACGACGTACTTAGAGAATTAGCGCTTGATATTGCAAGAGATACCAAAACTGATGAGTGCTTCATGTAAATACGTTTTTAACATTTTACATCAATATTTGGGAATGAAGGAGCTTTCCAAGCGATGGGTGCCGTGTTTTACTCAGTGTTTACCAAAAGCATCGTCGAGTGGACGATAAAAAGTTTTTGCGGCGCTATATGACAGTAGATGAAACCTTGATACTTGTTATGTCATTATACTCCTGAAATGAAAAAAAATATCTAAGCAGTGGGGGAAGGAAAATCCAGCAACTTAGAAAAAAAACAATATTTGTCGGCTGGCAAAATAATGGCGGATGTTATTTGGGATGACCGAGGGATTATTTTAGTGGATTATCTGCGAAAACGAAAAACAATTAACGGAGAGTACTGCGCAAGTTTGCTGCAAAAATTAAGGGAAGAAATCCAAAAAAATACGACCTCATTTGGCCAAGAGAAAATGTGGTTCCACCATGACAACGCGCCTGTACACACATCAGTCGTTGGAGTCGCCAAACTCAATGAATTGCGATTCGAATTGTTACCGCATCTACCTTATTCCCTACATCTGGCCCCGTGCAAATTCCACTGGTTCCCAAATCTGATCAAATGGTTAGGTGGCTGGAGATTTTCATCGAATGATGAAGTGCCGTGTTGGTTTGGGGCTCCTTTATAGGCCAACTGCCGTTCTGCCAGGCAGGTCGTAAAATGTGACTGATTGGCTATGCGATACACTACCATCATGGCTACTAGGTTGTAGAGTTCTGCATTGTCTCGCCCGAGCCTAGTACCACCGCTTTACCTATTCCTCCCGCAATTGCGTCAGTGCTTTTCACTGTCGTGTTCCGGTTTGGAGGGTAAGGTAGCCAGTAAATTCATGCATGTGGCATTAGATCTCGCCACAAGATAGCAACGCACCATTAACATCTTTGGTGTCTATAAGCGATGGTTGACTCTTTCCATCAGGAGACCCATCTGCTTTTTTGCTACCTTATGATGTAAAAAAATAGGTGAAAACCGTTAGCAGGTCGTTGTAATGCGCCAATGGGGATCGCCACTCATCCCACCAACCAACAAACCGGTAAGCCTGCCTAACTTTTCAGTATATACCTATATTATGGCAAGAGGTAAGAGTAACTTTCATACCTAAACCTGGTAAAAACGACTACAGCGACCCAAAATCTTTTAGACAAATAAATCTCACATCCTTACTACTTAAAACGTTGGAGAGGCTGTATAACTGGGAACTGAGGGACAACTTACTGAGAGTCACACCACTACATTGCCAGCAACATGCTTATACCCCTGGCAAATCAATGGAGTCAGCTTTGCACCTGGTTGTATGGACAATCACTCCAAAACAAAGGTTTAGACACTTTCATAGATGTGGAGGAGGCTTTTGATAAAACCAACTTTTCCAGCATAAGGATGGTACTCTCAAACCACGGTGTTAAGAAAACACTCATAGGTAGGATCGACAACATGCTACGTAAAAGAACGGTTAGTTTTGGCAAACTAGGCACTCAAAAAATCATTGTAAATGGTGGCTGTCCTCTGGGTGGCGTACTGTCACCTCTGATATGGAACCTGGTTATCAATACACTCATTAAAATACTAAATGACAATCATTTCTATATGGTTTTTTATGCGGATGACTTAGCAGTTTTAACTGAAGGTAAATTTGCCGACACGGTCTGCAACCTCACACAAAACGCACCCGCATGTTAGAAATATGATACAGTTCATTTAGACTCACAGTCAACCCAGGTAAGAGGTAACTGGGTATGTTCACTAAAAACGTACCTTAGGTAACTATAGAGTTCAGTGTTACCTAACCTAGATAGGTTAGGTAACACTGAACTTCAGCTATCGACCCAGGTTAAATAATAATAATAATAATAATAATAATAATATACTTTATTGCACACAACACACATCATTTACAGTAGAAAATAATAATGTACGATAAGGAACGGAGTACAAATAGGCGGTCTTATCACCCATCAGTGATCTCTTCCAGACAACCAGCGACTTTAGGAAATATTTACATTAACGCGGGCATTGGTGCTCGTCTTACGAAAAAAAAAAGTGATAAATAAAAATATAAGTGCTAACCAATTTCAGTGCTATATATAAATTATAACTACATACTTGGATACATAAATACATACACATATATATAATATACATATATACATACATACATTTATACATACATACATACATACATACATAAATACTTAGGAGTCATACTGGACAGTAAACTAAACTGGTCTAAACATACAGAACAAAAGCTAGACAAGGCAAGTATCATTATTTGGCAATGCTGCAGATTAATTGGTAAGAGATAGGGTCTTTCACCAAAAATCATGCTATGGCTATATACAGCAGTGATTACGCAGTTATTGTTTTACGGTGTGGTAGCCTGTTAGCCTTCAAATAGTGAACAACAAATGACAAAGCTTCCAAAGGTTAGCATGTGTAGCCATTACAGGTTGCAAGAGGACTACCCCAACGGCAGCACTAGAGACGATGCTCTGCATATCACCTTTTCACCTGTTCATACAGCAGACAGCAGCGACCTCAGCAGTACGTTTATAGTCGTTCAGGGCTTAGAGTAATGCTGGGCAGATACTGAAAGGTTCTCACGCAAGTATTTTTAAACGGTTTCTCGTATATCTACTGTTTGTCGTAGCCCCAAACGATTCGATACCTGTCAAATTTGTCTTCGACAAGAAGTATAAAATACAGCTCGCTGATGGAGGTAAGGAGGGATTCAACACCAGAGACCTCAAGATCTTCACAGATGACTCAAAGACAAATTCAGTTTCAGGCTTGGGCGTCTTCTCGGAACCCGCTGCCCCCTTGCCTCCTCAATGGCTACATGTAAGTCTATGTCAACGCACGACCGACATGCACAATAAATACTGGGCTGAGTGAGAAAACTGTGAGCAATCGAAACAGGAATTAGACAAAACGAACCCGCAGCTATAGCACAGGTTACTAAAACTAAACAAAAACAGCTACGTGTAATAACTGGCGTTATTACAGGGCATGGTCCAAAAGGAAAAAACAAACACATGTTTAACATGGGTGTTACAGACAGCCCTCTATGCAGAGCCTGCATGCAGACAGGAGAAACGGCTGCCCACGTCATCTTGAAATGCGAAGGCGTGGCGAACCACCGGGTTAAGTACCTCAGATCTCCGAGGTCACTCCCCGAAGCTTTCTCCCAAATCAAGGGGTTGCTAAGCTCCCTGGAAGAGTTGGGATGGCAAGAATAGGACCATCCTAACCACACGCAAAAGAGGCGTTAGTTGTCGAGTTGCAGAGACCCGCCCACGGAAAGAAGAAGAAGACTATTGACGTTCGGTTCACGTTGCCCACCCCGTGAGAGAACAGACGTGATAATACTAAAGAGTTATTTTTCAAAGCGATACCGCCTTAATTTATACGTATTATTCTCTCTATATACCCCTTGTATCAAACATTCTAAGAAAATAATTTTGATTGCGATAAATTTTGATGCTTCGATTTAAATCTAGCCGTATTTTAAATAGCTTTTTTCTTTCAAAAAGCTTACCCTGCATTGAGTAAGTGCTAAAATATATAGCGTGTAGGGGACGGTCTACCGAAAGTAGAAACCATAACTTTGGACCAAGCTTCTGTGTAATAAGCTTCTTCTCAAATTTGTGTGAGAAATTTGTAAGAAAGAAATGGAGACTATTTTTTCTTTTAACTACCACACACCCGATTCCATTGTATTACGCGCGACGGGTAACAGCCCACAGTTCGGGATGAGACGCGCTGCCGCGCAAACCCTGATGAAAACCTCATATAGGTTCGAAGCTAGTCGGAACCTACACCGATTAAACGTGAGTGTAGCCGATTTTAATCATTTATATATAATAATTTCTAAAGAAAGTCTTAACAACTTTGAAGAAGATTTAAATTAAAATGTTTACTGTCATCCTATCCATTACCTATGCTATTACCTACTGTTATCATTTCAGTGGTATTGTAGAAATAACAAATAAGGATCCGTGGAAATCCTTACAGGGTAGATATAGAGGATCGAGCCACATATGTCATGAGTCTTTCAGATTTGCCTTGCTTTCTCCACAAACTCACCTTTAAACAAACACGCCTGTTGCAAAATACTTGATACCACCTTCAGATAGTATCCGATCAATCTGATCATGGTATTGATATATACTGTCTTGGTCTTCGGTACCTACATCCTTTCACACTCTTATTATGTATCTGTTTTGTTAACCTTTCATCTAAAGTTATTTCTACACGTCCAAACAAACGGAGGTTGTCCTTTTTCATTTTTACACTGACACTTTCTTTTAGGCCTAATCTCTTTCTCATTTCAACATTTTAATTTCTAATTTGATAAATAAAGACACTTCTAAGTTATATAACTTAATTTATTATAATAAGTCTTTTGTCCAATGTGGCGGATATTGGTGTTATAATTTTTAAGTATCGTTCTGCAATATCCCTGTCGAGACCGACTTCAGTTTGGTTATGCCCTTGATCATGTAGCACCTGGAATAAAAAACGACCAACGATTAAAATCACGTCAGATATAAACTACTAGCTGCAGCGTGCAGTCCGGACCATCTTCCAGTCTTACTAGTCATTAAGAATATTCCAACCAGACTAACCCCTCCGGCTCCTCGCCAAGTGATTGATTGGACTAAGTTCCAAGCATTCATGGAGGAGAACACTCCCAGGTTGCCGACCTCCTCGCCTGCTGTCAGTCAAGTCAACCTACTGGCTGATAAGCTTACAGCATCCATCCAAGAAGCCCTGCAAACTGCTGCCAAAACTCCAACCACAATACAATTGTCCAACAGTTTACCAAATAACATCCCGGAGAAAATAAAAAGGAAAAGAAACATCCGTCGCCTGTGGCAAACCACTCGATGCCCCACTTTAAAGGCCCAATTCAATCGACTCGCAGCAGAGATCAAGGCAGACTTGGAACGGTCAGCTGAAGAGAGCTGGGAGGCACGCCTTCAAAAATCAGGAGATGACTGGGCATCTTTGCATCGCCTACGGCGACAGCTCTTCAACAAACCAACACCCATACGTCCTCTCCAACATGAAGATGGAACACCACGGTACCGAGCGGCAGACCGTGCCGAAATATTTGCCAACCATTTAGAGGTACAGTTCAGCCCGAATCCGATTTCTGACCACACACTTACACACCAAGTTGAGGAGTTCATTCAAGATTTTTCTTCTTCTTCGGTAGCAACTAACGAAGACCCGATTGTTATCTCTATGGCTCGCCGGCAGATTCTTCTCTCAAAACAGGAAGTCAAAACCACGAAAAGCCCCGGGCGCAGATGCTATTACAAACAATGTCCTTCGCCATTTACCTTTTTGCACTGTCGCAACACTCACACGACTTTATAATGGCATTCTGCGCACCGGTGAATTCCCAAAGACCTGGAAGTTAGGACGTGTCATCATGATACACAAACAGGGTAAAAAGTCCGTCTTACCAGGAAGTTACAGACCCATCACCCTACTGTCAACCATGTCTAAGGTCTTCGAAATGTTGCTACTCAAGTATTTGGGATCTCATTTGTCTCCACGCCCAGAACAATTCGGGTTCAGGGCTGAACATAGTACGGTTCTTCAAATATCAAGAGTACTGCACTCGCTTGTGGCCGCGTATAACAAGAGGGAACAGGTGGCGGCAGTACTGCTTAATATGGAAAAAGCCTTCGACCGTGTCTGGCACCACGGTCTGCTGTTCAAAATGGCAGAAGCTAACATCCCGCGAAGAATAATCAAAGTGATAGCCTCATTTCTGGACAACTACAAATTCCAAGTTGCAGTAGAAGACTGCCTATCGTCTGTAAAGAATATCAGAGCTGGAGTACCTCAGAACAGCTATCTCTCACCGACGTTGTACTCGGTGTAAACTAACGATATCCCGGTGGGAGACGGCTGTACCGAAGCCCTCTACGCAGATGATGCAGCATATGCCACGTCATCGCTGAAAGCTAAACGTTTAGCGGAGAAACTTCAAGCCAGCCTAGACGTCCTGCCCGACTGGCTAACCAAATGGCGCCTCACGGCTAACGCGGGAAAGACCCAAGCCCTAAAGCCGAAAAGGAAAAGGAAACTACCTGACCTCCACTTAAATGGGAAAAAAATCAAGTGGTCATCAAAGGTGAAGTACCTGGGAGTAACAATCGACTACCAGTTAACCATGAGTGCCCATATCAAGGACACCATAAACAAGACCCGCGCGGCAATGGCAGCTATGCGACCCATTATGTCTTCCAAGCTCCCCACAAAGATCAAACTAACCCCTAGTTTAAGACGTACATAAGATCCAGACTAACATATGCAGCGGCTAGCTGGTTTAACCTAACAGCACCCACATCAAGAAGAACCTTATAAGCGCAGCAGAATAAGACGCTGCGCTGGATAATAAACGCCCCTAGGCATGTACAAAACGCCGTCATCCGTCGTGATCTGCGCGTAGAGAGATTGGAAGACTTTATAAGAAAACTGGCAACAAATATGTTCCACCGAGCTGACTCCTCTTCCCTACCCCATATCAAAAATATTGCCCCCTTACATGCGCGTCCCCCGGATGCCAAGCCATTCCCTAGGGACATCATAAACTGATCTCCACCCCTTCCTCCTGCTTAAGACGCCGCTGCGTGTTTAATTCCCCATCAGGGACTCGACCTGCGGGGTGGATTGCACGTGGTGGTGGGTGGACAGTGGGGAGGGGGGGAGACCATAACCCACCGAATCCTTAATCCACACCAATCCATTCTCCAAACAAATACATCGCCCGCTGTGTGTTTGATCCCCCGCTTTTGGGGGGGATAATCGCATGCTGGTGAGCGAAAGAGGGGGGATCACCCCTATCATTTCCATATTCCCACTCATCCTTACACTAAGATTGCAAACCAGAGGGCGAGGGTTTCAACTCCACACCCAACCCAAGGACCTTGCCGTTTTAACGGCTAGCGTTTGACACTATGGTCAGGGGGCAACCAGCCCCGAAACTATTTCCCCGTCCCATTGCTGGGAAGAGTGAAGACTACGAGCGTGCAGTCCGCTCCATTATAAAAGTTTTTGGTGAATCCCGTGGGATCACCTAATTTCACCGTATTGGTCCCGCGTTTTTTTGAAGAATAGGCCAACTGCTGTCCTACCAGGCAGGTCGTAAAAGGCGACCGATTGGCTTTACGAGTCACCATCTTGACTACTATGTGGTAGAATTCTGCATTGTCGCGCCCGGGTCAAGTACCACTGCCTTACCTATTCCTACCGCAATAGCGTCAGTGCTTGTCACTGTCGTGTTCCGGTTTGGAGGGTAAGTTAGCCGATAAACTTATGCGTGTAGCTTTGGACCTCGCAACAAGATAGTTGACTCTTTCCATCAGAAGAGGAGGAGAATATAAAGAATAGTAAATAGTACATTATATTATGCTTATGGGGAATTAATGAAATTTGTGAAGCCTGGAAAATCACAAGATGTAAGTAATTAATTTAATACTAGTATTACTCCTTACGTTGATATTCCTATTTGAATATTTTTCCTTTTTCGAATGATACTCAGAAAATTAGAAATTAGCAAAATAAATAGTCAACTATGTGTTTTAATGTCGGAGTTGACCACATGGGGTTCCCGATTCCCGGGTCAGGATATTAAAAAATATGTTTTTTCTGTTTTCTGATAAAAACAACTTTGCCCGCGATCGGAAAAGTGTCCGGTTGGCGATAGGCTTGCCACCTATAATATTTTAGGACTAAGTATCTTCAACTAACCGTGGGTGCACTGGTTGCACCTCTGGCTACCTCTTATAAAATATCGTCATGTTTTGCATAAAAACTATGACCCGATATAAATTTTTTTTATTTATTTAAACTTTATTGTACACCAAAAACATACATTTTCGTATAAAAGACGAACTTAATGCCTGTTGACATTATCCGCCAGTCAACCTTTGGTCCAACAGAGTGATGCCACTGAGCAACTTAGATTACTCATAATATCATATTGTTAGCACTTTCCGCCAGAAAAAACATAAAACCTGCACCTGCGTACGGCACTAAGTGGCTTTGGTGGTCGAGGCACTCACATGTGCCTAATACTCACTCGTAATATTTAATTCAACTGCAAAGTATGTAATTGATTCATTTTCTATTCTAACCGTTTATTTACTTTTAGGTTATATTTTGCTAAAAATGATGGAATCAAGTAAAATCAGACTTGGGATTTGTAACTAGCAGATGCCCCGATTAAAGTTTGGCTTCATTAAAATAAATCAAGTCAAAAAAATGAGATAATTATATCGTACAAAATTTATCCGTTAAGAAAATAGTGTCATTTAAATCCAATCAAGGACGACAGCTTCGACAAAGTACACTCCCGCAAAAAGCGATAAATCATTTTTAGGAAACGGAGTATGATTTTATAGTAAATTTTCTAAGGAAATAATTGACCTCGCTGATAAGAAATTCAACTTAATTGTCTTTTATCAACAAATATCTTAGTGCTGGATGATTTTCAGGATCTGATGATACTAGACTGGAAGGTAACCATGAGAACTCATAAACTAAATAAGGGAAACTAATCGAATTTTCGCTCATATTTTGGTTTGGACAAACGCTCTAGTGCCAGACGATTTCCAAACTCTCATGATAGTGCTGGACATACATTACATTATGAGAACTTAAGAATAAAATAGAGCAACATCATCTACTTTGGGGTCTTTTGATTCGTTATTATAAGGACTTTGGAGCGGAATGTCTTCCAATGCCTGATGATAGAGCTGAAAGATGTACCCGAAAACTCCTAAGCTAAAGAAGGTTAACCCATCAAGTGGGGGCTAATGCGGTTTGGTTTGGTAAACAATTTGGTGCTGGATGATTTCTATGATCTGATGATGGAATTGGAAGGTAGTCATGGGAACTCCTAAACTAAATAAGATAAACCCATCGAGTTTAGGTTCCTTTGTTCGGTTTTAACAAATATCCTGGTGCTAGACGATTTTCGGGGTCTTATACATATATGAATAGAGCTAATGATGGAGGTCATGGGAGCTTTGAAATAAAATAGAATAATTTTTTACAAGGATTTTGAAGCACAATGGTTATCAGTGCCTGATGATATAACTGAAAAAAGTATATAAAAACTTCTAAGCGTATCTATCTAGATTATTGAGTTGGGTTGTTTGGGTTATTTTGATATACAATTTGTGCTAGATATTTTTTAGGATCTGATGATGAAACTGGAAGGTGTCCATTATTATTTTTAAACTAAATAAGATAAAACCATCTAGCTGAGATTTATTTGTTCTGTTTTGACAAATACCCTAATACAAGATGATTTCCAGTGTCTTATAATGAAGCAGGAAGAAATTTATGGGAACTTAAAATTAAAATTTAACAACTCTTCTAATTCGTTCTTTTAAAATCTTTGGAGCAGGACGGCTTCCGGAGTCAGATGATAGGTTGGGAAGACGTCAAAAATAAATCGTAAACTAACCCAGAAAAACCCTTTGAGTGTGGGTTGCTTCGGTTTGTTTTGGCATATTTTTTCCTACTAGATGAATTTTTTGAATTTAACAATGGAAAATGAAGGTGGATATGGGAACTTTAAACTAAATAATATAAACCCATCAAGTCCTGATTTGAGATATACCCTGGTGCTAGATAATTTCTATGGTCCTATTATGAAACAGGAAGGAGGTAATGGGGACTTTGAATTTAAATTAAGCAACGCCATCGATTTCCAGCTTATTTGGTTGGTTCTGATAAAGACCTTGGGAATAGACTGACTTCCAGTTTCTGAAGATAAAACTGGAAGAAGTCCATGAGATCTCGCTAAACTAGATAAATCTATTGAGTATGGTCTAATAAGAATTGATTTGACATACTGTTTGGTGCTGGATGATTTTTGGAATCTATTGATGTAACTGAGAGGTGGCTATATGATCTTTTAAAAAAAACGAGATAAACCCATCGTGTTTAGACTTATTTGTTCTGTTTGACAAATAATTTGGTGTCAGATAATTTCCTTAATTCCGAAAGTTCTTACGATAAAGTGGGAAGAAGGTCGTGGGAACCAAACGAACGAATTAATAAATGTTGAGCAGTACCCTTGATTTTGGTTTCATTTGATTCGTTCTTTTAATGACTTTGGAGCAGGATGTTTTTCAGTGTCTGATGATAGAACTGGGAGAAGTCCATGAGAACTTCTAAGCTAGTCTAGATAAACCCATCGAATATGGTCTAATTCGGTTTATTTTGGCAAACACTTAGGTGCCGGGTGTTTTCTAAGATATAATAATGATGAAACTGGAAGGTGGCCATCGGAGATTAGACTAATGTAGTTGGACTTTATTACTAGCAAATTCGCAGGGTTTGATAATGGAACTACAAAGTGGCCGTGGAACTCCTGCACTAAACAAAATAAGCCCATTGAGTGTGGTCGCATTTGTTATATATTTACATACATTCTGAATCAAAATTATTTTCAGGGTTAGATACATACATACATACATACATACATAGTAGAGCTGGAGGCCATGAAAGCTTTGCAATAAAACAACTCTTAAGCTCATTGAGTAAAAAACCGTAGTAACCTTAACCTCATGCTGTACCCCTTTCGAAGATCATCGGACCTTTCACGTTTTGGTCTTAAAATTATGCATAAGTATGTAGCAGAATGGTGGTCTCAGGATGTGTCGGGTGTTTTTAAAAATTTTAATTTTATCTTGTGATTAAAAATTATTGAAAATTGTAAAAGTGAAAATTGTAAAAATTGTAATGGAAATTGGTCTTAGTAAACCTGTTTGTTATTTCAACTGTTCTTAATTCTGTAATACCGGAGGTAATGTAATGTTTATTCCAAAATAAACCATAAGAACCATAAGAAAGATATTTTCCATAAAGATAACCTGGGTTCTCAATAATTAAATAGTTTGGGTGGAGCAGAAATAAAGTCGAATACTTAATATGTTGCCAATAATAGAGTTTAAACGATATAACATTTCATGTTGATTTCTACGTCGTTTCACAAAATATCTGTGAACGCAACTTGTTTGCTATATTAGGACATAAAAAAACTTATTATTTGAACCAATATGTTTTAATAAATAGTACCCTGACTTTTCGACGTTTGGTAAATTTGGACATGATACCTGTAAACAGTACTTTTGTTTATAATTCACATATTTTTTATCAAAAATAATAACTGTTCTCCTAAAATCTTTTGTAGATTCACTTTTGTAGGTTCATTAGGTGGTAGAGTTCTGCATTGTCTCGCCTGCATTGTCTCCATGCATGTGTCATTAGACCTCCCCACATGATAGCAATGCACCATTAACATCTTCGGTGTCTATAGGCGATAGTTGATGGTTCTCTAAGCCTTTACGTGTATCTCCCTATACATGAAGTAGAATATTTAGAACAAATAATGGTCATTAGGCCGAGCAAAAACGAAATTAAAAAACTTCAACAGTCAGGTTAGGCTGAGAAAAAATAAAATTAAAAAGCCTTAAGTTCACTTTCATCTCAACCTCAAAAAAATGGCAAATTGTAGCCTTAACAGACTATCGTAAGTTCGTTGATTAAGGTTTCTAAAATTGCTTGAATTATAGCACAAAAAAGGCACTTGCTAGAAAGTGATCAAAAAAAGTCTAGACACCGGATATCAAACATCTTAATTAATGGATCTTGACCGCCCCGTTGGTCGAGTGGTTAGCGACCCTGACTACGCAATCAGCGGGGCTCGGGTTCGATCCCCGACGGGGACAAGCATTTGTGTGATGAGCATAAATGTTTGTATTTCCGGGTTTGGGTGTTTATTATATATATTCTGGTATTCATATATGTATTTCTATGTATTAGTATCGTTGACTAACACCCATAACACAAGCAAATATTTGCTTACTTTGGAGTTAGAATCAGTAAGTGTAATTTGTCCCGTGAATATTTGTTTATAATATTTATTTATAAAAAAAGTGGACTCTATTTTGAATATTTTTGATCTAGGTTTGGAAACTAAAGTTCACTAGTGCACAGGGACATGGATCTATTCTGTTTGTGATAAATTCAGAAGAATTTAAGCGCGTAATTGCTTTTGTATTTAACGCAACTTATACGGAGAGCCAATAAAGCATTCCAACACATTCATTCCACGGTGCCCCATTGGTAAGAACAAAATAATTTAATTGCGATTCCTTTAAGCTAACGCAGGTTATAAAAAAACTTTCAACCTAGAGTGGCCTATTGGGGGATGTATCCCCAAGACTATGAGCCATCTTTGAAATATCTCAAGGGCACACCAATGTACAAACCAATCAATTTACCTTAGCAGGAACTCGGTTAACATTTGCAAATCAGCCATTATTCTTTGATGAAATAACGACTGGCGCCTTTCCCGCTTGCACGTTTCTAGTTTATTTTAGACTTGTCTTTAGATGATCGCTGCTTTGACAACCTAGTGGAGACTGCTTGAAATGTCTTTGCGTGTATTTTTTGGTATTCACGGTACGGGGTGATCGTGAAAAGATCTGTGTCAGACTCAATATGAGATTCGGAGTGATCTGAAAAAGACCTGTATAAGTCCGTGTACGTTTTGGATACTCACAGTAAGGGGTGATCGTGAAAAGATCTGTGTCAGACTCAATATGAGCATTGGAGTGACCTGAAAAATACCTGTATAAGTCCGTTTATGTGTACGTGTACGTGTTGCACCTGCGTGCAGCGCGCTCATTTTGGCTTTGGTGGTCGAGGCATTCACACGTGCCTAATACTCACTCGTATTATTTAATTGAACTGCGAAGTATCTAATTGATTTATATTTCTATTCGAACCGTTTATTTACTTTAAGGTTATATTTTCAGCTAAAAATAATTTAAACAGAAAAATAAACATCAAGAAAAGCAGTCACTTACTTTAAAAGCATTATGTCCGTTAGTAAGAAAATTTACAGTTGTTACTTGGTAAAAATTTTCTGGATTAATTTCAGTGTAATCTTCATCTTTTACTAAAACTTTTATAGACACATCTGTAGTTAAATTGACTATGACACGTAAACCTGAAAACATAAGTATATCTTATAGCATAATAATGACGGGTTAATTCCTTAGTGCCGGGTTCCGTTTGAGGTATTGACTCTGAAATAATTTTTGAAATTAGAAAATTAAAATGACTTTTTTGGGTTTCCAAAAAGTGTTGGATATTTTACCTATTTCCATGGATTTTTCAAGCATTTATCATGTATATTTACATGCATGTAACAAACAAGCTTTTTTTGCAGAAAATTTGGTTCATTGGGTAGATTACCATCACCTATAGACATTAAACACTTTAAACAATATTTTTTAAACAGACAGCAAACTAACAGATGGTTCTCTTGGTAGAAAGAGAAACCATCGTGTAACCAAACCAAAGATGTGAATGGTGCATTGCCATCCGTGGGACAGGATGGCAAATAGCAAAAGCGTGAAAAAAAGAGTCACACAGTGGTAAAAATATTATATAATTAGGTATCTAATGTGTTATGATCTCACCAGCAACTTGAGGCATCCAAGGTCCAACAAACGGCTTAGCTACCCAGGAGTTTGACATACAAATCTTAAATACTTCCAGCAGATGTCGACCCAGAATTGAAAATGTAACAACTTTATTTGAGATTGGAATAGCATTGATGATGTCACCTCTTGTTATTTCTAAAAAGTAAAGAAATAAGAAATATAGAGCCACTTGCTATATTGTATAGCTGACAGATAAAAAAACTGTAAAGTGGAAAAATAACAAGGTCTTTTAAAGTATCGTGTAATAGAATTGAAATATCACTGTAATATTCGGTGTCGAAGTCAGAGGCAACCTAACAAACCTACAGCATATTTAAGGGTCAAGCATGCTGATCACAATACAATACAACACAAAACACAATACAAGTGCTTAATCAATTGCGTAAAATGGAATTTCACCAAGAATAAAATACTTGTATTATATACTTATTCCAGTCAGTGGATTGTATTCTTGTTATACAATTAATTAAGCACTTGTACTTTAATTTCAGGTCACAACATATTTTCAGTATGTCACTCAACTGGTTTCATTTTTTAAGTATCTTCAGGATGTAATATACTTAATTGATTATTGACTGTTCTAAAATAATAACCAACAGTCCATTATAAATAAAATAAAAAAGAAAACGGCTTTTATTTTTTTCATACTACGAACATTTAACCTATTAAACAAATAACGTGAATGACGCACTTCATCGCCTATAAAAACTTCTGTCTCCAAATGGTAAATAGAATTACACTGTACATTTAATTTTAATTAAGTGCAAAGTGTACTGTGTTGTGCCAGAAGAATTATAGACGAAGTCAGTCTTAGACTACATAACTTTTTAATAAAAAATCGACAGAATATTATCAAATGAAATAGTGATTATCATACTAGCGTGAATTTATTCTGCATACGATTTAAAATAATTTGTAAAATAACATTTTATAAGTCGGCCGACTATTACTCATAAACTTGTAAAACCTACTTAACCGTGACAGTTTTTCAAATTCATTACATTTACTACTACCGTGAATTTTTTTCTCACCCCCAAAACGAACCGTTTAGCTGGCAAAGGGTTGGAACACTTTGCTCTCAAAAATTTTAGCACTTTATAGCTGTATATTTCATAAACAAGTTGCTTAATTAAAAACTTGTTTTCGCAAACCTACAATATTTTTTAAAAATCTATCCAACTATATCCCACACTTTGGGGTAAACGAGAAAAAATTAACATCCCCATTTTACATATAAAAGAGCTACTCTAAAAAAATATTTTTCAATAATTTATGTTACCTACCACTTGTTGTCGTGACTAGTATGTATGTATATTCATACCAAATTACAGCTTTCTAGTATTAAGGATCTCTGAGCAACCGTGCGGTCGGACATAACGAAACTATAAGGGTTCCTCGATTACTTCGGAACTCTAAAAATGAATAATATGTAGATATACCTATCCTTACCACCATTTTGTATAGATCCTCGAATTAGATTTCTTACGAGAAACGCTACGTGAGGTAAACTCGACACGTTCATTTCTTTCGTCTGAAAAAATAAATGTATATAGTGTATATTATTTTAATAATGTCAGAGAGTTAGAAAGTGGATAGCTCTCCAGATGGAGAAATTGTGGTAGGATTGACAATACAATGAGCATTAATTAACTGGTGACCTTACTTTTCAAGCTAAAACACAGTATAAACAACAAGATGGTACTGTAATACCCGGGCTAGGATAGAAGTCATAATCATACTGACATTCGAACCTTTGCTCGCTTTTTCGGACTACCTGACAAAAAGGCAAATGGTTTTCTTAATGAGGGGGCCAATGGTGATTTATTACAAAAAATCCAGTCTAAAGAAATAGCAGTAATGAATCTTTTTGTTACATTGCATAGACGCTTGGCAGAAAGTTGGGATATCGCAACTTTCTGCGAAATGCGCCAAAATCCACAATTTCCAATTTAAAATAAAAATATATAATACTTCCCGTTTGGGTCTATGTGAATTAGACAAAGATCTGATTCAGGGTTCTAGAGATACAGGAAGGAAGTCAATTATTGCCGTTTTCCTGTGTTTAAATTATGTTGAAAAAAATTATCTTCACGCCCCTATCCCCGAAATGGTAGGCAGAGGTACAACAAGTGCACCCACGATTAGCCGAAGATACTTGGTCCCACAATGTGATAGGTGGCAAGCCTATCGCCAACCGGGCATTTTCCAATCCCAGGCAATGTTGTTTTTATCAGAAAACTGAAAAAACACATTTTTAAATTGCTCGACCCAGGAATCGAACCCGGGATCATGTGGTCAACTCCGACACCGGACCACACCCCACATACTTTTATATAATTTATTTATCATTAACCTAATAACTTACAGCATTCAAATACCCTTCAGCAATAAAGTCCCCAAGAGCACATTCTTGTGAAGCACATTTTTCAGATGAGAAGTCATCTTCCGCAAAACCTATTACTTCACTTGTCAAAGTATGAAGTTCTTCCAAATACGGTTTCATTATCGCTTTTATCTTGGGATCTGAAAAAATGATTTATATATAAATCACAAAAATTGTTTTTAACTATCAGAAATGGACTTTAAAACTATCTAACCGATTTGCCCCAAACCGGTTTCATTTGAATATGAATTAGTTTGTATATCATTAATGTGAAGAAAGTTTCTGGATGGTTTCAGACTACTATAGACTAGTTTTTTAACCGACTAAGCAAGTGTATGTAACATTTATGGGTTGAGCGAACGAAGTTACGTGTTATATAAGATAACTACATACGTTACAAAGAAAAATTAGAAGTTCTATTTGATAATAAATCTTATTCAATGGAATTTGTTTTTTTTTTTTTCAAATCAAAGCAAATGGAATTTGGAGAGCCAAAACTTTAGAATTCCACCTTAAAAAAGCAGGAAGTACGAAAACTGCTTTCAAAGAGCTGAGAACAAACTAAACATGGGTCTTGGTAGAGCAGGAAATATACTAAATAACCGAAAAGAAATAGTAGAGATTGCGACCATACTCTATAAAACTTGATGGCAAAATACTAGAATACTCAGACCATTATATTTACCTAGCTAGGTATAAGAATAAGCTTTGACAGGAAAAATAACGAACTAGAGCTAAAGCACAGAATACAGAGCTCTTGGAATAATTACTGGAGTCTACAAGAAATATTCAAAAGCAATAGACCCATAAGCGACAAACCAATTAAGTCTTTGACTCTACTTCGCCTGCCAAACTTGAAAATTTTCCACTAAGATCAAAACAAAATAATATCTCTTTAAAGAGGATTGAAGAGAAGTATGTTGAATATAAAAAAAATACAAAAAAAACATCATTTGAAAATAAGAAATAAAACGAAAGCTACAGAATTTCTTACTTATGCTCTATAATGGAGATGAGCAGGACGTGTAGCGCGTCTGCAGGACAATAGATGGACAAAATAGTTCACTATGTGGAAGGGCCCCGAAGCAAAACGGCAAGTAGGAGGACCATACATGCGATGGGAAGACAATCTCATCAAGACAGCTGGCCTGCGCTCGTCAAAAGTAGCCCAAAAGAGAGAAAAGTGGAATTCTTTGGAGGAGGCCTTCACCTGTAAAAAGGGTTCTTGCTAAGAGTTAATTCATTTTGTAATTACAAAGTAACCCAATAGCATAAAGCAAAAAAAATACTAGCAATTTAATAGTATTACTGTTAATATTGTAAGCGAGGAATAAAAGGCTTTTTATTTTATTTTATTATTTATTTTATTTATATTTAATGTGAAGATAGTTTCCGGATGGTTAATAATAAATCTTATTCAATGGAATTTGGTGAATTTTTGATCAAGCTAAATCGCGAGTCTACCACAAAATCCATGAGAAACGAACCATTGCATTCGTTTGTTGTATTGAAGAACATTGCTGTCGCTTCACTTTTAAAGTCGCATAGCTACATTGGCTCGACTGAAACCTTGAGAGTCAAACAGTAAAACTGAGTAACTAAGGTTTTAAAAACATTTAAGTTTCGTACTTTGTGCCTTCTTCTCCTATGACTTAAACATTTACAGCATTACGACCATCTAAAATACGTACCTTCAGGAATAGATCTGTTAAGAAATACTGCTGTACCATCAAAGTCTTTTACGTCACCTTTTTTATCAAAATAAACCGTCAGGTTTCCGACATATTTTGTAAATGCTGAAGCGGTTACTATCAAAACCTAGAAATAGAAAGAATATTTTTAAGCATTACTAAATATCCTCACGCTTACTAAACTGAACGCCTAATTCTTAATTCCAAATTGTAAAAGATAATAGACTCCTATATATTTTAATAAACAGGTAGGCGTTTATCTGAAACGAAAACATTAAGATTTATTATTTAGGTAATGCTTATTGTACCAGCATTATATTTATATAAAAATGTGTGCATATTTAGCTGCCTACTCGGAAAAGCTAACGCAGAAATGCAGTGAGAGCATAAAAGCCAATATATCTTCGTCGAATGAATTCTGCAGCACCCTACATATCTGTAGTACTGTATTTTATTATGTTCGCGTAGAAGACAAGGCAAAAAAGCAGGCACCTCACCGATAGTAAGTGATATCACTTCTCACACTATCATAAAAAATAATAATATTCAGCGTTGCCTACAAACTTAGTGCAAGAAAATTGCAAGAATATGATATAAACAGAATTACAAAAAATATTGCACCATCGTAAAAAATACCCTAATAATCAATCTTATTTCTTTACGTTGCTTCTTGACAAGCTTCGACTATTGCGTCGCTTTGTCGCTGAGATACCATACTATAATGTTATAAGGCCCTTAGAAAATTCAACTTTAAAATGATAGCCTTAACGTTTAAATTTTGAAAACACACGTTACTCATAAAACGTAGTTGCGATGTGAAGGATCCTTATGTGGGCCGTGATTGGACGCAATAAAACCACATATTTATTCATGTTCTTATTTTAATAACTCTTATAAGGCCACGATTTTGAATCTGGTTGTTTTAAATCGAATGTTGCAACATCAAAAAAATGTAAGATCTTTACAGTTTTTTGATGAATGTGTCGCCTTTATCGCTTGGTTAAACATTAGTAGCGTTATGGAAAGAATGTAATAATCTTTCTTTATAAGAGGCTCCAACAACGCGATTTAATCTTCTATAAAAAGTTTGTAAGCCTAATTTTGATTTAACGGAAGAAATAAGCAAGGCAATAAATACTTAATCTGGATAAGAGACATAATACTATACACTAATACAACATCCTTAGTGTCCGGTCAAACCTAAATAATTCCGCTACAAAATAAGTTTACGAAGGAGCCGTGTTAATAAAATGCATTACATATTTGAGACCTCTACTACATTCGTTCGCGAATGTTTAGTTGCATCAGTTTTGCTAGGACCTTTTGTTTGGATGAAGAGAGATTTAATGCATTGTTTATATTCTGCGGATTATATTTGTGCATTTGTAGCTAATAGGTAACCAACTTATTATGATAAATTTGTTCTTACTAACTTTATGGTCAGGTTGAGCCTCAGTGCTCATAAAAATTGGATATGGACCCGATATCTCCTCTTTACTAGGTGACGTTCCATTATACAAAAGACTGTGTGAGTGACCGCCCACAATTACATCGATGTTCTCGCCAGAAATGTTCGCTATCTTCCTAAAATTAGAAAATTATATACATTTTTCAAAGCCTATAAGCAATATACTTTTACTTTAAAAAAAACAAAAAGTGATAACGGGAGTATTTAAAAGTTTGAAGTAACTCTAAATTTTTAATATAGAAAGCATAAAGGATAAATTGTACTATAAAACAGGCACAACTTGAAAATATAATGTAAATAAATATAGACCATATTACACGAATTTATCTCAAAGTAATCAAATTATTTTCTTGTGGTATGGGTATTACTCAACGATACTAATCAATATATTAATATGTGAGCAAAAAGTTTGTACCTCTTTTTTTTACAACAATTACGCGTGCGGTGAAGTATGGGCATATTTAAAGTTCACGTTGCGGAGGACTTCAGAAACCTAATATTTTTTTAAATTATTTGCATTAGAAATACATTACATTAATACAAATAAACATTACACACTAGTGATGGGTAGCACAAACCAAAATGATGAGTTTTTATGAGGTATTCATTTTGACACATGAGGTGGGATAATGTACCACCTCATTTGATCCTCAAATAAAAAGTACACACAACGAGATCTTAATGTATATTTTGAGGGATAAGTTATAAGGTTTGTATAAAGACTAAACGAACCCAGACGAATTCAATGTTTAAGTTAAAATTTTATGTGCTTGAGAAACATATAATTGTGTAAAAAAAAAACAGTTTTAATTAAAGTAAGGATTTATTTTTATCTATAAGTAATTATCATTTTACGGGAACCTTATTTTTAACTTTCCGCTACGTGCATAGATAAGGCAGTTAACTGGTTTCACTCCGATTTTCGAAAATCGAGTTTTCTCCAGATCTCTACGTTTTGAGATACTAGGAACTTTTTCCGACTATTTTAACGATGATGTCAGTATTTGAATAATTCCAAAAGCAACGAAGAAAAATTTCGACACGTAGGTCAGTATGTCTGTGTGTATGTATGTATGTAAATATCTCATAACTTTTGAACGGCTTGACTGATTAAAACGCGGTTGATGACATTGGATTTTATTCCGCTCAATTTAGACTTCTTTAAAAATTTTAACCAATTCAGTCCAGGAGATTTTGACAATTTAAAAAAAAAAGTATTTTGGCGAAACAGTAATTTTTTAATATAACTTCCCGATGTATGTACCGATTGAATACAACATCTAATCAGCTTTTTTCCTCCAAAATCTGCGTCCAATGCACAAATTGCATCAAAATCGGTTTATCTGTTTGGGAGTTATCGTTGACGGAAAATGTTGCAAAAAGTGTTTTTTAGACATAACTTGAAGATTTTTCAACCAATCTTTTTTCAAACTTTTACAATATTTCAGTACTTCAAAAACTACGTCAAATTTAGTTTTAAAAATCAAAATCGAATCAATTTTTCCAAAGTTACAGCTTTCCAAATATTAATTTTGTTGTTTACAGCAAACTTACTTACTTAATATTTTTAAAAGAACTTTAAGGCTAATACACCAGTAGATCTAAAAACCTAATCAGTTTTCTGTGTTTTTTATCGATAATTAATTACCTTTGTGGTTTGTAATCCGGTGTAAGAGTTATAAGTTGTGTTAGGTATAACTAAATTTTAATATTTTAATATTTTAAATATTAAAAATGTGTGATATGTGAGTGTGGGTGTTATGTTAATGTGTAGAAAAAGGATCGATGCAGCTGTTAGGCCAAAAATGTAAATATAAAGTAAGTTTTTTTCCTTTCTTTAACCTTAAATATATTAGTAGTTAGTAGAAACACGCGCTAGTTTTAAGGTAATATTAGTACTTAAGTTAGTTTTATTTCTCTATAAGTGAATAGAATTGTTATTCTTTTGAGAAATAAACGTATCTTAGACCGTAGAGTGAACCACATGAATCCTGGGAATCGAACCCGGAACGGTTCGATTCCCAGGCGGGTAGTTCAAAAATGTGTTTTTTAAGTTTTCTTACAAAAACAACGCTACCCGGAACTGAAAAAAGCAAGTATCTTCGGCTAATCATCGGTGCACTTGTTGTACCTCTGCCTACCTATTTGGGGATACGAGCTTAAGATTCTTTTTAATCAGTTGTTTTCTCTAAAAAACTGCGTCAAATACCGCAAATTGGTGTCGATTTATTTGGAACTTTTCAATGACGATAATTTCGAACAAAAAATGTTTTTTGCCATTACTTTGAATAATAATTAATAAGCTCAAAACTTGCGTTGAAAACCAAAATTGATCAACGTTTCCATAATATAAAGCGTTAAAAAAACGAATTACTGACTTTTTTTAATAATTTTGATATTTGAACTCCGATAAAATCTATGAGCATAGATTTTTGTTCCCTAAGATTTATAGACCGTGCTCTCAGGAACAAACTTTTTTTTTTGATTAATAACAAGCTGAATTTTTGTGAACAGCTTCGTTTTGACGAAACAACTATCTTTTCTATCTTCGAAAAATCTTGAATCGTGTAACTAATAAAGGTAGATAAAAAAGAAAAGTTTAAAGTGTCGACCTAGACAAGTTTCCAATTTACATGTAGGACAAAGTTACCCTTGAATTATAATAAATTACCATCGAATGTGTTCATCGTGTTTTTTCCTATTATAATCAAGCGGTTAAAGTCGAAAAATAATTATTGATTTTAATAAATATTTTTCCTTCATCGAAACAAATTATTAGTTACCCGATTCAAGATTTTTCGAGAATAGAAAAGTTTGTTGCCTTGTAAAAACGAAGGTGTTCAAAAAATTCAGCTTGTTATTAATCAAAAAAAAAGTTTGGTTGTGGGACTACGGTTTATTATACCTCAATTTAGCGGGAAGTTTCTGGAATGACCTGAAGGGTCAACCGGTTTCCAGAGTTTTTTTACATGTATTATTTAAAATAATAGCATAATGTCTTTATTGGCATATGGCATATTGAAATATGGCAAATATAGGAAGCAACACAAAAACTCAAAAATAATAGATAAATATTAATTAAAATAAACGAAATCCAATTTAACGGACTAAAGATTCAAACTCGAAAATTTACACCTCGAAAATGTCATGAATATCTATTTACTTCAATCATCTTGTTGTCAAGCACGAGAAGTGTAAGCAGGACACACACGTCAAAATTAGAGATAAAAACTGCCGAAAGTTTTCGAATGTTTCTAGGAAACTTTCCAATACTACCGGGAATATTGCGCAATATTGCTTGAAACTTGCCGAAGTTGGCAACTTACGTAGGAGGCTTTAATGTAATTTTCTATGTTTATGCTCTCACAAAGTTAATTATGTAATTTCTAATTATACTTGTTTATAGTCAGCCTGTCATATATAGTAATCACTGCAGTAAATGTAAAATTAATAATGATATTATGTGAAGATAAAGTTATACTATAATACTGGGAACTTTATGATAACTGACCCCATAAGATTTTTTGGCTTTCATTTGTAAAATATATTTTCTTAATATTTTCTTTTATAAGACTTCTCCTGACAATTACAAACACAGCAAAAAAGAATTAGCGAAATCGGTCAATCCACTCACGCGTGATGTCGTGACCACGGAAAATAGGGATTGATTTTTATTATATATATATAGACTACTTACTTGTCAATGGTCAGCCCACAATGTGATAATACTATAATAATATCAACCCCTTGATCTGTTAATAGCTGAGCTTCCTTCTGCGCTGTTTTTATCGGATCTAAAAAACGGATCTTCCCTGGATTCGAAGTTGTCTGAAAAATATGTAATAAAATTTGAATTAAATTTCTATCAAAAATGTGCAAATATGCTTGGCATCCCAAAGCTTTCATAGCCTATGTTTTAATCTTATTTTATAGTGATAAAATACTTACTTTTATGCACATTTTATCTAAAATTTAAACTATGAATTTAACGTATTTAAAAAATAAGAAAAAAGGGAAGCTCAGAAAAGTGACATATAGTTCATTTAATGTTCTTATTATAACGTCTTTTATTTAATTATAATGATTTAATTATGTTGAAGTTATATAATATCGTTTTAATAACACGTAGTTACAAAATTTTACTTTTTCGAATTTTCCGAAAGAGTTTTTCACTTTTCCTTTACCTTTTGATACAGTAAATTTAAATCTAACTAGCTTTTTGGTATTTTATGTAAGAGTAGGTGCACATTTACGAATTTAATACAGTGTTTACATCAGTTAAGATAAAGTTATAGCGATGTCTGCATCAAAAAAAAAGGTTGTTTAAACAAAGCAAAGTGTTTTTGTTTTATTTGTGGTTAATATATTTTTTAAAATTACAGAAAATCGTGACAGATTCCCAAAAAACCTGTCTTTGAGACAGCAGAGATAGAGAACACCATTGGATTTTGGAAGAGAAAAATAGTACCTGAAAAGCAAAATATAATATATTGTCCTCTCGTTAACAAAGATCGTATTATATTGCCACTACTGCACATAAAAGTTGGTATAATTAAGCGTTTTCAAGGCGTTTGATACAAATGATGACTTTTTTGAGTAAATAAAATACAGAAATTACCTGGCCTTAACTATAGAAAAATTAAAAGCTGTAATATTTGATGGACCAAAAATACGTCTTATTATCACTACATAATAAAACAAAGTCCTCCGCCGCGTCTGTCTATCTGTCTGTTCGCGATAAACTCGAAAAGTACTGGACGAATTTTCATACAGTTTTCAACAACAAAAAGAGTGAACCCTGAGGAAGGTTTTAGTGTATAATAAGTTTAGGTTTTGTGCAAACTGACGATATTACGACGATATTAGTTCAACATGTCGGAAAAAATTAAGCCGATCGGGGGATTTCCTCGAAAACGCTGCCAAAACCTTTTGTGCTAAAACAAAACAATGTATGGTGGGATTGTACCTATTTAAAGATCTACAAAAAATCCGTGATGATATATGTCTATCTTCCAAGGATAGCCCACAATAGCAATTTTTTGCTTTTACATATTAGACTGAAATGATGAATTATTTACGTACCTTTTTTTTACAATACAGTATTAATCCTTATTCAATTAAATACATTAGATACGTTATGCATTTAATGTAGATAAAAATTGCCTTTTACACTGTATGAAAAAAATTAATAACTAATGAGTTATCGCAAAATATAAATTTCCGGGCGAAAAATTAAATATCGATGAAATGTAGCAAAGATGTCGCTCATGGCAACCTATTACCGACCGCCCCCGCACCGCGCCTACCCGCCCTCTGTCGTCTCTGAATCTATACTAATATAATAAAGCTGAAGAGTTTTTTGTTTATTTGTTGCTAATCTCTGGAACTAAAAGTCCAGGTAGGATTATTAGGCATTATTACTAACGAAAAGTACCTACTTCATTAACAAGAAAATCTTAAGAAGCTAAACTTTGGCTCTAATACCATGTTATTTGGATGCATAGTTTAAGAGTAAAGTAAGAGAGTTAAGTTAAAATGTAAAATAAAAATAATTAAGCAATAGTAGGTAATTAAATACTAGGTATGAAAGCTGTGCGTGACGCGGCGCGCTAATTGTTAGCCGAACGAGAACCGAATATTGCCGAGAAGAGCCGAACTATGAAAGCGTTGGCTTTACTATACTTTTTAGGGTTCCATACTTAAAGGATAAAACGGAACCCTATTACTAAGACTCCGCTGTCCGTCCGTGCGTCTGTCTATCTATCTGTCCGTCACCAGGCTGTATTTCATTAACCATGATAGTTAGACAATTGAAATTTTAATAGATGATATTGTATTTATGTTATCGCTATAATAACTAAAACTAAAAACGGAATAAATTAAATATAAGGGTGACTCCCATAAAATAAGGGTGATTTTTTTGCCATCTTTTCCCGATCTTAATACCGACAACTGGTAGACGTTTGAAATATCTACAGAATATTTAATTTATAATCACTTTAAAAATAAATAATTAATTAAAGTAAAATAAATATTTAAGGAGGCTCCCATAACAATATAACAAACGTGAATTTTGCCGTTTTTTATTGATTATGGTACGGAACCCTTAGTGCGCGAATTCGACTCGCACTTGGTCGGTTTTTTAAGGTAAATGAGTGGAATCAATTAATCATATACCTTTGACATCATTCTGCGGTCCACTCGGAGTGGACGTGTGACCAGCTCCTTTCGAAATAGACTTCTTTGATACGGAACGTTGGATGTTCCTTCTTTGAAAAAAATCAGTTTGTAGTAATTGAATACTCTATCTATTTTGTCTATTTTACGGTGTTGTTAAGGGATACATGATCGTTTTGTTTGTCCTGATATATGCCTAGTTCGTGAGTAAGTAAGTGTAAGTACTGTATTTGTACAGCTACTTAATTATATTATTAAATCTTGCATAAAAACTTTCCTATTGTGGAAAATTGTATACCAACATGAGCAGTCATTTAGGTGGAGGAAGCACAGATTTTCCAAACAAGATCATATTGGTGATGGGAAAGTTCCTGAATCAGGCAACAAAAAAATTAACATAGATAAAGACCTTGGAGAAATTGTAACTAACATTGAAGACTTGATATTTATAGTGTACCCGGATCTATCATAGATTTACCAAAAAAAAGTATCAATTTATCTTTGAAAGGGCAACTTTAGCTGCGAAAAATGCAAGCATTGACGACATCAATCGTAAAATAATGACCAATTACCAAGCGACTGTGTAAATTCAAAGTTGTTGATGACCGCCCTGTTGGTCGAGTGGTTAGTGACCCCGACTACGCAATCGCCGGGTTCGGATTTGATCCCCAACGGGGACAAGCATTTGTGTGATGATTATGCGAATCCCACTGATGCAAATTGCCACCAAGTGGCGCTAATATGTACCGACTTCCATATCGTTCAAAAGGTTGTCATGAAAATTACTATGCAGATGTATTTTTTATGGAGAAAATGATTATGCCATTTCCATTGACGCAAATCGCGAAAAGGTGGCGTTGCAATGTGACTATGTATAAACATATTAAACAACATAACAAAATCTATTCGCAAAACAAATCAACTAACTTTACATCTGTCATCTGCCAATAAACATAAAATAATCACACAAATAAATAATAAATAATATAAATAAAACTGGTAGATCGACGTGAAACGCACAGTGACTTAAGACCATAAGAGATAGGTACTGAAACACCTCCACACAAAATACGTTTGGAAGAAAATAGAATTCAAGTCTTTCTTTGAGAGCTGCTGAAACAGATAGTTTCGAACATTAAGTTGTTCGATTTGCAGATATACAAACGATATTTTTAACCAGTTAAAAGATAAGCATGTAGGTATGACACTACCCGTGTGAAGCCGGGCGGGTTGCTTGTATTATATAGTTAATGATGAACATTTTGTTAAAACAATGAATGAAAAAGAGACCGAAGCATAGAAGTCATTTGTGTCAGTAACGAAAAACTTTCCTGGTATTACTAAAGCACCAAACTACCAAGACTTAGTCTTACATATTATGTTAATATATCTGAAAGATATTGCGTAAAATTTCATTAGTTATACTCTCATCTGGAAAACTTTCCTGAAAATCTTGGCCACTTTAGGGATGAACGGAGGAGAAAGATTCCATCAAGAAATTCGCAGCATAGAGGAACGATATAAAGACAGGTGGGATGTGCATTTAATGGCAAATTATTGCTGGAGTTTAAAAAACCTACCACAAGCATATCATGCAAGAAAATCATTAAAAAATCATTTTTAGCTGCTTTCAAAAATTAAATATTTTTAATGTATTATTTTTTTGTATTTTTCTACAAAATTAAACATATGCCATATCTCCAAAACTAAAGCTGATAGATGAAAACGATTTTTATTGTCAGAGCCACGATACCATATGTGTAGACATATGAAAGCTAATTAACCATCTGGAAAAAATATTTTGTAACTATGTGTAATAGAAAGAGTTTTATTTACGTACCTTTGATTCAGTTGTAGTTAAACCTATGATGCCAATCTTTCTTCCTTTCCTCTCTATTACAATATGTGATCTATATAAACCATCCATTGAAGGTTCTTTACTTGTATCCATATTTGCAGCTATAACTGGAGCTTTTAGCGACTTAAGATAAGGCACAATACCTTTTATTCCATCATCGAACTCATGGTTACCAATAGCCTAAATCAAAGAAAAAATATTTTAGCACAGATAGCATATTATGAACTAGCCAAAATATTGTGATTAATGCATGTGCTACGTCCATATACATACATGTTCAAAATTATTATGTTATATGCTTTTTTAGTTACGGCGATGATTGCACACCTCCATTCTTCTAAACTCTGGACTATAAGTCCCAAACCAATGAAAAAAATAATTATTATTTCCGAAGACATTTTTTGAATGACCGTATTTAAAATTTCTTTAGAGCTTAAAAAAATATCGTCATTCCTATTACTCTGAAGGACTGAGCGAAATCGCAACTATTGCACCAAGGCGAAATCATGTTCCAAATAGATAAATGTGTCGAAATCAACCTATCAACTGATTCGAGTCAAATATGCTACAATATCCTGCCTCGTGCAAGCTATATTTTACAAGGACAAAAAATGACTTGAAGAGTACTAGAATTTAGTACCGATCAAACCAACGCAAATATACCAAAACGAGCCTGCGAAGCAAATCATTCGATTAATTGCATACGTTAAATTAACAACAGTAATTTTCAATGCACTTTGTAACAATCATTCTACAACAACTATCTCTGGTCATGTTTTCCAGGAAGGAGATCTTACAAAGATAAAGCACGTCTATTAACACAATTTGTTCTGTTTAATGTTTAACGAAATAATTAAAAACGGCTACACTTACGTTTAATCAGTGTAGGTTCCGTACTAGTTTCAGACCTATATGAGGTTCTTTATCAGGTGAGTCTGTGTGTTTGTAATTTTTGTTTATAATTTTTAGACATAATCTATACTAGCAAAAAGCACAGCTTTGTAAGGGCTCGCAAAGTTATACTATTTAGTAATATTGTTAGAAAAGTATTTTTATGAGAATTACATCTTTTAATATTTATAATAATAAAGTCTATAATCTTTTAATGTATAGAAAAGTAAATAATAAAGTATTTCATCTCTCGCATTGTATATCTGTTTTGTTAATCTTTCACCTACCATTCTTTGTACATGTCCGAACCAACGGAGAATGCCCTTTCTCATCTTTACACCAACACTTTCTTTCAAGCATAACTTCTCTCTCACTTCAACATTACGAACCTGGTCCTGCATTGATTATACTTTCATACCCTTCTAACATACCCAACTCTCACTTTCATACAATTTTTTTTTTATATCATAAGATAGCAAACAAGCAGATGGGTCTCCTGATGGAAAGAGTCAACCATCGCCTATAGACACCAAAGATGTTAATGGTGCGTTGCTATCTTGTGGCGAGGTCTAGTGCCACATGCATAAGTTTACCGGCTACCGGCGGCAGTGCTTGTCGCTGTCGTGTTCCGGTTTGGAGGGTAAGGCCCTCCAAATCGGAACACGACAGCGACAAGCACTGACGCTATTGCGGCAGGAATAGGCAAGGCGGTGGTACCAGACCCGGGCGAGACAATGCAGAACTCTGCCACCTAGTAGCCACGATGGTAGTGACTCGATAGCCAATCGGTCGCCTTTTACGACCTGCCTGGCAGAACGGCAGTTGGCCTATTCTACAAAGGAGGCCGGGACCAACACGGCGAAAAACAATATCGCCTGCCTAGGCATAGGAATGATTATGCAGGGCAAGAGGGGCACCCTGACTTAAAACTAACGCTCTATTCACTCTGTTCCCCGCCAGCCAGCCAGCCCCCTCCCTCTCTCTCCCTCTCCCCCTCTCCCCCTCCCCCTCCCCCTCTCCCTCACCCTCTCTCCCTCTCTCCCCCTCCCCCTCTCCCTCGCCCTCTCCCTCTCTCCCTCTCTCCCCCTCCCTCACCCCTCCCTCTCTCCCTCTCCCCCCTCCCTCTCTCCCTCTATCCCTCTCCCTCTCCCCCTCCCCCTCCCCCTCTCCCTCTCTCCCCCTCCCCCTCTCCCTCGCCCTCTCCCTCTCTCCCCCTCCCCCTCTCCCTCGCCCTCTCCCTCTCTCCCTCTCTCCCCCTCCCGCTCCCCCTCCCCCTCCAGCGATCCACCTCCCCTCTCCCCCTCCCCCTCTCCCTCTCCCCCTCTCCCTCTCCCCCTCTCCCTCTCTCCATATCCCTCTCCCACTCCATCCCCCCTCTCCCTATCCCCCTACCCCTCTCCCCCTCCCACTCCCCCCTCCCCCTCCTTTCCCCTCCCTCCCGTCTCTCTCCCTCTCCACCTCTCCCCTAGCCCTCTCCCCTCCCCCTCTCCCTCTCTCCCCCTCCCCCTCTCCTTCGCCCTCTCCCTCTCTCCCTGTCCCTCTGTCCCTCTCCCTCTCTCCCTCTCCCTCTCTCCCCCTCCCCCTCCCTCTCTCCCTCTCTCCCTCTCTCCCCCTCCCTCTCTCCCCCTCCTTCTCCCCTCCCCCTCCCCCGATCCACTTCCCCTCTCCCCCTCCCCCTCCCCCGATCCTTTTCCCCTCTCCCCCTCCCCCTCTCCATCTCCCCTCTCCCCCTCCCCTCTCCCTCTCTCCATATCCCTCTCCCACTCCCTCCCCCCCTACCTATCCCCCTCTCCCCCTCCCCCTTCCCCCTCCCTCACACTCCCCCTCTCTCTCCCTATCCCTCTCCCTCTCTCCCTCCCTCCCTCACTCCCTCCCCCTACCCCTCTCCTTCTTCCTCCCCCTCTCTCCCCGCCCCCTCCCTCTCCCTCTCCCTCTCTCTATTTTTATGGTAGATAACATATCTAGACATAAATTTAAACTACTACGTCGAAGCACAAACCTAAAAGTCCGATAATTTTTGAGTAAAATGTACCACAAAAGTGCATAGAAAGTGGCCTAGTGTAGGGCTCGCTTCGCTCGCCCTAATTATCTACATTAATATTACAAATACGAAAGTTTGGATGTTTGGATGTATGGATGTATGGATTGATGGATGGATGTTTGTTACTCAATCACGCAAAAACTATTGAATGGATTTGGATGAAATTTGGCGCACAGGTAGATTATAATCTCGAATACACACTCTTTTTTTTTTCGGAATGTCTCAAATGCTGTTAGCCTTATGGGCTGTTACAGCTTCACCGGTCGCGGGGGCGAGCAGAGTGCTCAGCCAGAGTTTAAAAGTGTAGGGCTGTACGCCCTCCGCCCTAAGTGTGTCTCCTGTGAGACCGAACCTCGGCTTAGGGTGGGGTCGTGATTTGCGATGAGAGGGCTAGTGGCATTGTTTTGTCCGTCCGCCGAACCTTGCCCTTGGGCTCGGTTCGCTGAAGGGCGAAACAGGGGTCCTCGTCGCCGCCGGCGGCGACGGTGTCGCGAATGTAGGTGTGTAGTGTTATCTAATACACTCTCGAAGTACATAGGACACTTTTTATCCCGGTAAATTGAGACATTCTTGCGTGATTCACAAAAAACGTTTCTTACGCATCGGGCTGCACGCTGCAGCTAGTACCTATAGCTATAAAATTATTAGCAAATTATGTTTAATATGTCATATTAATACTCATACTGATGACAAAGACAGACAGACCTTTATAACTTAATAGTATATTCGAAACCTAACCCAACAAACTATTCTGTAATTTGTACTAACATGCGCATCGTTTGGTAATAAATTAATGAATTTCTGGGTTACATTCCATTTCAATAAAGTATACCAATATGTTCCTTGGAAAGTATCTCCAGCGTTCAATAATAACGCATCAGGTTTTTCTTCCAATAAAGTATGTATCTCTTGGTATAATCGCGCGAAACCTCCTATGCACGTGGAATCATTTGAAGTACATACTGGGAATGATATTGATGTTTCTTCAAACCTGAAATAAAAAACAAATTAGGATTAAGCCACAGATATCCTGTGCCAAATCATAGAAGAGAAAATTATTCACTTTTCATATAAAGGAAACAGGCTTCCTTACAAAAATGTTGAAATCCCTTTTTACTTATTTATATTCTGTACTTTCCATCGTCAGCACTTGGTGAAATTCCATTACTGTTAGACACAATTAACACAAGTAACAGTCTTACTTATAACGATTTAATTTTTGTATTATTTATGAGAAATAAATGTCTTTAAACCGAAAGTGAAAAACACAAGACTTAAAATTAATGTGAGAAATTACTTGATAGATTCGGGCCGATGCCACTGAAATTAATTAAAAATGAAAAAAAAATAACAGTAGGATTAAACTCATTGAAAAAGGATGAAAAAAAAGTCAAAATAAGAGGAAAATAAATTACGGTTCATTTGAGTTCAGGCAGTGGGAGCCCCCTCCCCCTTTTTTTAATAAAATCCCCTTAAAATCTTATGTTTGATACTTAAAAAAATTAACTATTTTCGCATGTATTTTGCAATTTCTATGTTTCGTAGTTTTTTTTTTAATTTATCAATGTAATATAGGAACATACAATTTTTGAGTAATTAAAGTGCAAATTTTAGTAAATAGCTAAAAATTTTACATTATGATGAAAAAGTAGTTTTCAAATCCAAGTTTTTTCATTATTTTCCATTTTTTTGCAAAAATTTTCCACAATAATGTATATTTTGATACTACCAGAAAGTAGGGATTCCAAAGCAAAAACCTCGTACCGACTTTTTGAAACATCAGATATTTTGATGTCAGAATTTTCTATTGTGAATTATAATTTTTTTTTTTATATTAAGTCAAAATAACCAAGTTTGCCGAAAAAAATCTATTTTGTAGTAGATAAAAATAAAAAACCAAAAAGTCAGTTTCTCAAATTTTTCGCATAATCTTGAGGTTATGTGAGAAAAGTGCAAATACAAAAGTTGCAGATCTTCTTGTCGACAACTTTGCCATTAAAATTTTTTCGATAAGACTCGTAGTTTTGCCGAAAATTGTGATAAACCGTTTTTCTCCCTTCAAAGTCCCCCCTCCTCTCCCCTCACACTTCCCGAATTACGTTCGAGAATTCCCAAATTCCCCGAATATCGCCCGTAACTTTATTTTTCCTCTTATATTGGCTTTATCTTTTTCCTTTTACAATAGATTTCATTCTACCATTATTTTTTTGGTTTGGAAAATTATCTACCCTAGCCTATCAGTGGTTTTGAGCCAGTTTTTTTAGTATTGATTTTATACTAAAATTATAAAGAGAAAAATTTGTATTATTGTATATTTGTGACGAATAAAACCAGTAACTACGAGACCAATCGTAAATATTCTTCTACCATTAGAAAACTACATTATTTGGAAGTCGTATTGGCTACTATTTTACCTGACAGAGCAAAAGGTAGTAATGATTTTGGTTCATACAAACAAAGTTAGTATTTATAATGAACTCTCAATTTGACACAATTACTTTGTAGTAATTGTAACGTCGAAGGTTACGTTCAGACTCTTGTGAGTCTTTGAACGTAACCTTCGACGTTATTCAGCTTTCTGCTGCGATTTCCCTGTCAAAGGTCATACGTGATGTCCTTTTCTGTCTTATTATATTTATAGAATGATTGTCATCAGTACAATTTATTATTGAAATGCAGTAAGTGCAACAACTGACCTCCAATTTCCTATATCTTTAAATGCTATACTATACTTGAATAAACATTTAAGTACTTAAACAAAGGTTTTAACATATACCTATACCTAAAACATATACCTAAAATTTATTTTATATTTGCCATTCTTCTATGCTATTTCTTTGGTCTATTTTTTATAGCGGTGGTAGTGATTTATTTTTCTTTTACTTATTCATGATTTTTATGTTGAAATAGGTATATATATATATATATATAAATATATATATGTATATATATATATATATATATATATATATATATATATATATATATATATATATATATATTGTATTTGGATATTTCACTAACAAAATGAAGTCATTTTGGCCAATGCTATATAAGTGTAGTTTATATTTGACATTTGTATATACATATTAGTTTTATTACTCATTCATTATTTCACCTTGACATTCATACGTATTGCTTTTGTTTTTTTGTTTTTTTTTATCAAATTATTATTTTTCACTAAAAGAATAATATATCAGTTTTGGCTAATGTTATATAAGTGTAGTTCACAGTTGTGGATATTTTTATATTTTTCGAATAGTTCTTTTTTTCATAATACGTACCTAATAATATATTATGTTAATATAAGAAGTACAACTGAAGTCACGTCTGTGGCACATATTGTGTTTGTCTGATATATTTTGCTTTTTTTAAGATATGAATTTGTAAACTTGGGGGTTTCTTCCACTGGCATTCAATAAGGATGATTTATAAGAGTGTCATTAAATAATATTATATTTATATATTTTAAGTATTTAGTATTAGTATATTTACTAGCATAACATTATTGACTTTTCTATAACATTAATTTAATTATTATTAGATAAAATTAAGGATTTGTAGTATACTTTATACATACATTTTATTTGGCTTATGAATAGTACTAATATTATCGATGATAAATATTTCTCATGTTCCTCGGATGATGACTTTTGTAGTGTTGGCAGTGATGGTTCTTCTGGGCAGTCGTTGCATGATGAAATTAATTCAATTTTTTCTACTTTTACTAGAAATTTTAATGTGGTGCATATTAACGCGCAAAGCATTCCAGTTCACTATACTGATCTTCTCACAACTTTCAGTGGTACACCCATCGACGCCATTTTGATCTCCGAATCTTTTCTTAAGCCTTCTCTTTCTTCATATCAATTCACTTTACCTGGTTATAAGCTGATTCGGAATGATAGAATTGGAAAATGTGGGGGTGGCGTGGCTTTGTACCTTCGCTCGGAGCATTCCTTTAAAATTCTATCACTATCCCCAAATCCCTACAGCGCTTCTGCTGAATACATATTTATTGAAGTTACAGTTGGATACAGCAGAGTTCTGTTGGCAGTGTTATACAGTCCTTCTCTACTCTCTGATTATTTTTCCACTTTAGATAACTTACTTAATAATTTCAGCCCTCTTTACGAACACACTATCTTACTAGGAGATTTCAATACATGTCTCGTGAAGAATGACCATCGTAGTAATAAGCTACTCGATATCATTAGTTCTGTCAATCTTCATGTTCTTCCTCTTTCTCCGACTCACCATTTTCCAAATGCCAATCCTTCACTTTTAGATTTAATCATCGTTTCACGTCCTGACCGCGTTAGTATCCATGGTCAACTTCCTGCTTGTTTCTCCTACCATGACCTGATTTTTCTTTCATATAAACTCAATACCGTCAAGAAGAGAAAGATATATGTGTTGCGTCGCTGTTACAAGAATATTGATTTGGAATTGTTGAAAAGTGATGTCAACTCAATCGACTGGTCATCCGTGACTGAGTGCCTAGATGTTGATGGAAAAATTGACAAATTCAACCATATAATTCTAAAATGCTCACTTTTCTACGCCACCGGTAATTCTGGACAACATTTCTAAGAGATCTACCATCGCAAGCTTAGCCTCCAGGGCGCTTCCGCTATGCCCAGAATTTAGTTTTACACCAGTCAACGAATTAGATGTCAAAAAGCATGTGCTTTCTATTTCGTCTGCAGCTATTGGTAGTGACGGTGTGTGCTCGCGTATGGTCCTTCCTATTCTTCCAGAACTTCTTCCGATTCTTACACATATTTATAATTTTCCTTTACATCGAGTTCCTTTCCGACAGCCTGGAAAATGGCTTATATTATCCCACTTTCAAAAATTCCTAATGCCTCTTCTCCTACGCATTTTCGTCCTATTTCAATTCTACCATATCTCTCCAAGGTATTAGAACACATAGCTCACTCTCAGCTGAATGATTTTCTCAGAAGAAATTCTCTTCTTTACCCTCACCAGTCAGGCTTTCGGCCGGGACATAGCACCGTCACTGCTCTAATCCGAGTAACTGACGACATCCGTCAGGCCATTGATGACAAAAAGCTTACTATTCTTGTTCTTCTGGATTTTAGCAGTGCCTTTAATTCAGTAGACCTTGATGTGTTACTAACAGTACTTGCTTCCCTTAATATTTCTACATCAGCTCTCGACTGGTTTGGATCTTATCTTCAAGGTCGATCGCAAAGTGTAATATCTGGTGAACTTAAATCCAACTGGATCGATTTATATGCCGGTGTGCCGCAAGGTGGAGTCCTTTCTCTACTTTTATTTTCATCATTTATTAACACTATTACTTCTATAATTAAATCAAATTTTCATCTTTATGCTGACGATCTCCAGCTCTATCGTCACTTTAGTATCGGAAATATAGCGGAAGCTGTCAGGGAAATGAACGAGGATTTGAATAAAATATATAAGTGTGCTAAATTTTTTGGTCTGGTTGTTAACCCAAATAAATCTCAAGCTCTGATTCTTGGAAGCCGACCTATGAAGAAGTTGATTAACTGCAGTGACATACCAACATTAAGTTATAATAATACACATATACCTTTCTCTTCCTCTGCCTCTAATCTGGGAATAATTTTCAATTCCGACTTTTCTTGGAACTCTCATGTAGATAACTTGAGCCGTAAAGTACATCATGCATTTCATTCCCTTAAACCCCTTCAAAATTTTTTACCTGTTATTACAAAAATTTTATTAATGCATACCCTCATTCTCCCTATAATAGACTATGCCGATTCTTGTTACCTTGACGCAACTGAAGACTTGGTAAACAAGTTTGAGAGATTGCAGAACCCCTGTATCCGTTTCATTTATGGTATAAAAAAATTTGATCATGTTTCCAGTTCTCGGGCTGAGCTTGGCTGGCTGGAAGCCAGCGGAGAAAAATGCATATACTTTGTTTACTATATAAAATTATTTTCAATCCACAATCTCCAAAGTATCTTCGTGATTCTTTTAGTTTCTTGCACTCCCCTGAGTCCCCATGTCGCTCTAATGTTAGAACCTTGTTACGCTTTCCTCCTAGCAACTCTGCTGCTTATTCGCACTCATTCACAGTACTTGCTGTAAAATTATGGAATTCTCTGCCCAGTGAGATTCGCCTTTGCCAGACTTTAGTATCCTTTAAAAAACGAGTTAAGGAACACTTTCTAGCTGAAGTCTAAATTTCTCTTGTATTGTATGTATATTTTTCTACTTTTTTTTAAATCTTAAATATATGTTTAGGTTTAGTTACGTAATTTGTATCTTTTTTTTGTACACTAGGTCTACTCATTTCTTTTCTTTCATTATTTTATTCTCCTTTAACGGGTTGGCTGGAAGAAATCTCTTTAAGTAGAGATAAGCTCGCCCATTGTACTATAGTTACGTTTGTATTCTCTTATTAATGTTATTTTCTGTGTACAATAAAGTGTTAAATAAATAAATAAATAAATAAAATTAAATATATGTTTATAATTTCCAGAAATATTGTTGTTACTAAGCAGAACTATTTTCCAGTATATAATAATTAGTTAAACATTATAACTTTGATACGCAAAACCTTTTCAAGTTGGTACAACGCAATATACCAGCAAATGGATTATCACGACGTACAATAGAACGAACACAGTGCTCGCAGTAACAACGTCAGTACGTTAAAGCATGCAAATCGTATTACCCTTAGAACTACTACTCAAATCAACTGTTCGTCTTTGTTTGTACCATGTAATAATATTATAGATGCTAATTTACTAGATATAATTCAGTACGAAAATGCCTGATTTTACTAAAATTACAGTAGAACTTGTCATATGGAGCTGGACTTGGACCAGTGATCGTTACAGCTCCTTAACTCACAGTAAAGGTCTTTACCCTGCCTCTTAAATTTTTTAAAACTGTTTGTAAAGACATTTTATAGTATAGTTTTTTCACATTACTACTTTACAAAAATAAAATAAATAAATACCATGACATTAGTTCCTTTGTGGGTAGGACGGTAAGATGTCCGATGATTCAGTCCAGTCCGAGATTCCATCTAAATATGGGTAAATGCGAGAACATATGCTAAAATAATATATTTTTAAAACTATTTCTGTGTTTGATATAAAGTTATAAGAAATCTATATTTTTACTACATAACTAATAATAAGTACATAAATTAAATAAGGACAAAAAATGTTGTGATGGATAGAACTTGATGAAGGAAACTTTAGAAATTCTAGACTGATTCTTTTTATTTTCATTTAAAGAAGCTATATTATCAATAAGTAACATAAACATATTTTATTTCAAAAAATAGGGATTTCATTTACATGGGAAAAGGCGAGAACATCTGCTAAAATATCATATTTTTTAACTATTTCTGTGTTTGATATAAAGTTACAAGAAATGTATATCTTTTACTCAATACCTAACTAGTAAGAGGTACAAAAGAATAGCTGTTTCGTTGGTCTGACGTCTAGTCTATTCGGCTTAGGTCACGTAGTTTCAGTGTGCAACCGATTTGATAACTCTCGTGCCTCAAAGATCATATAAATAATATTGACAAATAGGGTGATAGGGACTTACACCTATGACTACGGTATCACGCAAACTGATATTGGATAAAACGATTGTTCAATCGAAGATAAATAGGAATTGCACTGGAATCTTATCGTCCTACCCACAATGGAACTAATGTGATAGCATTTATTTATTTCATTTTTTTAAAGTAGTAATGTTAAAAAACAATAATGTAAAATGTGTTTAAAACAGTTTTAAAATTTGAAGAGGTAGGGTAAAGACATTTACTGTGCTAAGGAGCTAAGGAGCTCTAACGATCACTGGTTCGAATCCGGCTCGAAGGACCACATGAAAAGTTTTACTCTATTTTCAATAAAATTGGGCATACTGGTACTGAATTAAAGTGATTATATCTAATAAATTAGTACCTATAATATTATTTTACATAGTACAAATAAAGGCGAAAAGTTATTAGAGTAGTTTTACAGGTAATACGACTTGCATGCTTTAACGTACTGACGTTATTACTGCGAGCACTGTGTAATCGTTCTATTGTACGTCGTGACAATCCATTGGCTGGTCCATTGTATTATACCAACTTGTAAAGGTTTTGTGTATCAAAGTTATAGATTTGATTAAATATTCTTATTTTTTAATTTGATTTATGGACTAAATATACCTACCGATTTGGTGAATTTATGGATTTCACATTTTGATTTTCGAGACCACTGAATATCAGAAACATAACCAATGTTGGTTACAAAATATATTTTATAACAATACTAGTAAAAGATTATTTTAAGATAATTACCACGATCAGATTGATCGACTACTGTCCGAAGGTGGTTTTAAGAGTCTTCGCAACCGGCGTGTGTATATGAAGAGAGTGATGAATGCGGAGGAAGCGAGACAAGCCTGCAAGGATCGTGATGTATGGCACTCGGTTCTCTCTGCCTACCCCGTAAGGGATCTGGCGTGAAGATATGTATGTATGTTAAGATAATTGGAATCAAGTAAATAAAATATATCGCGGGGCAAATTCTATGAATTAACCTAACCCCAAAGTAAGCAAATTATTTGCTTGTAATGTAAAAAAAGATATTAAAGCAGAGAAATAAATAGGTATGTTAATATTCATATATATATTGGTCCCGGGCTCCTTTTAAGAATAGACCAACTGCCGTTCTACCAGGCACGTCGTAAAAGGCGACCGATTAGTTATACGAGTCGCTACCATCGTGACTACTAGGTGGTAGAGTTCTGTATTGACTCTCCCGGGTCTGGTACCACCGCCACCACCTATTCCTGCCGCAATAGCGTCAGTGCTTGTCACTGCCGTTTTCCGGTTTGGAGGGTAAGGTAGCCGGTAAACTTATGCATGTGGCTTTAGATTTTGCCCCAAGATAGCAAAGCACCATTGCCATCTTTGATGTCTATAGGCGATGGTTGACTCTTACCATCAGGAGACCCAGTTTTGCTTGTTTGCTATCTTTTGATATAAAAAACGAACACCCAAACTCAGAAATATAAATATCTACAATCATCACACTGTTTTGTCTCTGTCGGGAATCAAACCCGAGTCTCATTTCTTATTACATCAGGGTCGCTAACTATTTGACCAAAGATCTGGTCAGTTCTCCATTATTTTAAACTAGCTATTACTCGCGACTTCGTTCATGTGATCTAAAATTATTACTTCCTTTTGTTCATTCAAGCAGAAAGTAGTCTATGCCCTGCTCTATAAACTCCACTATCTTTCAGTGAAATGAATAAAAAAATTAAAAAAAATTGCAAAATAACTAATTTTATTCGTCTGAACAATGGATTTCCGCAAAGTAACGCCTGAATCTATAAAATATTTCAGTGAAATTCCACCAAAATCAGTCCAGCCGTTCCAGATATTACCCCATACAAACAGAATGATAGACAGACAAAAAAATAACTGGTTGCTTAGCAGAGATTAATGTACTACGTACGAGGTCGCTGTTGTTTAAATATTATTACCGTTTAGGTAACACCTAACTGACATATACACACACACATACACACACACGCGCGTGCACACATAACACACACACACACACACACACACACAAACACACACACACAAACACACACACACAACACAACGCCGTCATCGCCGGTTTCGACGACGAAGACTTCTTTATCATGCAATGCCACGGCTCCACCCACCTCCTACTAGTCCGAACGTCGCATTAAGCCGAGGTCCGGTCTCACAGGTGACAGTCCTTAGCGCGGGCGTTTATAGGCCGGTCCGGAGACGCAGTAACGACCCTTAAGTTCAACTGTAATAGCCATTTCGAAAAAAAAGTAACACCTAAATAGCACTAAAAACCTAATTATTTTGAAATCACAGACAGATACTTCAATTTTATTGATATGTATAAATTGTTTGGTTAAACTTTGTCTTGTTTACTTAATTGTTTGATCGGTTAGTTAATTAAACTTTGTCTTGTTTAAATAAACGCATGATTATTGGTTAATAATGTACAAACTCAACTCTTTTTTTTCATCATAAGATAGCAAATAAGCAGATGGGTCCCCTGACGGAAAGAGTCGTCTATCGCCTATAGACACCAAAGATGTTAATGGTGCGTTGCTATCTTGTGGCGAGGTCTAATGCAACGTGCATAAGTTTACCGGCTACCTTATCCTCCAAACCGGAACACGACAGCACTGACGCTATTGCGGCATGAATAGGTAAGGCGGTAGTACCAGACCCGGGCGAGATAATGCAGAACTCTACCATCTAGTAGCTGCGATGGTAGTAACTCGCATAGCCAATCGGTCGCCTTTTACGACATTCCTGGCAGAACGGCAGTTGGTCTATTCTTCAAAGGAGCCTGGAACCAACACAGGGAACCCGGAATCAACTCTTAAATAACGATTCATGAAGAAACACAAAATAGGTAGGTACATACCAGTCGACCTGCGCAACTTCGATCGTCATCTGTGTAAGAAATGTCATACAATCTTTCATCCCCTGTTTCGGCCCCTTAAAGGTTGATTTTTGCCTATATATGACCTCGTGACTTTAAATATCTCCTTCCCAAATTTCATCAAAATTGTATTAGAGGCTTAGGCGTAAAAGCGAAACAGATAAACATACTTTCTCATTTATAATACTAGCTGCACCGTGCAGCCTGCTGCATAATAAAAGTTTTTGGTGAATCCCGCGAGAACAACTCATTTTTCGGGATAAAAAGTGATATTCCAGTTCATTATCTATCTGTGTGCCAAATTTCATCCAAATACGTTCAGTATTTTTTGCTGATTGAGTATCTAATATCCATTCATCCAAACATTCAAATTTTCGCGTTTGTAATATTAATATAAAAATATGAATGGGATAACAAAGTGATCTTAATATACACTTACCTTGCATGAAAATCATTGTAATGTATAATTGGTAATTCAAACCAATCATTCCGGTATACACTATAACCGTAAACAAATTTTATAAAAATCATAATAAATAACGAACGGGGTATATACATATCGATTTATTTTATCTTATCGATAACTTTGAAATAAACTATTAGTTATTAACTAAGCGTCAGTCACTTATGATAATCATGTTACTTGTGTTCGCAAGATTGTAACTGAACTCACCGATTGTTCTTCCAGCTTGACATTGAAATTGTAAAGGTGCGTCCACATTTGTAACACGACAACGGACGGGACTACGTGACATCGCTACAGGACTTGTTACGCTAAATGTGGACGATATGGGTTGTACTGACATGGTTACAAGCCATATACGATAAAATGTTGCAAGTGTAGACGCATGGTGTCGAACTAGATCGCGTGGCATGGCATCGCTACATGGCATCCACTCCATGTCTAAATAATCAATCGTCACAATAGTGTCTGATAAATAATAGTGTCTGAGTTCGGGTGATGATGACTCAATAGTGTGTTTATGTGTCGCGTAGTGCAATAAAAATACCTCGCCTCGCGGCGAACAAATTTATCTTTTATTACCTTATACTAATGTTGCACTTAAACAAGAAGCGTTATTATTTCAATTGTAGAACTATGTTTGTTGAAAAGTTGTAATCATATAAATTTTTAGCTTATATTTTTTTTAATCCAGTGGTCGCAAACTGAAGCACTTATATATCTAATACGCTAGAAAGCGGCCGCGTGGTCGCATTCTGACACTTAAAGCTTTATAATATACTAGCTGTTGCCAGCGACTTCGTCCGCGCGGACTTCGTTTATTTCGCACAGCACCTCCCCGCTAGGTTATAGCGTGATAATATGTAGCTTATATGTTGACCCGACCTGTTAGTAATATTCATGCAAAATTTGAAGTAAATCCATGCAGTACTTTTTGAGTTTACCCCGGACATACATACAGACAAACAGATAAACAGACAAACAGACAAAAATTCTAAAAACTATATTTTTGGCTTAGATATCGATTGTAGATCACGCCTCAAGTATTCTTTTAAAAAAATATTCAATGTACAGTTTTGACTTTCCTACGATTTTATTATATGTATAGATTTTTCCTTATTATGATCTCAATAATGCTTTTATGATTGTATAATTTAGAACCTGATGTTGTAGAAGCATAAAGATGCATCTCATCAGTTTATGACAAAAGTTTTCTTTATAGAACTTTGTTTAATTCACTCACTAAAATAGGTGGTCGCAAACCCATCCTGGTCGAAAATTATGATGTTAGTTTGGACCGCAGTTATTTAGTACGAAAGAAAGTAAATTAAAATAAGTAAATAAATAAAATATTGCTTTCTTTAGACGATAGCCGCTCCGCAAGATAAAAAAACACAAAATGAAAGATACCAGTTTTTTAGGATTACTTTAAGGAAAATTTATTCAGGTATATATTGGAGAGGAAAATGACGTTATCAAAATATTGTTTAACTATTATGTAGTTGTCAACCACTGCAAAATCAGTAAAGTAATATTCAGAAAACACGGTCACCGCGCGCGTGATAGCGCTGTTATCATCCGCGCGGTAACTGGTGACCAATGAGTCTAGTCACGAGTTCGGCAAATCACTGTAAATAATGAACTTCGATAGTGCCTATAAAGAATAATTTGAATAAAATATTTTGATATCTATACGCGGGCGTCTGTATAAGTATAAACATGTAAAAATGTTAAATGATAGTGACACGTACAGCCAATCGGTCGCCTTTTACGACTTACTTGGTAGAACGGCAGTTCGTCTATTCTTGAAAGGGGACCGGATCAACACGGAGGAATATGTTATACCTATTACTTTTGTCGATGATTATTTTTCTTAAATTAAGTTAAATGAAATTGGCAAATTTAATGTGTATATGTAAAATGGGTGGTTCGGACATGTAGAAAGAATGGTAGATGAAAAGTTAATAAAACAGGATATGCAATGCGAATGTGGAAGTACATCCGTCCACATTCGCATGTCGTACCAGGGAAGATCAAAAGTCAAGATTAACGATCATGATCAGATAGATCAGGTACTGTCCGAAGGTAGTGTAGAGAGTCTTCGTTACCAACGTGTTTATATGAAGAGAGTAATGAATGTGGAAGAAGTGAGGCAAGTCTGCAAGTATCATGATGTATAGTACTTGGTTCTCTATGCCTACCCCGTAAAGGATCTGGCGTAAAGATATGTGTGTGTATGTAAGCTAGAAAATAAATATTTTATTCACACCAACAAACCTTGTTTTACTTTTATATTATTATTTTTCATAGTGGTCGCAAACAGGTTTAGTGGTGGTCGCAAACTGACAAAAGTGGTCGTATACTAGCGTTTTGGCTATTTTTGAACATTTTGAATATGAATTCAAAATATATCAATGGATGTGAATTGCGTTATTACATATTCCATAACTTGACTATATTTACGACTAACTTATATAAAAAATATTTATGTTATGTATAGATATCATATATTTTGACGTATCCAAAGTTGACAACTCCACTAAGTGGTTGCAAACCGGCGCAACGACCCTACTTTGTTGCGTGTCATAAATGCAAGTGTGAGCCCGGCTAGTAGATCGTAACTCCGTACATTGTCATGCCGTTTATTCTGTGTTCAGGAGTTTCTTTCACTGATCGGAATGGATTAAACCGTACTGCAGCGCATGGCAATTGTTCGCGTAACAAAATACGTCCACATTAATCGGTACTGACACGTATGTCTGATTCAGTCACGGGATAATGTACGGTAAATTGTTACAAGTGTGGACGCACCTTAAGAAGCAAATGCATCTGTTCGCGTTTTATTTTTGAACTTTATTTCCATGGCATAAGATCTATAATTACGTACACTGTAAAGCAAGCATTATATTGTATGTTAATTAGATTTCTTTTAAAGTAAATTGTCACTGATATCGTTTCCATACAACGCCAAAGACAGTGCAGTTATAATAAACCTAAACGACACATTGCAAAATTCTACCAGCTAGTAGTCTCGATGGTAGTGTCCCGTATAACTAATTGTTTACATTTCGCAAACTGCCTGGTAAAATAGAAAATGGTCTATTACTCAAAGAGGGTCCGGACTAATACGGGGCAGAAAGAAGTTATAGATTAAATACCTATAACTTATTTCTGCCCCGCATTAATTGTTAGTAGGCAACATCGATATAAGAAAGGTAGAGGATAAGAAATAAGGTCATGTGTGCCCTAAAAAAAAAGTTTACCAAATGTTTTTAAATATGGCCTCACCTTCGCCCGGAGCAGCTAGTGTTCCTACTTGTCATGTTAGTATCTTCACGCCCGAATCCCTGAAGTGGTAGGCAGAGATACAACAAGTGCACCTACGATTAGCCGAAGATACTTGGTCTCAAAATATAATAAGTAGCACGAATATCGCCAACTGGGCAGTTTCCAATCCCGAACAACATTGTTTTTATCAGGAATCTGAAAAAACACATTTTTGGATTGCCCGACCCGGGAATCGAACTCGGGACCTCAGGTGGTCAACACCGACATATTCATGTCAGTGTTATCTTTGCTCAATTAATTAATTAAACATAACCAAAAGTCATAAAACACACACGCACACTTCACGGTAAAACTGAAAATAAAATCCAAAAAACAGCTATTTGACAGGCAGACGAATTACATTATAAAAGTGAAATCATAAAATTAGTCCAGTAAAAAGTTTAACGAAACCATGATCGACCAGTTTTGGCGTAATGTGTTCATTAATACTTAAATAATAATATTATGAAAGAAATTTTGATTAAAATTAAGGAGAAAGGGATGAAAAAAATAAAAAAAAGGGTTGAAAAATGCCTTTTTTTTAAATAACTTAATAACGGTAGGAAATAGAAAAAAAAGTTTCAAGTAAAAGCTGTAGAGAAAAAAATTCTACACAAAAAGTTCCTCTTCATTTTTTTGTTATCTGCTTTAGTTTAGCTACAAAAAATAAAAATTAAATTTGTAGTAAAATATGTAAAAATATATAATATGGGAATACATGTGTAGTAGTGTTAGTACATACTAATGTGATGCGCGCGCTACATGGTACAGGGCCGTAATAATTCTGGTAAGGTTTTATAATTAATTACAAAGCAAATTTAATTTTTATTTTTTGGAGCTAAACTATAAGATAGCAAAAAAATGAAGAGGAACTTTTTGTGTAGAATTTTTTTCTCTACAACTTTTACTTGAAACTTTTTTTCTATTTCTTACCGTTATTAAGTTATTTAAAAAAAAGACATTTTTCAACCCTTTTTTTATTTTTTTCATCCCTTTCCCCTTAATTTTAATCAAAATTTCTTTCATAATATCATTATTTAAGTATTAATGAACACATTTTTACTCATTGCGCCAAAACTGGTCGATCATGGTTTCGTTAAACTTTTTACTGGACTAAAATGGCGTCGTGTGCAAAATGTGCTTCAAGGCGTGGCTTATTGAACATATTAACCAAAACATTGAAATCAATGACGTATACCTTGCATCCTTTACTTATGTAAGTAACGACGTGTTAAAATGAGATAGATATGTTTTGTTACTGAGGTAGAGATTTGCATCATATTTGTCTAACGAAAAAATATATATGGAATTTGGTGTTTATCCTCTACCTTTCTTATATCAATGGTGGGAAAGCATTTTTATGCCAGCAGTTGATTTTTATGCCAGCAGTTGATTTTTATGCCTGAAACTATAAATGTACCTTTTGGCCAAACTATTTTTTGCAAAGAAGAACATTTCTTGTTGCAAATTAAATTGTCTACAACCTTGATTTTGTATTTTTTGTCATAAAACCAAAAAAGTCACACAGTGAAAGGTTATATATAAAAATTTGTTCACAAAAATTCATTAATAACTTTGTTATGCTTAGTCCTACAAATAATAATAACGAAACTTAAGTTGTAGACAATATCATTTGCTACAAAATATTTTTACAAATTTTCTGAGGGATGAATATTTCGCTCGATAAAAGCGTAAAGCGTGAAAACCTTTTACAAAATGCGACCACAGAACAAGTATTGCGACTTGCGAGCCCACAAACATAGATTTAACTTTGCTAGCGATCGCCCTGTAGTCGAAATTCGACTATAGACTAAACCGTAAAATTTGTTTTAAGTTTAACAAAAGACTTTAGCTGTAAACAAAATAGTATACACGTGTGTATATTATCATCTATGTCACATGAGTTTAATTTGAATAATTTATTATTTATTTAAATACTTTATTGCACAAAAAATAGTACAAAAGGCGTAACTTAATGCTATTAAGCATTTTCTCACAGTTTACCTTTCTTGATGCTGAGAGAAAAAGCTTGGGTAGTGCATAAAAAACTAATTATGAGCTATCAATAAAACTAAATACTAGATTCTAAATTACCATAACTAATCTATTTTTGTGATATACTACAACAAAGGAAGTAAGCTACATAACAACATTAGTGTTAATAATACATATATTCTATCCAATAGTTAAATATAGATTGACTACTTACATAGAAGATAAATATATATACACCGTTATTCAATAATTATTATAGAACTTATAACATTTACAGATATTAACATAATATAAAATACACACATATACAAAATTAACTATTCTGACAATTTAAAAAGTGCTCGTACAATGCAGTTTTAAAATTTGATAAAGTAGATGATTCACGCATCTGAGACGGGAGAGCATTCCATAACCTAATCGCAGTAACTGTGAAGGAATTAAAATATGTTGCCGTATTATGGTCCGGATACATCAACGTACTAGAATTTTGAGACCGCTGAAGCCTACCTTGAGTTGAAATGTATTCAAAACGTTCTTTTAGATATATTGGAAAATATGGATTATTAAGAATATTAAATAAACATGAGAGAACGTGCATGTCCCGCCGGAGACGAATATTCAGCCACTTTAATTGTGACCGAAAATGGGTGATATGGTCATATTTACGCAGTCCGAATATATATCGAATGCATAAATTAAGCAGCCTTTCAAGTTTCTTTAATAGTTCATCGGTAATATCAGTATAACAAATGTCCGCGTAATCTAGGATAGGCAACAGTAATGCATTAACCAGTGTAATTTTCGTTTTGAATGGTAGGAAGTTTTGAAGTCGTTTTAATGCATGCATTGAGGCGAAAATTTTACGACTAAGTTCACTTACTTGAAGTGACCACGATAAATTGTTGGTCATATAAATTCCTAGGTTTTTTACGGAAGTAAGGTAAGGGAGACATTTACCGTTAAGAATCACAGGGGGAAGGGTCTCTAAATCAAATTGTGCCAGGTATCTATCGCGCCCAATTAACATTACCTGCGTCTTGTCGGGATTCAACGTAAGTCCATAGTTTTTTGCCCAAGTGTTGATTGCATCTAAATCAGCGTTCATATCTACGATACCTTTATCTAGGTCATTCGGATGGAATGACAGATAAAGCTGCAAATCATCTGCATACAAATGGTAAGAGCAATGCTGTGTGTAAGAAGTGACTGCATTTATAAACACTGAAAAAAGTAACGGAGATAACACACCACCCTGTGGCACGCCGCTAACAACATCACACCAGTCCGACTGCATTTCATAAGTCCGGGTTTGTTGTTGTCGCCCACTAAGATAGGATGCGAACCAGGCCGTTGCCAATTGAGACAGATTTAAGGAACGAAGAATAGCTATTAAAATATCGTGGTCCACACAGTTGAACGCATTGCTAAAATCAAGGAGAGTAAGAAGCGTGATCTTTCTTTCATCCATAGCCCACCGTATATCATCCGTAATTTTTATAAGAGCCGTTGTCGTGCTGTGACCTGGTCGAAAGCCTGACTGAAAATTATTTAGCAGGCTATGTGTTGAAAGAAAGTCAGAAAGTTGAATATAAACAATGCGCTCTAAAATTTTTGAGAGGTAGGGTAAAATAGATATAGGCCTAAAATGGGTAGGATCTGTGGGATTACTTTTCTTGGGTAATGGGGTAATGAAAGCCTTGCTCCACGAAGCCGGAAAGTTACCACAGGATAAAGATAAGTTGATGATTTTAGTGATTTGGGGTAAAATTATGTCAAGTATTGGTAGAATCATAACTCTGCCCAATCCATCACAGCCAACAGCCTTGGTGGAAGTGGACAGAATGATCTTTCTTACAAGACTTTCATCAACCGGTTTAAAATCAAATTGCGTACGGTGTTTAACAGCGGACAACGTTATATCACGGAGTGTATTTTGTTTAACATGAGGGTCAATTTTATGAGATGGTACAGAAAATTGTGTATTAAGATCATTATTTTAATAAATGATTATTTTTATTAATTTATTGTATTTCTAACGAATATTATTTTAAAATATTAGGTTTCTGCAATCCTTCACAAAGACTAAACTTTAACTGTGCCAAATTTCAATTTCACCGTTCGCGTAATTGTTTTGACCGCCCCGCTGATCGAGTGGTTAGCGACCCTGACTACACAATCAATGGGATCCGGGTTCGATTCCCGGCAGAGACACACATGTTTGTGATGGTGTGAGTGATGAGCACAGATGTTTGTATTTCTGGGTTAGGGTGTTTATTAAATATATTAGAGTATTTATATATGTATTTCTATGTAAAGGTTAAAGATTCATTTATTCTCATAAAAACAAAAACAGTCACTTACATGAGAACATTATCAAACTTACATACTATATTTATACATTGTTCGAACAAGAATTAAGTAGGTACATATATTTACATTTGTTATAAACTATCAGTAATATATTGTGCGAGTTTTGATTTAAATGCACTAAATACGTTTATATTTCTTATATAAGATGGTATTTTGTTAAAGAGCTGTGCGCCTTCAAAAGTAATCATTTTTTTGCCGTAATTGGTTATGTATTAGTATCGTTGACTGACACCCATACTACAAGCATATAATTTGCTTATTTTGGGGTTAGATCAATTCGTGTAATTTGTCCAGTGACATTTATTTATTTACTAGCTGACCCGCGCAGCTTCGCCTGCGAGTAGATTAACATGTCAAGATAGCTTTTCATACAAATTTCATCCCCTATTTCAACCCTTTGGGGATTGATTTTTGAAAAAAATAGCTTGTGTTTGACCCCGGCTCTTCAACTACTTTCATGCCAAATTTCATGAAAATCGGTCCAGCGGTTTAGCCGTGAAAGCGTAACAGACAAACAGACAGACAGGCAGACTTTCGCATTTATAATATTAATATGGATTTATTTTAAAAGGGGGTCTAACATTTTTCCTTCACATTGATATCCACAAAATTAAATTGCGTGTTCTCACTTTTCAATAGACTATTAATACATTTACATTTCTGTAGTATGAAGGTCAACCTCAAGCCAAAATAAAACCGATACGGTTACGGTCCATGACAAATGAAACAAAAAATGATAACGAAACGAGAATTCCTGAACGTTTTAAACAATATTGGTTTTCGCAATTTAACCTGTCTACGAACAGTACAAATGGAATTTAAATTATTACTTCTTCTGGCGTGTTAGTGAAAAAAATAACCAAGGGTGTGTGAAACTTCGAGCAATGTAGGGTCCCGTGGTTTTCTATCAAAATAAAGTGGACAAGGAAGAGGCCTTTTCTATTTTATATATGTCGCAGTGAAATTGTCAATTAATCGTTAGATTATAATCTACCTAGGGATTTTATGATTTGGTTAGGTTAGGTTTGCAGTTAAATTATGATATCACTTAGGTAGATTATAATCTAACGGTATTGACAATTTCAATGCGACGTATATTATAACGTTTAAAATTTTCAACGCTAGTGACGGATATATTCGTATTAGCCTTTACTTCTTCAAGTATATTTTGTAAGTTTGTCAACTATTACTTGCTCTTGTAAATTTGTATAGCTTATTTTGCTGTGATGATTTTCTTTTTATTTTTTGACTTTTTTACACATTCTGGACCAATCATTTATCTGACAGGGGGAGGACACGACTGTGACATAAATTAGCAACTTAAAGCACAATATTTCACAAACGATTCCCTTAATCGACAAATTGTTCTTACAATGCTTACAAAATATTTTTATAAACCTATTTAACGATATCCTTCACTATGGAGTACATGAAAAAAAGAAACATCCGCATATTTCGTGTAGTGGAGGGTAGCCTAACAAATATTTTAATTTTTTTTTCATGGTCTAGGCTAGACCTATTCGGCTTAGATCATGAGGTCCCGGGTTGAATACCTGGGTAGTACAGAAGTGTTATTGAGGAATGTCAAGGATTTTTTCGAAAATTTAAAATTAGGACACCTGTACCACGGACAAGCACGTAAGGCTGTTGGTCCCAGTTATGACTATAAATAGGCGATAATCGTTATTATATCGAAGAAATGAAGCGATGCGGATCACATATACTGCCAACCGACAAACCAGTGAATCGTGGTGAACTGGAAAGTTCAGTTCAGTTTTCAATGACAGACTGAACGGTTCATTTTGTTAATGTATTTATAGATGATGGTTGATTTTTTCTGCTTAGGGAAAAGTATCTAATTGTTTGCTATTCTAATGACAAAAAATCATCTAAATTTTCACATCAATAATATTAAAGGTTATAATCAATGCTAATATTGTGGTTATTAATATAGAAGTAATGATTCCACATAGCCTGGTGATGCACGACTTAGATCCGTCGGTTATCCGTAGGTCATTGGTTTGATGGGGAAATTATGAATTACTATCACGACTATCACGGTTAGACACGAATCAGGTAAGTATATTACTGATTGTTTTTACTCCTAAACAATTTAAGTAGCGTTCTCACAAACAGTCTATGAACTAGACCAACGGAGTAATTATAAAAGTGGATAAGAAAAAATCTAACATACAATAAGACTTTTATAAAAGAAAATGTCTAACATTTTTACTCAGAAATCACCGTCTAGACATATTGAATTGCTTCTTTACAACTTATTTAATAACTTTCAAGTATTTGGGTATATACAATATTACACCCTGTATTTAGATTTACTTGCAGAAAAAAATATCAATATCATTGTAAAATAGCAAGAGTGATTTAAACGTCAATAAACGTCTCGGTTCACCAGTTTGTCGGCTAAATAATTGTTGTGAACTATCACTTACTTTTTGTTTTAACTGGAGTCGATGATTTTATATTCTCATTTTTTGTTGTAATATGTCGTAATTTGGCCTATGACTTCTTCTGAAATACTGATTGACTTTTTCCGCTATTTAGAAATGTTATACTTATTGTAATAATTATCTCAACCGTTTTCTACCATTGTTTACTTTTAGTGTTTTTCTTTCCTATTAATTTTCCTTCTTATTTATTTTCTATTTGTAAAAACTTGTAGGTGATTAGCTGCTTTATAAAAATATGTATGTTTTAAATTTAGCTGTAAGTTGTCCTTGAGAATATAAAAGAGATTGTTAATGTCATGTCAACATAAATCCCCAATCCTTGCATCTACACATACATCTGCGCGCCACCCCACACCATGTAGACTTACATCTACTTATCTAATAATATATATGGATCCGTGTCTGCGTCTGCACCTTCGTTAAAGCTTATGTTTGCGCCTGCGTGTACGCCTCCTACACCACTTCTGTGCCTAGGTCTGCGATTACATCTGCACCTGCGTCTGTAACTGCACCTGCGTTTGCGTTTGTGTCTGCTTGAGCGCCTGCGTGAGCGTCTGCGTGAGCGTCTTCGTAAGGGTCTGCGACTTTTTTTGTGTCTACGTTAGCGCTTACGACTGCGCTTACGTCTGCGCCTTTATCTGCGCCTACATCTGCATCTACGTCTGTGCTTGCGTCTCAATCTGCATCTGCGTTTTCGTTTGCGGCTGCATCTGCGTGCGTGTGCGTGTGCATGTACGTGTGCGTATGCGTGTGCGTTTGCGTGTGCGTGTGCGTGTGCGTGTGCGTGTGCGTGTGCGTGTGCGTGTGCGTGTGCGTGTGCGTGTGCGTGTGCGTGTGCGTGTGCGTGTGCGTGTACGTATGCGTGTGCGTGTGCGTGTGTGTGTTCGTGTGCGTGTGCATGTGCGTGTGCGTATGCGTGTGCGTGTGCGTGTGAGTTTTCTACGTCCACAACTGCGTCTGTCTCTGCGTTGGCGTCAGTGTCCACTTTCGTGGCTGCGGTTGCGTCTGCGTCTGCGTCTGCGTCTACATCTGCGTCTGCTTCGCTGTCTGCGTGTGCAAATTTTAAACCACCGCCTATACTGTTTTTTAAATAGGTAACGTCATTACTTATCACGGTCGTGTTCCTGTTTAGAGAGTAAGATAAACTAATGCATATATATGGCATTATACCTCTATCACAGATCATTAACAACATCAATGGTTGTTTCTTTTATTATCCATCTGATCGTTTGCTATCTTAAAATATGTAAAAGCTACGGTTTGAATTCACAGTCATTCTATTTATAGTGCATAAAGCTAAAAAATCCACTAACGGTATTTTCTCTAAAACGGGACAACAAAAGGATGAAATAATACGATTGTCAGAAATTATGCTTTCAGCGTATCACGAAACGAGCTCAAAAAAGAAAACACAATATATTTCTTATTAAGACGGGCATGTTCCGTAGATTTTTAGACTGTAGAGCTTTATAATAAGACCACAACGTATTAATATACGTTCTATGAGGAGTATGTCTCGTTAAAATTGAATTACACTCCCAACGTAAAAGCATATAAGTATATTGCAAGAAAAATAACATGAAAAAACCATGGTGCTACTAATAAACATTTTTAAGAAAACTATTCTTAAAAATGTTTATTAGTAGCACCATGGTTTTTTCGAGTTTCGCGAGTATCATAATACTTTAAAGTATTACTTGCTTTATATTATTATTATTTTGAAAGCTAACTTATCCTGTATAACTCAATCTCTTAATTCCATTACAACTCGTATGTTATAAATGCGAAAGTTTATGTAGGTACGTATGTTTGCTAAATTTATCTAAAACTAGCTGACCCGGCAAACGTTGTTCTACCTTTTTAACTACTCTTATTTTTTTTATATTTTCTGACCTTTTGAACCTTCCCTGGACTTCAGCAATTAATTCAAAACCAAAATTAGCCAAATCAGTTCAGCCGTTCTCGAGTTTTAGCGAGACTAACGAACAGCAATTGATTTATAAGATAAACATAATCAACATGGCTACGTTAGATGTTGGTTCTGGGTAAAATTTATCAAAAATTCCCATATTTTTTATATGAACTCGTATAAGATAGTAAACAATATATCTTCTGATGAAAAAAACAACCATTGCCTATACACACCAGAGATGTTAATGGTGCGTTATTATCCGTGTGGTTGAATCTTAATACTACATGCATAAGCTGGCCCGCTACCTCACCCTTCAAACCGGAACTCGACACTGAAAAGTAACGACGCTATTGTAGCAGGAATAAGAAAGGCGGTGGTACCAAACCCGGGCGAGACGATGTAGAGCTCTACCACCTAGTAGCTACGATGGTAGTGACTCATAGAATCAATTATTTGCCTTATAAGACCTGCCTGATAGAACAGTAGATGATCAATTCGTCAATCAGGGCCCATACCATATATATTATAAAAAAAACTTGTAAATATAAAAAATACGGGGGAAAAGTTCTCTAGTCGTAACGAGCGGAAAGCCTGCCGAATCGGAGACTTAGCTTTTAGATCCGACTGGTGTATCACGAGCTTTCCCTAGCAAGCTTCAACATTTGGGGGTAGGCTCATGCTCTTACATTTTTGAAATTAATATTTACACCAAGGAACACTAGAATGTCAAAGTATTATCGCCACGTGGTCCGGCAAACTTAACACCAGCACATTTATTTGAACTAACGATTGCCTGTGGCCAAAATTCTAGACATGTTAGACAAAAAATGTTAGACATATGTGTATAATACATGAAGCTGTATTATATCTGGTGGTAGCACTTCTAATACCAACTTGAAACCATGGAGTATTAGATATAGGTGGAGCTAGCACTCGTATTAATCAATTGAAACAAATATTTACGTTATATCTCTGTCTATGAGGTCTCCCCATCTCTTTTTATACAGCTGTGTTAGAAAGAGAGGGTAAAACCTCAAAAGATGACAGCAGTATTTAAAATTTGGTTTCATGTAGGTATTAGAAGTGCTGCCTCCAGATATAATACAGCTTCATGCTTGAAACCAAATTTTAAATACTGCTGTCATCTTCTGAGGTCTTACCCTCTCTTTCTAATACAGCTATATAAAAAGAGAACACGAGTCCTTATAGACAGAGATATAACGTAAGTATTCGTTTCAATTGATTAATACAAATGGTAGCTTCACATATACCTAATAATTCATGCTATAATATCATGCATAGATATATTATACGTCCAGATTGATAATTGGGTGATATAAAATGTTCCCATTAAAAGTCTACTAAATTTAGTAGACTGAGGTGACACGTCAGATAGTATCATTTTAACAGTCATAGGAGAACAAGCTGAAAGAAAATTATATAATATATCTACCGGTTTAATATTGCAAAATTTTGTCGCAGTTATCTTGAAAAATCTTATAATAATAGCAAAAACGCGTTTCATGGGCAATTTTTATTCTACAGTAACAATTACATATGAAAAATTGGATTAATTAGTCCGTTTAACCAGTGCTTCCGGTTTATTACTGGGGTAATTTCCCAAAAACTGGGAACCAAATCGTATGCGTCTTAGTAAATGATACTAAAATTATTCAATACCTTTTCAAATGGTTCGTACCTAAATACACAAAATAAAAAAATAGCATTGGTAGAGAGCGCGTCCATCTTCCACTCCTCCTCCGGCCCTTTACGTACGCGCATCAAACAAGTTTCGAACGCTCTTCACACACGCGTCTGCGTCTCGTTTTACGCGCATTTGAATTCATGAAAACGCACGTTCCTAAAACGCGCATCGTCTGCGCGTTTAAAATACGCCATGTGCTAGGGTTCTATGAGCTGCCAACCACCCGATAAGGCACACACAGTCCGAATGTTTGCGACGATAGCCGACAACAGCCGGTCACATCTGCATGTATCGTTATTGCGCGAAGCTTTGTGACGATAGACACAAGTTCGGCCGCAGTGTAATAGAGATATATGTTCGCGACCAAAAGTTCGTAACGGCCGTGAATTTTATGGCGCTTACGCGTTTTATTTAACGACCTATAAACACAGGTGGAATGACTTTATTTTCTCTATGACTTTAGTGGAATACGAGACAAGTGACAAACTTACATTGTACATGTAACCTTTTACTATACTCTCTTAATTTTACTACCTCAACTTTTACTATACTCTCAGGCAAAGTTGTGTGCGTCAGCTAGATATATTATAAATGGGCATACAAAATCTAAAAATCGATATCACGAAATGATAAATATGATAAAATATTAAAACCTTATAAAATGTACTTGAAAAAGTAAAATTTTATACAAATGCCGTTAAAAATCACGTTTTTCATCATAGAAAATCTTGACGATTATCTTGATAGAAAGAAAAGTATAGGTATCCACTTCCCATAGAAAACAAACACCTTAATGATGCATTGCCCTCCATATGGCAGGGAACAAATTTTACAAGCATAAAATTACCAGCTATCTTATTTTTGAACCAGAACACAAAAGAGACAAGCGCTAATGCTAAAATCGCAGAAAAATGTAAGGTGGTGGGACCAAACACGGATAAAATGTAATAGTAGTCTATAAGTAGTTTGACGAATCGTTTAGATTTTGGAATCTACCTAGCAGGAAGGTAGATAATCCATTCTACAACAGGAGGTCTGACCTAATGGTCGGTAATTAGGTGTAATTATAACAGGAAACTACGGAACCCTACGAAGCACATTACCGGACACTAAAGCAAAATTTTAAATTATTAATTTACGCCACATGTATTATTCTACTAGCTTTTGCCCGCGACTTCGTTAGCGCGGACTTCGTTTCTCCGCACAGCTCCTCCACCGTAGGTGATAGCGTGATAATATGTAGCCTATATGTTGACCCCACCTGTTAGTAATATTCATGCAAAATTTAAAGTAAATCCATGCAGTACTTTTTGAGTTTACCCCGGACATACATTGACTTTCCTACGATTTTATTATATATATAGATTGTGACATAGCGTCTAAAGGATTGAGTACACTGTAGTAGGGAAGCCCATGAGGGGATTTTGGTATTTACTCGACCGGGTCAGATTAACATAGGAGGGGGTACCTCACATACTGTTAAGGCTCTCCGCCAAATATAAGTCCTTTCTATAGAGGGGGGTACTATGACGAAAAAAAAAACAAAATTAAGATAACTTCGGCTTGTGGAAATTGTCAGATTATACTTTTTTCGTAATTCTAATATCATATCTTCCATAATAAAAGAAAATTCAGACGCGCTCGAGAATGTCAAGACAACATTTTCTTTGCAACTTTGTGACCCTCCCACTCCCTTACAACACAGCTGAATCGTCAGATTTTCTAAATTTTAGCTAGCAATTAACCAAACATGCCTTAATCTAGCGCGCTTCAGAGTTTTCATGCCACTGATTTTTTAAAACATTTTTTTATCTATAGATTTTTTCCTCACCATTAATATGAAAAACATTAATAATTATAACCTTATAATTTAGTCTACAAAATCCAATAGGTCCCTATGACGATTGAGTACCCATTTAGCATTTTGGACTCCCTTACTACTGGGACGAACTGCAACGAGCCAGTCACATCGCAAAAATCCCCCTAGCTGGCTTTCATATTTTTTATAGCTGTGCCCGCGACTTCGTCCGCGTGTAAAAATTTCTAAAATAAAAACCTGCACAATTCCCGTTCCCATGGGATATCCGGATAAAAACCTATCCTATGTCCTTTCTCGGGTCTCATATGGGTCATCTCGGGTCTCTTATAATATTAGTATGGATACAACACTACAGCGGGGTGTAGCAGGGCGGATTATTGTGCGACGAATTTCGGTAAATGTATTCCGGTTCGCCCTGCTGCACCCCGTCGCTAGTATGCTATGGCGAGCGGAATTGCGCGCACAAGTTTCTCCGTATTTTGAGTATTAATTCATAAAATGACGTTATTATGGATGAAAAACGATAATAATTTTAGTTCAAAGCTACAAAGAGCCTAATGATTTTAATTGTAAGATCCAAGTTATGATGATCAATAAAAGAGAATAACATTTGGAAAGAAATGTGTTGCGATATTGTCCACTCCGCCCCATTGTAGTATATCCTAATGTGCTATGCTAGCATTTGTCCTTGCGATGCGGCCCGTTGCAGTGTACTCGATCCTTAAATGAATAGGTTCAAACATTAATAAACAAAGAAGAATTCCGATACTATATATATATATATATATATATATATATATATATATATATATATATATATATATATATATATATATATATATATATATATATACACGCTGTGCCCGCGACTTCGTTCGCGTGGAAAAAATTCTAAAATATCCTATGTCCTTCTCCTGGCTCTAAACTACCTCCCTGCCAATTTTCAGCTAAATCGGTTCAGCCGTTCTTGAGTTATAAGTGGAGTAACTAACACGACTTTCTTTTATAGATATATATATATATATATATATATATATATATATATATATATGTGTATATATATATATATATATATATATATATATATATATATATATATATATATATATATATATATATATATATATACCCTATAACTAGCAGATGGGTTTCCATCAGGAAATTTGCTATCTTGCCATTTGCCATTTGCTATCTTATGACATAAAAAAGTTCTAATCGTAACCCAGTTTTTAATATCTTATACCGCTAATTATTATACCGCTATGTGTATGCGTGTGTCTCTGTGCCCTGTAGCTCCTAAGCGGATTAACCGATTTGATATAATATTTTTTAATTTAAATGAATTGCTAGCCTTAGAATAAGCTGTATAAGCTATATATAAGCTTAAGCCCTGTAAGAACCGCTACTGAACAAAATAGTTCTTAGGCATAATTTATCAAAGTCGGTTCATCCATTTCAAGGTCCTACCTAACCTACTTGACCTATCTAAAAAACAACCTAACTTGCTAAATGAAAGGAGCTAAGTATTTGGTACAGGCCTGCTCGATACTAAATTTGGTATTTTGTAAGTTTAATATGAGGTAGCATGATTCCTATTATATTTCCATCAGCTCTCCGTGTTTCGCGATGCATGATTCACATGAATTCACGTGAAGGTGGGAAGGTGGTCTTATGATAAAGAAATATGTTGAAGTATTTGTGATAGTATTCATGTGGTCTGTGTATTTTTGTAAATTTTTGATTTAAAATTAATAGTTTACTTTCATTTATGCCAATTTTTTGGCGTTTCAAGCCAGTAAGAAATTAACACTGACACATACGTATTTTCTAAAAAAGTCTTACAAAACACAGCGAAGTCGAAAAGAGTAACCATTCTCATTACAGCGAGTGGTTTCTTTTCTACTTCATTTACCTGATGACGCTATTGTTCTGCACTAAGACATTTTGTGTCATTATATGCGGCGCGTGTCATTTTCCTCATTCTCAGTGAACAAGATGAATTATCGTTGGTAGAGTTTTCGAACTAACTTACCGAAATCGCAATACTTTTATCTACGTACATGCTTTAATCGATAAAAAACGCTAAAATTAATTTATGTTCTTAAGACATTATGTGTCATTACTCATTAATCTAATATGCATCGCATGTAATTTTACTCATTTTAAACGAAAATGAAGACATGAAAAATTTTAAAGACAACAAAGAAAAATTTCGACACGAGGAATTGAACCTGCGACTTTCCCTCTGACCGGGATGCCCTGATAAAACTAATTTTCTTATTAAGTAATGAAATTGAAATGAATACCCACCTTTCATCATCTCATGTAATTTCGTTTCTTCTTCATTCATCAGACGATACAATTGATCTGCACTAAGATATTTTTTCACTGCGTCTTACTTTTTTTTGTCAAATATCAACGGAAGAGTAGATATATATTATAAAACTAGCTGACCCGGCAAACGTTGTTTTACCTTATTAGGAGTCCATAGCGGACAAACAACGTGACACGTAATTTATATAAGTCTACGGGATTGTCCTTCCACGCAGTCAAAATGGCATTAAACTTTATATGGTAGTTAAGTATTCTTAAATTTTCTAATTTTCCGCGCAATTTTCTTAATATTTTCTTTTATAAGAACCTTCTTCTTACAATTATAAAACACAACAACAAAAAAATTACCGAAATTGGTCCAGCCAGGATCAGCCAGTCCAGGCGTGATGCCGTGACCAAGGAAAATAGGGATTGATTTTTATATATATAAGATAATTAAAAAAAAATTTGACGTTAATATACAGGCTTACTTTTGGTCAGGCCAAATTTCAGGTGCTGTTTGGAATCGAAAATATGTTCTCTTTATGTAATAAAAAAAATATTCAGAACTTAATTTTTATCCAACATAAAAAACAAAACGCATGGATATCATTACTACATTACTATTGCGCGCAATTTTGGAATAAAAGATTTTATGACTAACCAAATTAAGGCGATTACAGCTGCGAACGACCTTGAGTTTCTAACAGGAGCAGCGCAAATATTATTTAGCGCGCTGGCATGGTCCAAAGTCAAAGAGTATTTACAGTGGATGCAGATACCTACGTTTTAACATTTTTGTTCACCTATATGAACTTTTATCATCATGAATCGACTGAATCTTGTCAAACTCAAAACCAATAACCAGTAATCGCTTATTTATCGATTACATATACATTCATTTTAGGAAAACGATAAATATCTAAAGAAAAAAATATACCGAAAATCGACAAAAAATTATATGACAATTTACGCAATAATAACAGTTACGTATCCTATTTCTTTGAAAGTGTTGTAATATACAATACATCCCGTGTAGCACTTTATTTTAATACATACAATCAACAACTAATATTTAACAAAACCTTTCAAAATTGATTTTGTAAAATGTAATCTCTTGAATAATATTTTAAAACTAACTAGCTTCTTAGTTTTTGTTTCAAAATCTCGTAATAAAAAAGAAGATATATAAATTGATTTATTGTTTATAGAGGAAACTACTAAATAAGTTGGTTTATTTAGACTATTTGTATGTATAATATATTTAATTTATTTATTTTTAGTTGCGAAGTCCTTACTACCTTCAAATAGTACCAGTTTTTCTTTTTTTTTTTCTTTAGAGTTTAGCTTTTTATTGTCTTGCTTGAATTATCTTCGTTGTTTATATGTTTTATTTTTTTTATTTTTGTACATTTATACAAAATATTGACAAAATACTAATCTATCTATAGCTAATAAAAAATTCAAGCGTAAACCTAGGTAAGTATATGAATAGTCTCAAAATATTATTCAGCGTCTACTCGCAAACAAAACTATTCATAAAGTACTAGCTTTCAGCCCCTTTAATACCCTCTTTTACCTCTTTAAGAGATAAAACTCACAGCATCCTAACATGCACGTTTATTTAATTGTATTAAAGAACATGACTAATAAATTTGAAGAGATTTTGATTAAACATATATTTTTTTTTTACAAACTTTACCACTTTTTTCATCGTTTGAAGAGATGACATTTGAAAACCTTAAACTCGTATTCATTTAATTGTACTAAAAATCATAAATACTAAGTTTTAAATAATTTCTACAATATTCTACAATAAACAACCTATTTTTTATACAAACATCAATGCTTTTTTTACCCTTTAAGGAATGAAATTTAAAAAATCCCCAAATATATGATTTTTAAATTGTGTTGAAGAACGTAAGTGCCGAATTTCAAGTTATTTCGACCATAAACGTTTAATTTTTCACACATTTTTACTCCTTTAATGGTCGAAACTTCTAACATTACATGCATGTTTCTTCAATTTCGATGAAGAGCATAAGTACTAAAAAATCCGAAAATTCGTACATTTTAATACAAATCATAAATTTATGATGTGTTATGTAAAAATTTATACTAAATTAAAATAATTTAGATTTTATAGTAATGCAATAAATAAACAATTCATTTTTGATACAAACTTTAAAGCCTCTTTTTACCTCTCTATGGGCTAGAATTCAAAGTATATTAAATTTGTATTTAATTTTTTTTTCAGTTAAAGGATAATTTAATTACGGCATATCATTCATTTCAACTCAAAAATGACAGAGTTTCATACAAACTTTCACCCCCTATTTCACCATCTTAGGGGATGAATTTAAAAAAATCCTTTCTTATTCCTTGTCTATATCATAAGAACAACATCTGTAAAAAAACAGCCTTCTCGGTCCAAGCTCATTCATTATCTACTATAAAAAAACATCCATGCGTAAACAAAATGTTCAATTTCCAAACGGCACAACCTTACTATTGTGCCAAACGTTCTATCTGTACTATTACTCTTTGACTCGAATATGAAGAGCGGAGCACGTTAACATGCGACCCGTATGAACGCTACCGGGAGACTGACTTTCGACGCAAGCGCTGTCCGCGAATTAAATAATAATGTTTTTATTGATTTAATAGCACACTATAATGATTTTGTAAAATTTTGAACTTAAATTTTATAAAGCGATAAATTGTCTGTAATAAAAAGAAAAAATCATCAAAATCGTTACAGTAGTTTGGAAGTTATAGGCAAATTTTTGCGTAAAAATAAAAAAGATATTAGATTTTTTTCCGTCAAAAATAACAATAAAATTTTAAAAAACGAACTTAAAATTTAAACTTAATTGTATTATACGCATAATGCATATTTTTTTTAAATTATTAGACCAACCGGTTAGCAGTAGTAGGCTTTCAAAGAGGTGTCTATTTCGTAGTTTGGCATTACCTATCGCATTAATGGTAACCAACGAAGAAGTGCTAAATAGAGCAGACGAGACGCGGAGCCTGATAGGAACGTTGGTAAATCGTAGAGGAAAGATGATAGGTTACCTAATAAGACACGACAGTTTTATTAACAGTATCATAGAAGTAAAGATAGAAGGAAAGCGAGGTAGAGGAAGGCCAAGGATAAGGCCTATATATCACAAGTGAAGAAAAAAATAAATGTGTCGTATAGGGAGATCAAAGATTGGCGGAAGAAAGGCGGCATTGGATAAGGAAAAGTGGAAGAAATTACACGGAGAAATAGATGCTGCACCGACAAGAGCTTGCTCTTAAATTTGTTGATGATGTTGATGAACCAAATTAAAAGTAATCGAGAATAACGTACTGAGATGATTGCTAGATAATATAAAAGAATATTTTTATATTATCTAGTAATAATTTTGAATAATAATTAAAACGCACTTTCAATTCAATATTTAGTTCCTAATTTTAAAAATTGGCCGGGCCTTTAAAAATAACCCTGTATACGGAAATATCTATCACCTTTTAGTTCAAAATCTCATAACTAAATCAAACTATAAAATAACAGTTAATACTCGCGACTTCGTTCGCGTGACCCAAAATCATATTTTTGTCCAGTAGAGTAAAATAGGAGTCTGCTACTTCTGGATACTCAAACATTCGACTAGTAAAATATTTTTAAAGATTTTTCGAATAGTTTTTGAGTTTATTTATTACAAAAAAAGTATCTTCACGCCCGTATCCCCGAACGGGCAGGCAGATGTACAACAAGTACACCCACGATTAGCCGAAGATACTTAGTCCCACAAATGTGATAGGTGGCAAGCCTATCGCCAACCAGACACTTTCCAATCCCGGGCAAATTTGTGTTTATAAGAAAACTGAAAAAACACTTTTCTTATGTGCCCAACCCGGGAATCGAACCCAGGAACTCATGCGATCAACGCCAACGCTGGACCACTAGACCACAGAGGCGATTGAAATTTATTTATTAAGTACAAATATATAAATAGCAATGTTTTCTCTTATTAATGTTACTATAGATGTATTTTGTAATTTTTGGGAAAAGAAAGACATTTTTATTAAAACTTTTTTATTACATCACAAAAATTGTAAAAGAGTAGACCAAAATTTCACAATACACTCATAACGCCTTACATTATTTGCCAAATTCAAAATAAATCCATCTGTAAGTATCCTAAGAAAAGATTTTTCTGTAATCACTTCTAATATTTAAATACACAACTTTTTTTTTTATTATCGATAGGTAAGCGCTTGACCTCGATCTCGCCTGATGGTAAGCTGAGGCCTAAGATGGAACGCGCTTCCCTAGAAGGTACTTGTTCACTCTTCTCTTGAAGATCTCTAGATTGTACTCGTCCGGGAACACTGAAGATCTTAATAATCCATCTACTGTTATTCTACTATTTTTTTTGAAATGACAATAACTGAAGACTATAATAGCAATTCCGGATTACTGCTTCAAAAGAGTACTCAAGAAATTGTAATTTGGCCTAAACGTCTATTAGTAAAGGACTCCTATGACATGGAGACTGAACCTTGGGTTTTCAGATTATTATGGAGGGGAAAGTGCGATATGGAGATGCGAAGCAAAAAAGAAACATCGCAGAGAACATCGATTACGGTGTTGTCTAGAGTGCGTATGTAGGTATTTGCTGTGGGATTGGCGGTAATATATAATTACAGTTTTTTACTTTGTAGTAAAAGAATCATCGGGATTCATTCGATTGAAGGGAGCGGATAGATACTATTGTATGTAATTATTATCTCTTTATTCTGGACAAATTTGGAGGGGTATGTGTGTGGTTTATGGCTAGAGTTAATACTTTCAAAATTTAAAGTTCCAGCCTCACCATCTCGATATCTGGAAATCCACATCGGTGCGGTTCTCCCTGCACTTTTTGCCTCGCACTACTCCTCCGTGGAATCAACTACCGGCAGGGTGTTTTCCGAATAAATACGACTTGGGAACCATCAATACACTAGATGGTAGACTTATGCATATAGCATTGCCATCCCGCCCTCCGATAGCATCGCATCATTAACATCTTTTGTGCCTACACGTGATGGTTTTCTCTCCACCAGGAGCCATCTTCTTGTTTGCTGTCTAATTATATAAAAAATACAGTCATGCTACTTTATATAGAAACTTCTGTATATAGAAAAAAAGTATTGCCAATTTCTTATCCCTGCTACATGGATGGCAACACAGCTATTATCTTATTTACTTTTTCTATTATTTTATGTATTTATTTACTTTTTCACTAACCTATAATACAAAAAACGAAATATATTTTTATTGTAATTAAAGTCAAAAGTATTAAAATACCTTTAGATATACCCGACACATGTCGCGCTCGTTTTATATATCCCATCTAATACCCATCGGATAACTGTCACAGCGTGTTTTATTCCCTACTAGCTGTTTCCCGCGCCTTCGTCCGCGCGGACTTCGTTTACTCCGCACAGCTCCTCCCCCGTAGGTGATAGCGTGATAATATGTAGCCTATATGTTGACCCGAAATTTTAATAATAATAATAATATTCACGGGACAAATTACACTTACTGATCTAACCCCAAGTAAGCAAATTTTTTGCTTGTGTTATGGGTGTTACTCAATGATACTAAAACATAGAAATACATATATAAATACTAGAATTTATTTAATAAACACCCAAACCCGGAAATACAAACATTTATGCTCATCACACAAATGCTTGTCCCCGTCGGAGAACCCAAACCCCGTCGATTGCGTAGTCAGGGCCACTAACCACTCGACCAACGGGGCGGGGCGGGGTTTAGTAACATTCATGCAAAATTTGAGGTAAATCCATGCAGTACTTTTTGAGTTTACCCCGAACATACATACAGACAAACAGACATATAGACAAACAGAAAAAAAATCTAAAAACTATATTTTTGGCTTCGATATCAATTTGGCTTTTGAAAGATAGTATGATAGTAGCCGCGAAAGAAGTATGTGGTAGTGCAAAACTGTGCAAGTCAATGGAAGGAGATGCATGGTGGGATGATGAAGTGAAAGCTGCGATTGAGAGAAAGAAGAAAGCATGGCTAGACTATGTATCATGTTTGCAAGCGAATGATGGTATGAAAGACAAGAAGAAAGAATTGTATCGTTGTTGTAAGAATGCCACCAAAACCTTAGTGAAAGAAAAGCGTGAAAGAGAATGTTTGAAAGTGGAAGAGAGACTGGCGAGCAACTTCGAGGCAAACACCAAACTTTTTTGGAGGGAGGTGAAGAAGTCTAGGAGTTGTTCGGCAGCCTCCAGAATGAATAGGATTAAATCTAAGGATGGTGACATTCTTACAAGCACAGAAAGCGTGTTAAAACGATGGAGTGAATATTTTGGAGATATGTATGATGCTGTTCAGGACGCTGCCTCCGTCTCTGACTCAGTAAGTGACTCAGAGACGGTGGAAGCATGCCAGGACATTACTATGCAAGAGATCGTATGGGCGATAAGAAGTATGAAAAACGAAAAGGCTGCGGGAATAGATAAGGTGACTGCTGAGATGATCAAATACGGTGGTCCTACCGTCTGGGACTCTTTTTGGGTCCTCTGCAATACATGTTGGAGGACCGGTAGAGTACCCGAAGACTGGCGGCGCGCGGTCATCGTGCCCTTGTATAAAGGCAAGGGCTCACGTATAGACTGCAATAGCTATAGGGCCATCAATTTGATCAGCTTAGCATCGAAGGTGTATGGTAAGATCATTGAAAGGAGAATGCAAGGGAAGTCCGAGGGAATGTTGTGGGAGGCACAAGGGGGTTTCAGATCTGGAAGAGGATGTATGGATCAAGTTTTCTCACTCCGCAACATCGTAGAGAAGCATCTGGCTGTCGGCCAGAAGGTTTTCTGCGGTTTTGTGGATTTGGAGAAAGCGTTTGATAGAGTTGTGCGAAAGAAACTTTGGGACATTTTACCCAGTTGTGGGATAGATGGGCGTCTGCTGCGTGCTTTGCAATCCATTTACTGGGATTGCAAAGCATGTGTGCGGGTGGACGGCAACATATCGCCCTGGTTCGATGTCAATATCGGCGTCAAGCAGGGTTGTGTGTTGTCAGCTCGTCTATTTATTCTATATCTGGATAAGTGTCTCCAAAGATTGAGGTCATTGAATGTGGGAATGCGCATGAGTGATCTAGTGGTGAACTGCCTGCTTTATGCAGATGACGCTGTACTTTTAGGCTCAACTCCATCTGAGCTGCAAACACTGGTCACAGTTATGAATGAAGATTGTAAGAGTATGGGCTTACATTTGAATGCGAAGAAAACTAAAGTTTTGGTATTTGAAAGAGAAGCAACCAGAACGGATGTAAGAGTTGTGGTCGATGATGTAGTGCTGGAACAAGTGGATGAGTTTGTATATCTTGGATGTGCTTTTAGCAGGGATGGAAGGTACACCACTGATGTTGAAAGAAGAGTGTGTGCAGGGAACAGAGTGAATGGAGCGTTAGGGAGATTACTTAATAGCACAATTTTAAGTCAGGGTGCCCGTCTAGCCCTGCATAATCATGTGCTTATCCCAACGCTATTGTATGGAAGTGAGAGTTGGGTATGTCAGAAAGGGCATGAAAGTAGAATCAACGCGGTTGAGATGAGGTCGCTAAGAAAAATATGTGGTGTGACACTCGCGGACCGGGTTCGTAATATCGAAGTGAGAGAGAGGTTAGGTTTGAAAGAAAGTGTCGGTGTAAAGATGAGAAAGGGCATGCTCCGTTGGTTCGGACATGTAGAAAGAATGGTAGATGAAAGGTTAACAAAACAGATATACAACGCGAATGTGGAAGGATGTAGGTACCGGGGAAGACCAAGACTGACATTCCACGATCAGATTGATCGAGTACTGTCCGAAGGTGGTGTCAAGAGTCTTCGCAACCGGCGTGTGTGTATGAAGAGAGTGATGAATGTGGAAGAAGCGAGACAAGCCTGCAAGGATCGTGATGTATGGCACTCGGTTCTCTCTGCCTACCCCGTAAGGGATCTGGCGTGAAGATATGTATGTATGTATGTATGATATCAATTGTAGATCACGCCCCAAGTATTCTTTTAAAAAAATTTTCAATGTACAGTTTTGACTTTCCTACGATTTTATTATATGTATATATAGATTATAAGCTACCTAGCAAAATTTCGCCCCCTTTATACGACGATAGAATGTTCATTAATATTTTCTTTCAGATACTTAAATATTAATAATTCACAACTATTCTTCCGTCCTTAGTAATGTTCAATGGCGAATGTTTTGAAATATAATTTTCTAGTGCTTTTTGTTCTCGTCCAATCTCCTCAGCATTCTTTCTATTTTCTTTGAACATCTGTAAAACAAAATGGAAATCAAATGAACGTATAAATTTTAAACATTTTCTCGATTCTATTATGCATCATCAAAATTAATCTTAAAATATTATTATTATTATCTTCCCCCAATGAAACATAAATAAGGAAGGGAGGCATGCTTATACTCATCACAAAAACGCTTGTCCCTGTCAAGAATCAAACCCGAGACTCGTCGATTGTGTAATCAGTATTGCGGCTTTTTAACTACTCATTAAACTTAAAATACTCCTTAAATATTAACTACTCCTTTGTATAACAATAACAAATAATAATAAATAAATATAAATATTTCTAGACAAATTACACGGATAGATCTAACCCTAAATTAAGCAAATTATTTGCTTGTGTTATGGGTGATAGTCAACGCTACTAATACATAGAAATACATATATAAATGCGGTAACATACATAATAAACACGCAAACACAGTAATACAAATCCCTGTCTGGAATTGAACCCGAGCCCCTTCGATTCGTAGTCAGGTTCGCTAACCATTCGACCAACGGGGCGGTCAAAGGTCTTGTTCGAAGATAGGTATCAGTGGAACCTAGGTGAAAAACTCTAGATTAACAAATTAATGTTATTTTATATCATACGATAGCAAATAGATGGAACCTGATGGAAAAACAACCATCACACATAGACACCAAAGATGTTAATGGTGTGTTGCTATCCGTATGGCGAGGACTTGATTCCATATGTACGATTTTACTGGCTACCCAACCCTCCAAACCGATACATGACAGTGACAAACACTGACACTATTGCGGCAGGAGTAAGTAATGCGGTGGTACCAGACCGGGGAAAGACAACGCAGAACTCCACCAACTAGTATCCACGATGGTAGTGACTCGCATAGCCAAACATTCACCTCTTATGGAAAGCCTGGCAGAACGGCAGATGTTCTATACTTTAAAACGGACTCGGACTAACGCAGGGTAAATTAATTTCTTAATTTCTCACTTCAGTGATTTTTGAATATCATAAAATAGCAAACAAGCAAATGGGTCTCCTGACGGAAAGAGTCAACCATCGCCTATAGACAACAAAGGTGTTAATGGTGCATTGCTATCTTGTGGCGAGGTTTAATGCCACATGCATAAGTTTACCGGCTATCTTCCCTCAAAACCGGAACACGACAGTGAAAAACCATGACGCTATTGCGGCAAGAATAAGTAAGGTAGTGGTACCAGAGCCGGGCCGAGATAATGCAGAACTCTACCTAGTAGCCACAATGATAGTGACTCGTATAGCCAATCGGTCGCCTTTTACGACCTGCCTGGCAGAACGGCAGTTAGCCTATTCTTCAAAGAAGCTCGATACCAACACGGGCTAAAATTATTTAATTCTAACAAAACAGACATACAACACAAATATGGAAGGATGTAAGTACTGGAAAAGACCAAGACAGACGCACCATCATGAGATTAATCAGTTGCTATGCGAAGTTTTTATCTCAAGAGTCTTCGCAACCGGGGCGTTTGTATTTTTAATTCTTCAAAGAAGCTCGATACCAACACGGGCTAAAATTATTTAATTCTAACAAAACAGACATACAACACAAATATGGAAGGATGTAAGTACTGGAAAAGACCAAGACAGACGCACCATCATGAGATTAATCAGGTGCTATGCGAAGTTTTTATCTCAAGAGTCTTCGCAACCGGGGCGTTTGTATGAAGAGAGTCATGAATGCGTAAGCAAGATAAGTCTGCAAGAATCATGACATATGGCACCCGGTTCCGGTGGGTACCATGCAAGAGTTTTGACGTGAAGATGTGTATGTACGAATATAATCCTTGACGAAAATAATCATCATAAATAAATCTAGGTATAAATCTAGATATAAATATCCTATAGACGACTTCACATATAACGACGACTATAAATATCCTATAGACAGCCTTTTAAGTTGACAATCGTCGTTTATATAAGAAAGTGTCCTACATAAAAGAAATAGGTATAAATAATTTTTAAATCTATATGACTGCTAAAGAAAACGTAGTAGCCTCATGGTCAAAAATTTGCCACAAATAGTTTTAGACCTTCAAATCGGCATACAATATACTAGGGTTTTAATGACGGGCTACAAAAATCTATGAGACTTTCGGCTTCTTTCTATTATTTTAAGCACGTATTATACTTTAAAACCTTCCTCTTGAATCACTCTGTCTATTGATGAAAACTGGCTCAAAATCAGTTGCATAGTTTAAAAGATCTAAACGAACATACAGCGAAAGTGACTTTGTTTTACACCATGTAAAGATTACGTGCAGTTTCTAAAGCCATTTGGCAATGGTACATGGTTGAACAAAGGAGAATGATGAGGCTCCATACAAAGTTGGCTTCAAACGCAACGCATGTTGCTAGATGCTTATCGTATTGTAATACATTATAAATTGCTTGTGAAATGTAAATTGTATCACGGACAGTTTTTATAATGCTAAAATTTACGAAAAACCTGCAAATATTAATATTAATTAAATTCAGAATTCTACACACAATTTTAAGCCATTCACGTCGCAATATATCGTCAATATTGATATAAAACGTTTTTGTATCTCTTATCGTAAAGATTATTTAATTTTAACCACTTAAAAGTTAAAAATTAAAATTTACAGCAAAATATTTGTTACTCGTTCGTGGAATAAATAGATGACACTCATTTGTTTATTTCTTTAGAATGATACTAAAGTAGCTTGTTACAGCCTTCTGTGTTATAATTTTCGACTATCGTAATAGATACTATAATAATTTTTATTGCATTTTATACAATAATTTGTTTAAAGTTTTGCGTATTACCTATTCGTTTTTTGACGTGAATACGTCTTTAAAATTGCCTACATAGGGGGGACAGTTCAAAAAAACAGATGATAACAAAATTGGGGGATACAATTTGGTGTTATAGCTACATAACTACCACCAACATCCAAAATCTAATTATACCACTGGATAGCTAAAGAATCAAAGCCGCCGTCCCGGCCTCCTTTGTAGAATAGGCCAACTGCCGTTCTGCCAGGCAGGTCGTAAAAGGCGACCGATTGGTTATCGAGTCACTACCATCGTGGCTACTAGGTGGTAGAGTTCTGCATTGTCTCGCCCGGGTCTGGTACCACCGCCTTACCTATTCCTGCCGCAATAGCGTCAGTGCTTGTCGCTGTCGTGTTCCGGTTTGGAGGGTAAGGTAGCCGGTAAACTTATGCATGTGGCATTAGACCTCGCCACAAGATAGCTACGCACCATTAACATCTTTGGTGTCTATAGGCGATGGTTGACTCTTTCCATCAGGAGACCCATCTGCTTGTTTGCTATCTTATGATATATAAAAAAAATAATCAAAGAATTTGATAAGCTGAACGCGGATTACGGTACTTCGCGAATAGCGGAGTAGGAAGTGCCGCCATTTTTAGTAAATTTTACTGCGTTACATATTATGGTATATCTTTAGACTCCGAGCAACTATAAAATTCGAATAAGTTATATTCGAAAGCTCTTGTAAAGATTTATTGATTGTATAATTTCAAAAAAAATTTTTTCAACGCTAATAGTAAATATATATGGCAATTAAGTGAAAAATTCAGTGCAAAATAGTAATCATCCAAAAAATCTTATAGAAGCGATAATATAAAATTCAAGGAATGTATAACGTTTTAAAGAGATTTTAAGAAGCAATCCAATGATACCCATGAATCCCCACATGAAAAAGTGAAGATGTATCGAGAACGCAAAAAGATGAGGTGTCCGAACCGATCAACGGTGGCACCTGTACACTGCTGGCCTTAAGGGCCTTTACGGCTTCACCGGTCGTGGGAGCGAGCAGAGTGCTCAGCCAGAGCTTAAAGATATGGGGTCATACACCCTCCAACCTAAGGGTTTCTCCTGTGAGACCGATCCTCAGCTTAGGGGTGGCGTCCTGATTTGTGATAAGTGGGTTAGCGGCATTGTCCCGTGTGTAAGTTAATAGTATTTTGGTATGTTTCGTTGACCACGGTCATCAGGTCATCGGGATCGGTGAAAACGTGGCGGGGCCTACGGAATTTGGTATCGGGATTAGGATCTGGGATGTAGTCTGCCGCAGTAGGTTAAGGTGTGAGTTGATGCGATTGAAATATCTTTTGGAAATATCTTGAAATGCCTAGCTAAGCTCGGCAATTCGAGATCTTTATGAAGGTCAATGTATACCACGGTGTACCCGTGACAATACGCTAGTATTTGTTTTGTACTACTTGCAACGGATGCAAATTTGTATGGAAGAGATGGGCAAACGCTACCTAGGTGTATGATAGAATAGGCCTTACGCAAATCTTGTAAAGTGTCACCTTGTGTCTAAGTGACACAAGTGCGGGACACCTGCTGTGATCGACCTATGAGTGGAGAATGAGCCCACTACACGGAATTGAAATCGGCGGTTGGTTAATTACTCTCGTATGATGAGTACGAGTCTGTCGGGCACTCCCGGCGTAGCATTCGGCATAGCTTGTATAATATGGCCTAATATGGCATGTGTATATATGTGTAATATGGTATGTGGCAGATCTTATCGAACGCCTTCGCGACGTCAAAAAATACAGCACCGGTGGGAATTTACAGCCCCGGGGCTACATTTAAAGAGTTTAAAATGTACTATGTGAGTCGGTGCACTTAAAGAGTGCAAGAATAAGCCGCTCGGAAACCGAACTGCTCATTTATTATGAGACCTTTCTGGTGAACAAATACCTTAAGGCGAGATAGTATGATTTTTTCGTAGATTTTACCTAACGTATTGATTGGGCTAGTGAAACGGTAACTACTGACATTATTTCGGGGTTTTCCCGGCTTGTGTATTTCTATGATGGTGGCGTCTTTACACTCGTCCGATAAAGCACAACCAGCTAGGAGTGCATTAAAGATGCATACTAATAGGTATATAAGGGAGGGAGGGAGGTATTTAACTACCTACTTTATTTGTGATTTTATCAGAACTCGAAACTTCTATTGCATAGGTTTTTAATTATTTCACCCACTTCTTCGGTATCGGTCGCCATCTGATAGTAGCGCCACCCTACGCTCTACTTCGCTATCCACAAGATGGACGTGGTCTAGACCATCTAGGTCCGTAGGCTACAATAACGAGGAACATTGTGATTGGAAGGACGAATGGAAAGTGTTACTACCATCGCAAGATGTTACGCATGACGTAGACGTATTCACGCAAAAGATGCACGGCTGTGTCCATGACACAGCCACAACCCGTTTTTTTTTTTTAATTTGTTTGATTAGTCATCAAGCGTACAAGTTAGATTAGTTTCATGGCTTCATTATATTGTTCCTTTTTAAAATTTACTTGTTATTAAAAAGTGTCCGTTGAATCCTAATGTGGGGTTGTTGTACATTAAATTAATTTGATAATTTCAGCTGACGTTATTCTTGTAGCAATTTTAAGCCGATCTCATCAATCTCTTTTACAGACAAAAATCTGCATGCTATATAGTTAGAAAGAGTTGACCAAATAAGTCATTTCTACACGGGACCACTAACGTATCCCTATGCATATAAATATATGCATAGTCTTGCCTAAATCCACTACTTACATTTACACTACTACTTGCCATTTATTTTGAGTGCCTCGTTGATGTAAAGGTTAACTTAATTGGCTCCGATCACGAAGTATCAGATTTTATTCATGGTTGTTGGGTTTTTTCATTAAAAAAAAAATCAGTGGAGATTCTGATTTAATTTACGATATATGAAGCAGTTTTTAAGGAAAAGAAAGTTATTTTTAAATTTGAAGTATTGAAACAAATGGTAATATTTGAAAACCTGCAACTTTTGAAAACTCGTTACAATTTTAATTTTTTTAACCGTATTTGACGCAGTTTTTTAAGTAATAAAATAATGTAGAAAGTCAAAAATCAATTGGTTAAAAACTTTTGAATTTATGTCGAAAAAAAGATTATTTTTTTTAATTTTTCGTTAGCAATAACTTCCAAAAGGATAAATCGACTTTGATGTGAGTTATGGCATTAGACGCAACTTTTTTTTAAAAAAAGGACAAGGCTTTGACAAAGGAAAAAATGGATGGGCTCCGTCCCAATCTCCCAACACACATGGAACTGATACCAAAGTGTTCTTAAAGTGCACCCTATCTGTGCAAAACTCTTTGTTTTAGATAAACCGTGGGAATATATTAAAAAAACAATTAGTAACTATTAATTAACGTATATTTTTAATGTTACTCTTGCAAGTTATTTTAACATTATGGTTGTATTACAGTACAAAATATGATTTAGTAATTAAACAAAATATATAAAATGCTTTTCAACGGGTACCTAGTTATTATATATAATATATTATTATATAATATTATGGATATAAATGATTTATGTTCTTACAATATTTACAGTAGGCAAATAGAAATAGTGAAGGACTGTTTCACAACCGCTAAAAGGAGTAAAGTTCTAAATAAGCTTCTTAGAACTATTTTCCTGAGCCAAATCATTTCATATTTTCAAAAAGTCTAAGTTTGACGGAACACAATCGAATGCCATCACCCGCTTTACGATCGATTAAGCCATTCAAAAGTTATGAGAGGCTTACATACACATATACACACACATTCATATATACATACATACTGATGTCATCGTGTATATAAATAGAAATGGTTTCTAGGACCTCAGAACGTGGAGATCTGGTGAAAACTCGATTTTCAATAAATCAGTAACTTCTTTTAACGTGAAGTAAAAAAAGATTTTCAAACTGTTTCTAATAAATTTTGGGAACAACCCTCATATATGTTTGTATTAAGGGAGCATATAATGAGTTTATCTATCGGACAGGGTTTTGTTTTTAAGTGTATAACGCTTTGTTATATTTTTTTTGAATAGCTGCGTGCAATGAACAGCTCTAATATGTGAAAAACTACTTACAGTAAAACCATCTCCACCCTCTGCTAAATAAACGGGCGCCACCATGTGGTAGTATTTTTCTGTTTCCAAGGGCATGTTCTCTTTTCCAACAAATACTGATGAGACTCGTTGGCCCTCTGGTTTGCTTACGTTATACATTACCCGAATACCTGTAAAAATGTTAAATTTGTGATAATTAATAAACGAGACATTTGTCGGTGATGTGCGATGTCGCATGGTCGTTCTAAGACTGAAATCTATATAGCATACTCAAATTTATACGCGAACTAGCTTTTATCTAGTTCTACTCTGTTAAATGTTATTTTTCTTGTCTGCAGTGTTCTCTATTGAAAAACACTAGCATCTTGTGGCAGTATTTTTTAAGGGCGTCTTATTTTTTCCAACTCGTTCGGCCCTCAATGATATTTCTATTGGAATATCTGTGAAAAAAATATCAAGTTTTTGGGGAGCACTAAAAGCACGTGCAATATTTTCTCATGCGTTTTTAGTGCTCCCACCGATAACTCAGCAATTGGGGACAATTGTGTAGGCCCGAGCTCTTTTGAAGATTAGATCAACTGTCGATCTACCAGGCAGGTCGTAAAAGGCGACCGATTGGCCATATGTGTCACTACTATCGTGACTACTAGAGGGTAGAGTTCCGCCACGTCTCGTCCGGGTATTTGGTACCACTGTCTTAGCTATTCTTGGCTGAATAGCGTCAATACTTGTCATTTTAGTTTCCGGTTTGGAAGGTAAAGTAGCCGGTAGATTAATGCATGTGGCATTGCCATACCACTACACGGATAGCAACACACCATTAAGAAGCAGATAGGTCAGGCAAAAGGTTCTAATGGAAAGAGTCAACCATCGCCTATAGACAACAAAGATGTTAATAGTAAGTTGCTATCTTATGGCGAGATCTAATGTCACATGCATAAGTTTACTGACTACCTTACCCTCAAAACCAGAACACGACAGTTACTTGCACTGACGTTGTTGCGGCCGGAATAGGTACGGCGGTGGTACCAGACCCGGGCGAGACAATGCAGAACTCTATCACTTAGTAGCCACGATGGTAGTGACTCGCACAGCCAAGCCTATTACGACCTGCCTGGCTGAACGGCAGTTAGTCTTTTCTACAAAGGAGCCCGGGACCCACACGGGAAGAAAATTATCGCATATTTATAGTAACTAGCGATCGCCTTTGGCCGAAATTCAACCATAGACTATACAGTTAAATCTCTTTTAAGTTTGACAACTGACATCCGTAAAGGAAATAATAGGCCTTTTCATCACAAAAATTTTTTGTGCGCATGCGTCAGAATCAGCCATCTTTTTCGTACTGTTTTTTATAAACAACCATGCTAAATTGTCCGCTATCCGTGTATCAAAAATTAAAATATAAATCAAAGTTGATTAATTGTAAAAAAAGTGAAAAAAAAAAAAATAAGTAGTAAGTCAAAATAATCGGAAAAAAATTTTTGTACTCCATTATAATTATGTTGTCTGTACGAAAAGGAACAACAAAACGGTGTTGTTATGGAGTATGTAAAAGTGATACACGATACAAATCATTTAAAACCAATAGATTCTATTTTATAAATTTTCCAAAGCCTTGTCTTGAATATCGAAAAAAAATAATCAAATCATCAAGCAAATTACACATTAAAGCATGTGTAAAATGTGCGAAATGTGAGTTATGGGTGAAAAAATGTGGCAGAAGTGACCGAGGTTTTAGATCTATTGATAATGTTACTAAGGATACTTATATTTGCTCACTACATTTTCTTGGAGAAAGTGGTCCAACTGAACAAAACCCTGATCCTTTAAGCTATCAAGAGTTTCAACATATTGATAAATCAATTAATAACCTCTAACCTCTCAATCAGCTCACTTTTTTTCCCTTTTTGCGGACGCCCATGACATTTTAGCCACCTTTTCAATTGTTCACAATTATGAGCTTCAACTGAATCATAAATAAGTGAAGCACCATCGATGGTTTTTTCCAATAATTTATTTCTTTGTGGAGATAATAGTCCTTGTCCAGCCATTGTTGATTAAAACAGTACGAATTTTTTGAATTACCGCCGTTTCAACATGGCGGCTACGCTTGCGCTCATCTGATGATGAAAAGGCCTATTATCATGTATGTCACATGAATATAGTGTGTGTAATGTTTATTTTTAATTTTATGTACTTCCAATGCTTTTTATTAAAAACTAGTTGACCCGGCACACGTTGTTTTGCCATACATATTAGGATTTAATATAAGTATACGGGTTTGTCCTTCCAGCCAGGCGTAATAGTGGAGGGCCTGGGGGTTTTCACCTCGGATTAGAGTTATAGTGAATTAATTAATATGATGGATGTGGGATATTGTTTTTTAAACTATAAATTGCAATGTTTACCCAAAATTTTTTTGTGCACTCCATTGTTTCATTGTTTAAACAAATTATTATGATAAATTTAATGTTTGACCATATATTTTCACTTTAAACAGTATTTTTTTATTAATATGTTAAATCTTACCTGAGTAGACATATAAGAACATTTTTCAAAGATACCTGTGTATAAAAATAGCAGTAGGGATTTTGAACAGGTAGAAAAACGTGGAGGGGAGAGCGGAGCGACAGCTGCTATGTACAATGGAATTTCTCGGCTAGTTTAGTTGCAAGTAATACGTGTTCTGTGAATATTGTGCTTCTATAACAGTGAAAATTTGATTTTTTATTGAAAAATTCTTGTATATTTTTGTACTGGAAGATGTATTGAAGAAGACGTTTTTATATTGAACTAGCTGACCCGCGCAGCTTCGCCCGCGGGTATATTAATAAGTCGTCCAAATAGCTTTTAATAAAAATTTCATCCCCTATTTTTTTTTCTATCTAAGTCCTCCAGGGACTGATTTTTGAAAAAAAAATTAGCCTATGTTTGACCCCGGATCTTCAACTATACCCATGCCAAATTTCATGAAAATCGGTCTAGCGGTTTAGCCGTGAAAGCGTAACAGACAGACAGGCTTTCCCATTTATAATATTAGTATGGAATGATTTGTCAATTGTTTTTTATCACACATCAAAGTTCTACGTACGCAACGAAAATAGAATTAAGTCGGAAAGATTTTAGAGCGATGATTTTTTATGATTTTAAAAGTTCTCTTTCTCCGCAAGACTGTACTGCTCTCTTCAAAATGCTTTTGGGAGAGAAGCACCTTGTTTGAGCACCGTGAGGCGATGGTTCGCTGAATTTAAGAGAGGTCGAGTTTCTTTACATGACGAATTTCGAGAAGGGCGGCCTTCAACTACCGTCAACGAAAATAATGTGGCTACTGTTAAGCGGTTAATTGAAGAAAACCCCCGGATTACCTATGAGACAATTCGAGGACTATTGGGGATTGGTATGAGCTAAATTCAGAAAATTTTACACGAAGAATTGAAAGTTCGGAAACTTTGTTGTCGTTGGATCCCTCATGAACTGACAGCGGAGCAAAAGCAGGCTCACATGGAATGGTGCTCACAGATGCTACTAAAGTACGACCACAGACATTCTAATGCTGTTTATAACATCGTCACAAGAGACGAAACGTGGATTTATTGTTTTGAACCCGAAAAAAAACAGCAATATTGTGATTGGGTCTTTGAAAATGAAAACAGGCCAACAAAAGTGAGACAGGCGAGAAACGTTGGTAAAAAAATGATCGCGTTTTTTTTCTCAGCTACGGGTCCCATCTGTACAATTCCACTTGAAGATCAAAAGAGTGTTATGTTAATGCCGAGTGGTATTCTACAATTTGTTTACCCAGGGTGTTAGAAAAATTTCGCGAAAGACGACTCAAAACCCGGGACTTCACGTGGCCAACGCCAACGCCAGACCATTAGACCACAGAGCTTTTCTTTTTCTTCTTTCCTACTTTCTCACTTCCCAAGTCGGACAACATAAAAAAAGCGTTTTTTCAGTTTTCTAATAAACACAAAGTTTGCCGGGATTGAAAAGTGCCCGATTGTCGATAGGCTTACCACCTATCACATTTCTGAGACCAAGTATCTTCGGCTAATCATGAATGCACTTGTGGTACCGCTGCCTACCCCTTCGGGGATACGGGCGTGAATGTACATACCTGCTCTACTTACCTTACTTCCCAACCACCCTTGTCATCCTACAATGATTGCATTAGAAAGGTAGGGTGGAAAGATTTAGTAAGAAGGACCTAGCCAAATCTTTCCACCGACCCGTATTTAACGTTAACGTAAGGTAAACGTAACGTAAACGTAACGTAAACGTAACGTAAACGTAACGTAAACGTAACGTAAACGTAACGTAAACGTAACGTAAACGTAACGTAAACGTAACGTAAACGTAACGTAAACGTAACGTAAACGTAACGTAAACGTAACGTAAACGTAACGTAACGTAAACGTAACGTAAACGTAACGTAAAGATAAGCGTAACGTAAACGTAACGTGAACGTAACGTGAACGTAACGTGAACGTAACGTAAACATAACGTAAACGAAATGAAACGTGAACGTAACGTAAACGTAACGTGAACGTAATGTAAACGTAACGAGAACGTGACGTAAACTTAAAGTAAACGTAACGTAAACGTAGCGTAAACGCAACGTGAACGTAACGTAAACGTAACGCAAACGTAACGTAAACGTAACGTAACGTAGACGTAACGTAAACGTAACGTAAACGTAACGTAAACGTAACGTAAACGTAACGTAAACGTAACGTAAACGTAACGTAAACGTAACGTAAACGTAACGTAAACGTAACGTAAACGTAACGTAAACGTAACGTAAACGTAACGTGAACCTAACGTGAACGTAACGGGAACGTAACGGGAACGTAACGTGAACGTAACGTGAACGTAACGTGAACGTAACGTGAACGTAACGTGAACGTAACGTGAACGTAACGGGAACGTAACGGCAACGTCACGTGAACGTAACGTGAACGTAACGTGAACGTAACGTGAAAGTAACGTGAACGTAACGTGAACGTAACGTGAACGTAACGAGAACGTAACGTACACGTAACGTAAACGTAACGTAACGTAAACGTAACGTAAACGTAACGTAAACGTAACGTAAACGTAACGTAAACGTAACGTAAACGTAACGTAAACGTAACGTAAACGTAACGTAAACGTAACGTAAACGTAACGTAAACGAAACGTAACGTAAATGTAACGTAAACGTAACGTAAACGTAACGTAAACGTAACGTAAACGTAACGTAAACGTAACGTAAACGTAGCGTAAACGTAACGTAAACGTAACGTAAACGTAACGTAAACGTAACGTAAACGTAACGTAAACGAAACGTAACGTAAATGTAACGTAAACGTAACGTAAACGTAACGTCACCGTAACGTAAACGTAACGTAAACGTTTCTTTTTTTGAAAATATTACTATGCAACTCAACAGCAGTGTCAAGCGGCGAATAGTGCTAGTCTTTGAAAAATGTTCCTATATGTCGACTCAGGTAAGATTTAACATATAAATAAAAAAATTTCAAACATTAATTTTTCATAATAATTTGTTTAAACAATGAAACAATGGAGTGCACAAAAAATTTTGGGTAAACTAGTCATCAGTCAGTCTGTTTCTAACAAGGAAGTTACATTCTACCCGGAATATTCACACGCGCTTCAAAATCGTTCCGAAGAGTACCACGACATGAGTGGAGTGTGTATCTTTCTACTAAATAAAGCGTCAATCGCCATATATAAGTGCGCCCATGCGTAGTTTGCAAATTACTACTAAGTAATTCTACTAATTTGAGAAACAGTTTTTGCATTGCATAAGTAATTACATAATAATTAAAATAAGCACATTTTACAACTCATTATGTTAATTACAATACATTTTATGCTAATGTATCTATCGACGTGTATGAATAAAAGGGATTTAACGATTACCGAATATATAAAAATCTACCATCCGAAAGTTTTATTTACACTGGCAATCGCAAGAAAGGGACAACATCCACTCATGTCGTTGTCTTGCTCAGAACGTTTTTCCTCTCTGTTATGTAAGAAACAAATGTCAAATTTATTAAGAACGAAATAAAGTACATTTTTATTTTTCTAATATTGCTTCGTAACAATTCCAGTTATCGTATATAAGTTCCTTGGTTTCTAATGAGTCACAGACAAATAAAACTTAATGGTGCGATACTATCCATATGACAGAGATGGATTGCCAAATTCATAACCTTACCGGCTAGCTTACCCTTCATACACCGATTCTATTGCTACAGGAATAGGTAAGGTGTAATTTTCAGTCAGTTTCGCCCATTATAAAAATATAATATTATTTATTTATAAAAATCACTGATGATATACGGTGGGCCATGAATAAAAGAAAGATCACGCTTCTTACTCTCCTTTATTTCAGCAATGCGTTCAACTGTGTAGACCATGATATTTTAAACGCTATTCTTCGTTCCTTAAATTTATGCCAATCAGCAACGGCCTGGTTCGCGTTGTATCGTGGGCGTCAACAACAAACTCGAACTCATGAAATGCAGTCGGACTGGTGTGATGTTGTTAGCGGTGTTCCGCAAGGTGGTGTGTTATCTCCTTTACTTTTCTCATATACAGCATTGTGTCTACCATTTGTATGCAGACGATTTGCAGCTTCATCTATCGTTAAGCCAAACGATCTAGATAAAGGCATCGCAAATATGAACGCTGACTAATATGCAGTCTGCACTTGGGCAAAAAACTATGGATTTATGTTGAATCCCGATAAGACGCAGGTAATGCAATGCAATTTGATTTGGAGACACTTACCCCTGTGACTCTTAACGGTAAAAGTCTTTCTTATCTTACGTCCGTAAAAAACTTATATACGATAAGCTATTGGTATTTATATGACCAATAGCTTATCGTGGTCACTTCAAGTAAGTGAACTTAGTCGTAAATTTTTTGCATGAATGCATGCACTAAAACGTCTACAAAATTTTTTACTCTTAAAAACTAAAATTACACTAGTTAATGCATTGTTGTTGCCTATCCTAGATTACGCGGATATTTGTTACACTGATATTACCGATGAATTATTAAATAAACTTAAACGGCTGCTCAATTTATAAAATGGAAATGGCTAAATATTCGTTTTCGGCGGGACAATCACGTTTTATCATGTTTATTTAACATTCTGAATAATCAATTATTTCCAGTATATCTAAAAGAACGTTTTGCATATATTTCAAATCAGGCTTCAGCGGTCTTTTCACTCAAGTACGCTGATGTATCCAGACAATACGGCAACATATTTTAATTCCTTCACTGTTACTGCGATAAGATTATGGAATGATCATCCCCCTATGTGTGAATTATCTACATTATCAATTTTTAAAACTGCAGTATATGATCACTTTTTAAAACCTCAGAATCCTTAATTTTGTATATGTGTGTATTTTATATCATATTTATGTAATTAAATATTATGAGCATATTTCTATAGTTACTATTGAGTATCGGTGTAAATATATTTTCTCTATATAAGTAGTCAACTTACATTTATTTATATCATTAATTGTAAGTATTATTTATACTGAGGTTCTTATAATGCTTATATGATTTTTGTAGAATATTCTTAATAATATGTTAGTTATGATAAATTGGTATCTAGTGTTTAGTTTTATTAATAGCTCGTAATTATTATAAACTTCTCAAGCTTTTTCTCGCAGCATCATGGAAGGTAAACTGTGAGAAAATACTTAATAGCATTAAGTTACTCCTTTGTATCATTATGTGCAATAAAATATTTGAATAAATAAATAAATAAATAAGGTTTCAATACAAAACTCAGATGAGACTACACAACTCTACTATTTAGTAACTAGTCGTAATGTTAGTGTCACTTTATTAGGCTTTTCTCGCATTTTAAGAGCTGCCTAGCAGTAAGGCAGTTAATCCAGTCTATAAGGGGCCCGTAACAATACGGGGAAAAGCCACTCGCATATTTTATAGCATATTGTTTCATACTAATACTTGTAATTATAATACTAACCGGATACTTGTAAAACATATGGTCCTTTAAAGGGGTCAAGCTCCCAAGCGTTGCTGAAACCCCTTTCCAATGCTTCCAGAAGATATTTTCCCTGTAGCTCAAATACCTCGATGCGGCCGTCGAATGGCACTACTTCAAAAATAGTGCCCTTAGTTATATCTGCAACACAACATACATAAGTTATACATAAACAAACCATATTGTTCTTATCTCAAATCGGGACATTAAATTGATCTGAACTATCCAAGCAAAAAATTATAGGATAGGATATATCTAAATATTTTCATAAGGAGAACCAATATTGGATATCAATGTTAAGTTGGATATAAGTCATTTTTTTTTAATATTTTGAAATATTTGTTTTTCCTTTAAAAATATTTTTTTTTTGTGTTCGGTTCATATCTAAGCGAATATTTATCAAATTATTTAAATAGTATTGCCGACAAACTGGAATATAATTTAAAACTTTTTATGCCTTCATTTTACATATTTTTCTAAAACGGTTAATTTTTATGTCGCTGAAATATACTTGGGGAACCGGGACAGAGTAATTAAAAACAGGATACTCCCGTTTAAAACGGGAAGTATGGTCATGTCAGTTATACTGATTGACTGATAAGTTTGATATAAAGTTCAATATGAAGGTTACGATAGTTAATGGTTATATATAAACAATACATAAATAATAATTAAATATTCACGGGACAAATTACACTTAAAGATCTGACCCCAAAGTAAGCAAATTATTTACTTGTGTTATGGGTGTTAGTCAACGATACTAATATACAGAATTACATATATAAATACTAGAATATATTTAATAAACACACAAACCCAGAAATACAAACGTTTATGCTCATCACACAAATGCTTGTCCCCGTCGGGGATCGCACCCGAGCCCCGTTGATTGCGTTGTTAGGGTCGCTAGCCACTCGACCAACGGGGCGGTCAAATAAAGATATAATAAAATGAGAATATTGCTTAACTATATACTAAACCTTAACGAAATTAGTGTAGTTATATTCAAAAGTTTTGGTCACCGCACGTTGGACTAACCAGAGTCGTACTAAAACTCAAATAGGTACGTTTTAGCCGATTTTAACGAAAATTATTAAGCAGTGGAACACGCAATAACGCAAATGATAGCGCACTTATTTTTTATGTATTTCGTATTTAAAAATGTTTTCCAAAAATACTCGAATTTGCAAAAAAATAGCGAGTGAAGCTTGGTCACCGGGTGTGGACAATATTTGGATTTTGCTATTTGTCTACTGATATTTATTTGTTTATTTTTATTCAGAATAGGCCCTAATAAACATAGATAACCGTTTCGCAATTTTGCGTCGCTGACCTTAAGCTGTATAGATTTAATAAGCTGTACGAGTGTATTCCAATACACAGTTCGGTCTAAAAAGTGCATTTCTTCGGTTGACCTTACTAAAAGGTTAAGTTGATGGCGCGAAGACATATTTATAAATAAGATGTGTTGGTTCCGGGCTCCTTTGAAGATTAGACCAACTGCGGTTCTGCTAGGCATGTCGTAAAAGGCGACCGATTGGCTATGCAAGTCACTAACATCATAGCTACTAGGTGGTAGAGTTCTGCATTGTCTAGCTCGGGTCTGGTACAACCGCCTTACCTATTCCTGCCGCAATAGCGTCAGTGCTTGTCACTGTCGTGTTCCGGTTTGGAGGGTGGGGTAGCCGGTAAACTTATGCATGTGGCATTAGCCCTCGCCACAAAATAGCCAACGCACTATTAACACGTTTGGTGTCTACAGGCGATGGTTGACTCTTTCCATCAGGAGACCCATCTGCTTCCCAATCCCATCCCAAAAAAAAACCGCAAATATTTACCTCCACTCAAAATGGATGATTTAAAACTTCCACGTTGTTCGAGCCCTATATAATCGCTTACAGATTTTACTGAGTTTGCCTGAAACAAGAAAACATTTTGGAAAGCAAATAATGCAACCACGAATTAAATGGATACGCCTTTCAATACAATTTCTTAGTTTGTCAGTGTAGCTAGCAATTACACACAGAAATAGAGTAATATTACTTACGATGATGAAATAAAATCACTTCAAGGAGTAATTTATAAACCTCGTCATCTTATTCGGTTCGGTAAAACAGTACAACATGGTTTATTTCTATTTTTTCACAATATAATATGAAATTTTTGACAGTTTTTTTTTTAATATTAGAGGGGACAAACGAGCAGGGGATGCATCTGATGGTAAGTGATCACCGCCATCCATGAACATCTGCGATACCGGGGGTCTTGCAGCTGAGTTTCCAGCCTTTTAAGAATGAATAAACTCGTTTCTTGAGAGTCCCCAAGTCGTATCCGTTTGGAAACACCTCCGCAGATCATTATTGATTCTACAAAAGAGTAGTGCGAGGCGCAAAAGCGCACGGTTGTGGATTTCCAGACATCGAGTTGGTGAGGATGGAACTTTAAATTTTGACGCGATGTCCGATGATGGAATTTAGCAGCAGGAATATTTTTATATTTTTATTACTAGGAAGTATTTTTTTGTTATAGTGGCAACGGATCGGATCGGGTCTCATTCTAAAATTGCAATAAAAATGTCCCAGTTACACATCACAAGAATATACATGGGGCACACTAAAAATTTTGCACTTCTAGCTAATCGGAACTATTTGAATTTCGAATGTTATATTTTTAAAACGTTGCAACCTTCCTAGTAATAAAAAAACAGTTGGCGGGAAATGGTTTGTCAATTGTTTTTTATCACACATCAAAGTTCTACGTACGCAGCAGAAATTAAATTAAGTCGAAAAGATTTTAGAGCGATGATTTTTTATGATTTTAAAAGTTGTCTGTCTCCACAAGATTGTGCCGCTCGTCTTCAAAATGCTTTTGAAGAACAGGCCAACAAAATTGAGATAGGCGAGAAACGTTGGTAAAAAAATTATCGCGCTTTTTTTCTCAACTACGGGTCCCATCTGTACAATTCTACTTGAAGATCAAAAGAGTGTTAATGCCGAGTGGTATTCTACCATTTGTTTACCCAGGGTGTTAGAAAAAGGTCACGAAAGACGACTCAAAAGCCGCATTCTCTTATACCATGATAACGCTTCTTCACACACGGCCAACAAAACAAAAATCATTTTTAGCTTCCGAAAAAGTACATCTAGTCACTCATCCTGCGCATAGCCCCGACCTAGCACCCTGTGATTTCTGTATTTTTCCCTAAATCAAAGATTTGATGAGAGGTTTTACTTTAACCAACTCCGAAGAGGCAGTGATAGCGTTCAATCAGCACGTAGAAAACATGCTTTCAGATCTGTGGTCCTGTTTTAAAAAATGGTTCGATCGCATTAAAAAATGTTTAAAATGGAAAGGAGATTATTTTGAAAAGCAATAAACGTAATATTTTGGTTATAACATGTTGTTTTTTTTAAGTGACGCAAAACTTATAGTGTGACCTACGTATTATATGTTAATATATTTAACATATATATATTATATGTTAATTCATCCATTATTAATATTATTTTGAAACTTTAGTTAAATAAATTGTCAAGCAGCCGTAAGAGGTAATATTTGGATCCTCATTTTTTAATATAATATAAAAAAACTTACATAATCCACTAAATTATCAACTACCAGATCTCCAAGAGTACACTCTCCAAGAACACAATCGTCCAAACTCAATGTAGTCTCCGTCCTTCCTATAACATCATCCTCGGCTTCGTGAACCATTTTTGCATATGGTGCCAATTTTTCTTTTATTCTTTCATCTAAAATAATATATATTAACTCATTTGGGGTAGGTAGAGTAAACAAAGTATACCAGATGTTCTGTTTCACTATAATTCACCGGTTCGTCAGTTAGTAAATATTGGGGATTTTAATCCTAGTATTTAACTGATCTGAATTATCTATTGGTGCTTGCGGTATCAAGATCTATAAATTTTACGTTGTTATGCCAAGCCAATTTAAATTCATTATCCCTGGCTCGAAACACAAAAATAAATACATGTAATAATAATAAATAAATATTTGCTGTAAAGTCACGCGAACTAATTTAAACTCTCAATCAAATAATTTGAGTCGTTGTGAGTCAACAATACGCAAGAATCCATAAATGAATACAATTTAAGACTCAAACCCAGTATTACAAACATTAAATCACACATTTAATGTTTGTAATACTGGGATAAGTTGGGAATAAGTTGATTCGGATCACTTTAGATTCGGAAATACGAGTAGAATCTGGCTGGGCACATTGCTCGGCCATTAGATCGTCACCGCTGTTAAAGAATTTCAAGCTCATTTTATCAGGTATTATCATTCTTTTCCCGGTTTTTAATATTTCTATATTAGAAATTACTAAAAAGTCCTTTTTTCGCCAGATCCCTTACGGGGTAGGCAGAGAGAACCGAGTGCCATACATCACGATCCTTGCAGGCTTGTCTCGCTTCCTCCACATTCATCACTCTCTTCATACACACACGCTGGTTGCGAAGACTCTTGACACCACCTTTGGACAGTACTCGATCAATCTGATCGTGGTATGTCAGTGTTGGTCTTCCCTGGTACCTACATCCTTCCACATTCGCATTGTATATCTGTTTTGTTAACCTTTCATCTACCATTCTTTCTACATGTCCGAATCAACGGAGCATGCCCTTTCTCATCTTTACACCGACACTTTCTTTCAAACCTAACCTTTCTCTCACTTTTTTCGATCTTTCCAGCATATCTTAATTAAGCTTTAATTTGAAGATAATATTATGCAGGAACTATAGGCTATAAGTGCGTACAAATCCTGACGATATAAGATGAATGATAATATTGCTAATTGAGTACTTTCAAAACTCAAAAGTTTCATCCTATCTCTAGATGCCGGGACATCATAAGTGACTTTCTAGCAGCACTTTTTGCTCAATACTAATTTTCTGTGGAATCGCTTGTAAAAAGGGTACTTCTGAACGGATACAACCTAAGGCCGTTCAAGTAAGAACATACTTATATTTAGCAACGCAATTTTATGTCGGCTGGTGGTGGAGATGTCCATGAGTGTGCAGATATCTTCTATTAAAATATAATATATAGTAACGTTACCTTCTTGATATGATCTGTTAAGGAAAATTGGGCCACCCTCCCATTTTATGTAGTCGCCACAATAATTGAAATATACAGAAAGGTCTCCCATATACTTTGTAAACGCTGATGCTTGAACTATCACAACCTGAAATTTTAAATAAAATAATATTGCTCACGACTCCAATAAGTTTCCTTTTTATATCATAGAGTACACAAGCTATGTTATTTAGCGCTGTCAACATTACCAATTTAATCTGAGCCCGAATTATAGCACCTGAATTATAGTAAGTGAATTCAACCACTTCTAGTAGTATATATATATATAGCATAGTAGTAGTATAGTAGTATGTATATAATATAGCTAGGCGAAACGCACGCCCATTTTTAAAAAGGAACTGCTTCAACTTAAAAAAATATTGCGTGAGTACACTGACATATTATTACTAAAATCGTAACAAAAATGTCCCAGTTACACATCACAAGAATATAGTATACGTTAACAAGGTAATTTGAATACTAAATCATTATATCAAGGTTTAATTTCGACTAAAGTAGAATTGTAGCTCTTTTTGCGTTTTGTAGCTCATTTGACTCGGCCATTTTTTAGCGCAGACCCGACGTCCATAGTAATGTTAATGCATGAGTAGACCAATTTTTTACATAAGCAATCAAATTTTGGGCAATGAAAAAAATTCCTGTATCGTTACTAGCAGTGTTGATAGACATCACCCTTATTGAATTGACTAACTATTACTCGTTCCTGTTGACAAAAACCACGTACTTTCATATTAACTTGCAGGAGCCCTAACACGTCTTTAATTCGGCCCTGCTTCAAAATTCATTTTAAGCTCTTCTTAGGGTAAAGAAAATAGAGCCCGTTATAATTCTAAGTAAATGTAAACCGATGTCGATGGTAAAATTCAGAGTTAGATATTAATCTCAGCAATTACTCACGACCAACCATCTCACGACACTCACTATGGTGATGAATAGCGATAGGATAAGTGACCTACCACCTGATAATTATATAGTCTGCAGGATACCACACAAATTTTTAAATAGAGAATACATACTTGAAACCTTGTGGTGGGTTCCCTTTGACACGTGTCTAACAAATTTTCTATCAATGACTTGCTTTAAAGTGTTGCGAGACAGAAACCCCGTGATAACGTCATATATAACCTATCGGTCTAAAACAACGCAGCAACGATTTTGTCGGAAACTATGACATATGAGTATTCTTTTAGTAGAGAATAGATCTAGAAAGACCACATTGGCAGCCTAAAATCTGATGGTAGTCGGGTGTCGCAAATATGAATCCTAATTAATGGAGATATTTATAAGCCGATTCAGGCATGCGTGCGCTACTATCAAGCTAACAAGCGCTGATCTAATGCTTATTTTATTCTATCGACTGCTGCATATATTTTATGATTGAGCTATTATATAACTCAGGTCCGCGATCAAACTTGTTTCTTAATAAGACCGGTAGTCGTTAAAAGTCGAAAAATAAATCATCCGCTGAAGCCTATAGACACCAATAAACCGGTAAATCGTAATTATTCTGAGCGCCTATATTAACTAAATACATATTTAAAAATACATAATAATTATTATTATTCAACGAGTTACGTAGATTCTGCGTAAACAATGTAACCTTCGATATCAACCGGTGTTTTTATTTTTTATTTTTAGAGGAACCATCTGATTATTTCTTTTGCAAATCTTCGAGGTCGGTTTATTAATTTATGCTGTCGAAAGACAGAAACATGTCGTTGTTTCTTTCTGGACCGGAAACCCTTACAAGATAGTGACAAGCACCGTTTTTTCGGAATGAATTTAATCAGTTGGTCCAAATGACTCTTGCTACGAAACCAAGCTTTTCGGACGAGCCGAGTGCTACACCAGAGTTTAAATTAAGTAGACTAAGAGCCCGCCCTAAGGGTGTCTCCTGTGAGACCGAACCTTGGCTTAGGGCAGTATCTTAACGATCAGTTGAAGAGTAATCGGCATTAGGATATCGACTTGTTAATAACTTTTAATCAGCATTTCGAGTGTTGGTTAACCGAAACAGTGGTCCCAATTTCGACGCTTCATACTCATAGAATTCGATTGTTGAAAATCGTTGTTGTTTTTGGTCAGGCACATTTTAGGGCATTGTCTTACTATAAATATTATGATATAAAACTCCTAAGTTCATTTGCGTGCGTAATATAAGCGTTTCAATTTTTTTTTTATGGAAGAAAACATTAAAATCCATTTTATTCCGGATTGACAGCAACTGAAAGCTTGGAATTCACAGAGATTGTTGTCTTACATGAGACGCATCCTACAAGCTATAACAACTCTGCCCGTACTTGCCCGTTTGGACATAATTTACATTAATGTGAATTTTTCTATGGCCGAAATCATTCAATTTAATTTATTCGAAACTGATTACAACTGACACCTTAACATTCACAGAGATTGTTGTCCTACTCAAGACGAATACTACAAGTTATTTATAGTTATAGCTTGGGATTCTTGCGTGAGTTACTCTGAGTGGTTACAAAGAGGACTGGATAAGGTCCAGCAACTTTCTTTCCACACGACGATGATCTGTTCCATAATAACGACTGAAATGTTTTTTTTTTAATTCACGAATACTATGAAACCCCCTAAAACAAAACTTTTCTTACACTGAACAGGAATGTGGTATGTTAGTTTGCTAACCTTAAAAAATTGTTTGGCAACTTGTTGCCTACGAGAAGAACAATGTACTCTTTTTTATACTATTAGACAGCAAATAAGCAGTTGGCTCTCCTGATGGAAAGAGAAACCATCGCTTACAGACACCAAAGATATTAATGGTGCGTTGATATCCATTTGGCGGGTAATGTCACATGCATATGTCTACGGGCTACCTTACCCTCCAAACTGAAACATGACAATGACAAATATTAACGCTATTGCGGCAGGAATAGGTAAGGTGATGGTACCAAATTCTCGGGCCAGACATTGCAGAACTTGAGATAATTATAACGTGGATCTTGCAAATTATTTAGCTATTTCTAGCCTTAAAGTAAAATTATAAATCTCACTTCATCCATAATTACGTGATTTTAGAAATTAATACTCAAAATACAGAGGAACTTTGTACACAATTCCGTTCATCATAGCACACTGGCAATTGGGCGCAGCGAGCTTGGCTGAATCGCATCGTATTCAACGAAATCCACCGCATAAAAATCCGCTCCGATACACCCCGCCACAGCGTGCGATAGTTCGTTAGTTAGATATGAAATGTATGATTCGCTTTCATAATCCGCGGATTTTCGCAATGTGGCCCCGCCCCGGCCCGTTGCGTCCCGTCCCAGTGTGTTCGATCCTTAAAGGTTATGCGTTACACTGTTAAGGAAAGTTATCTGTTTGTTTGCTATTAAGTTACAGTTTACCAACTTTTTGCCTACAAGAACAAGACATTTTAATTTAATCATTTTTTTTTTCTTTTATTTTATGGCTTATGACATTTTATTAAATACCTCATGCTTCTTGCGTGAGTTATTGCGAGTAGTCTCAATGAAAACTGGATAAGGTCCAACTACTTCCTCTCCACTCGGCGATGGTCCGTTCCACAACAACGAATGTGTATGCCCACCGACAATTATATCAACATTTTCACCGTAGTCTCGTGCCAATTCCCTGCAAATTTTAGTATACCAAATTAATCATCAACAAACATCATCAGAATCTAAAAAGACCTAAGATATTAACTTTACGAAATAGTAAATTACTAAGTAAGTAAACTTTAAATTGCAATCGTTTTTAACAAGAATACTCTTCTGCCGGGGCCACATTGTCGTCCTAAGTTTCATAGTGCTTTGTCGCGACATAGCTTCGTTGTTATGCTACGGCAAACTAGGTGGCCACATATAGTTCATTGACAATATTCTGTCTCTCTTCCTACCGATGATACAAAAAATAAAACTTATTCGCCGTAGAAAATTGACAAAAGCCCAAAGACTCGCCCGAAGATGACGAAGTGGTTGGCCACAAACTTCAGGACAATGTAAATTTACACCGTAAGACGATAATCTAGCCAACAAAGTTATTTCACCTTGTAATCTACCATCCAGATACCACCATTTAGATAAAAGAGACAGTTATTTATATCCGAAAACAATAGTGTTGCAAAATGACCAAGATAAAAGGGACAGTTGGTTTTTTTTTTGGAAATCAATAGGTTCTTTCACACAAACAATGATGCCATAATGGACCTCCCGCATATAACACATTATTGATTTTGGCATGTATTATGACTGATTTACGTTTATGTACCTGTGACGCATTGATTATTCTAAATTATGGTAGTGGTTTCGAGAACATTGTAGAAGCTTACCTCATATATGTTGAGACAGTTTAGTCAGTTTTTGTAAAGCGAATGGAAGCGAACGCATCAGTGCGATAAAAGTGAAAAGTGATATATCACTAGGTGGTAGAGTTCTGCATTGTCTCGCCCGGGTCTGGTACCACCGCCTTACCTATTCCTGCCGCAATAGCGTCAGTGCTGGTCACTGTCGTGTTCCGGTTTGGAGGGTAAGGTAGCCGATAAACTTATGCATGTGGCATTAGACCTCGCCACAACATAGCAACGCACCATTAACACGTTTGGTGTCTGTAGGCGATGGTTGACTCTTTCCATCAGGAGACCCATCTGCATGTTTGTTATCTTATGATATAAAAAAAATATCGAATTGGTCTGCATACGGATAGTGTATTAGCTTAGTGATTTGGTTTATTCGATTGGTTTTAGTGACGTTAGCGTGAATACAGTGACTATTTTTGTTGACAGTGTGAGTCAGTGCGCATATGATTCGTATTGTGGTGTGACGTACATTTAGTAGTAAATAAACACTATTTTTATGTAACTCGTATTTTATTACACACGATAGAACTGAAAGCTCGTAACAATATTATCACCTAGTTCATGGTGTATTATGGGTGTATTTATAGAGCCTTATGGAATTACTAAAACTGAACATGATGCCTGCCTAGTATAATCAGGCTCGATATGGCTCATCATATTAGATAGCAAATAAACATATGGCTTCCCTGATGATAAGATAAACCATCGCTTATAGACACCAAATTGTTAGCATTACGTTGCTATCCACGTGACAGGATGGCAATCCCACATTCATAAGTCTACCGGCTACCTTACCCTTTAAACCTGAACATAACAATGATTATCATTGACGCTATTGTGGAAAAATATGCGTTGGTACTAAATACCCGGTCGAGACGTTGCAGAACTTTTAGAACAGAATACTTAGTGACTAACAGAAGTCAATGTTCCATACAAGTAATATTCGCATAGCACACATAGACACCTCTCACGGACGCGATATCTCGGACTGGTGCAGAACAAACTGTCCCGAACCGTTCCGAGATATCGGGTCCGTGAGAGGTGTCTATGTGTGCGTTGCTCGAATATCACATGTATGTAGATCGACTACTGTTAGTCTCCAGTATACTGTGACTCTACCCAGTAGTCACGGTGGTAGTGACACGTAATAGCCAATCGTCTGGCAGAAGTAAACATGGTCTTTTCCTCAACATTTATTTAGGAAGTTATAACAGCATTTACTTATCGACTTCAAGTCCGCAATGTGAAAGAACTATGATTATATCCACTCCTTTGTCAGTAAGAATTTGGGCTTCTCTTCTCATAGCCTCTCTTGGATCAGTGAATTCCACATTACCCGCCGAAGATAGAATCTGTAGGTTATACAAAGAAAAATTTAAGTTTAATTCTTTTACTCCTTTTATTAATAAAGTGGAGGAGGTATTTTAATAACTTGGGTTTTTTGAGTTTTTTGTTCTGTCGTAAGATAGCAGATAACTCTCCGGATGAAGACTACCATCGCCTATAGACATCAAAGGTATAAATGATGCGTTGATATCTACGTAGCGGGATGGTAATGCCATTACCGGCTATCTCACCCTTCAAACCAGAACACGACAGTGACAAGTTTTGACGTAATTGCAGCAGGAATACGTAATGCGGCGGTACCAAAACCTGGCTAGACATTGCAAAACGTTATCACCTAGTAGTGACGATTATAGTGATGGTATAGCTTATCTATCGCCTTTAACAAACTGCTTGGTAGAATGGCAGATGGTCTATTCTTTCAAAAGAGAACAAAACCAACTCGGAGAAAAAGTTTATCCGGCTCATATAATGGAAGTTTTCATCGTAATCTATAGAGTGATTCCTCGTTCAACAGTATAAAATAATTATTTATCTTACATCTTCCATATTGGTCCGGGCTTCTTTGAAGAATAGGCCGACTGCTGTTCCACCAGGCAGGTCGTAAAAGGCGACCGATTTGTTATACGTGTTACTACCATGTAGAGTTCTGCATTGTCTCGCCCGGGTCTGATATCACCGCCTTACCTATTCCTGCCACAATAGCGTCAGTGCTTGTCACTGTCGTGCTCCGATTCAGAGAGTAAAATAGCCAGCAAACTTATGCATATGGCATTGCCTGCATGGCACGGATAGCAACGCACTATTAACATTTGGTGTCTATAGGCGAAGATTGTCTCTGATTTCTCTTTCGATCAGGAGAATCATCTGCTTGTTTGCTATCTTATGATATAAAAAAATGCATGATTTGTCCTGTCTAACATAATAATAGAATATGTTTGATAAAAATATTAAATTTGAATTGTTCAGACACTCCTCAGTACCAGCTTCTTCCTCTTGATCGCATTCAACGTAGAGCGGTTCGAATCATTGACGACCAGACTATTTCTAATCGACTTGACTTTTTGGCGTTACACAGAGATGTAGGTTCGCTCTGCACCTTTTACCGTATGTATCATGGGGAGTGTAGTAGTAAATATAATGAAGTTCAAAGGAAAACTATCACGGCTAAGAAGGCTTTGCAAGTTTTTGAGTAATAGTCGACTTATAAAATGTTATTTTACAAATTATTTTAAATGTTATGCAGAATAGTTCACTATGCTGCTCCAGATGACACTGCACAGAAATAGATCACGCTAGTATAGCTAGCTAGTGGCTATTTCATTTGATAATGTTCTGTATATTTTTATAGGTTATACCTAACCGAAATTCGAAGCTCAAGTTCCGGCTAAGTACTTTCCTATCAACATTATTCTATAGCCTTCATAGCCTATCATTATTCTATAAGCCAAGTACTTTCCTATCAACATTATTCTATTACCTATTAACGTAAACCCTTAAAAGTAATTAACAAGCAGTAGGCGTAGTAGATCGTTCGTTCGATCAGAAAGAATATCAATAATCAATACTGTCGTCAAAGCTCCGGGGCTTACGACCCGTTCAATCGATTGATTGATATAGTTTAACACTTCAATGTAATTATTATACTATACTAGCTGTTGCCCGCAACTTCGTCCGCGCAGACTTCGTTTACTCCATACAGCTCCTCCCCCGTAGGTGATAGCGTGATAATATGTAGCCTATAATATTTTGACCCGACCTGAGTGCTAAGTGTGAGTTTTTCTTTTCGCATTCGATCGTGAGCGCGTTTGGAGTTTACGAGGAATTTGTATTTTTTTTTCTACGATTTTATTTTACGATTTTATTCTACGATTTTATTATATGTATATAGATATGATCATCCTTGGTGTAAATTGATATTTTAAAACAACCACAATAGAGATCAAGATGGCAACTGACGCTTGTCAAGCGTCAGTAGATTACATCACTTTATCTCAATCATCTCGATTTATCAACGAGGAATAAAGTGGTACTTAATGCTTCGTTTACGATATAGCCGTGTGAAAATAATCAACCTCAATTGCTGGACTTTGAATATTTCTCTGTATCAAGGTTGGTTTTCATGACAAAATACATTTTCACAATTGTTGTACCTATAATAAAAAATAATAGCTTTGTAATACTTTTCCTCAACTTACTTTACGCTGATAAAAATATAGCACGCAAGAATATGAAGTGGGTGATGAAACGAATACCTATTAAAACACATATGCTACGGTAAATATTTATAATATTTTTCCTGTGTGCTTGGACTTCCCTTCTAAAGAACAGGCTATTTGTTTTCTTGCTGAATAATTCATTAAAAGGTTTGGCTAAACATGTAACTATCATCATGAATACTAGGTGGTAGAATTACTCAATGATTTGGTACTACCGTCTTACCTTTTACAGTCAGTTCTGTCGATTAAAGGATCAGCCCCCCTAGACAAGTGGCAAACGCTCAGTAACTATTCAAATATTACGCTTTGGCGATATTTAGGCCAAATTGGTAGCCAAGTGGATCGTGGCTTGTTCAACGTTCGTTCCATACGAACTTTACGAAGTACATCGAATGTATATCGAATATTGTCTCTGAATTGACGGTAAACGTCACTTTGAAGTATTATTTTCACCGAGGTTATAAGTTTTATTTATATGAAAAGTGCATTAAAAGCAAAAAAGACTTGCCCCCCAAGATGTGGCATCAACGTTAGTACAATAGAAAGAGAAATTTATGGATTTGTCATAAGCTGTTGACACGAGCGTAAACGAATTTGTAACTGGTAGCCAAGTGTCATTCGTGAAACGAAACGTTATATTGCATCGATCATTTTTGTCAATTTTCGTACAAGACCGTAGCCAAGTGGCACTTTTGACAAGCAAAATAGTAGCGAATTATTCTATAATCAGCGAACGCTAGAACCCTGCAGATTACGCTTAAAATTGCGGTTGATCACTATTATTCAATCAGCTGTTCTAAAGCGTGGATAACATCTGTGAGAATTTTTGATAATTTTAAAGTAAAATTAACGCAAATTAAGGCTTTTGGTGGCACATTATTAATGGGTAGGAGGAGGAGGGGTATTAATGTCACATGCAAACATTTACCGGCTACCTTACCCTCCAAACCGGAACACGACAGTAACAAGCACTGTTGCTATTGCTGCAGAAATAGGTGGGCCAGTGGTATTAGACCCGGGCGAGACAATGCAGAACCCTACCACTTAGAAGCCACAATACTAGTGACTCGTTTACCCAAATGTTCGCTTCTAACGTACTGCCTAGACACATTGTAAGTAGTGATAGGTTTGCAAAATGCTGACAATGTCTTAATGATGATAAATATAATATTTCGTCTTTAAATATTTTACAGACACTATAAGTTCAAGTTATAATTATATTATATTCTTGTTACAACCCTTTTATTTTGTAAATTTAATGAAACAAAGAAAGATAGTTTATTTTCAGTGTAGCAATAGATTTCGATCAATTTTACATTTCTGCAAATATGTATGCCAAAAAATAGGTAAAAAAGAAGTTTTATATGTTCAGTTTTGCATATTTTTGTTTATTTTTAATAATAAATTTATCATCAGCTTTCATAAATCTGAAACATAAGTTTTAAAACGTGACTATCGATAACATTTTGCACAATTCTACGTTCACTTGTAAGGTAGGTAAAGAGGATTTACTTAAAATATGTTAACACAATCAAATTTGATAGCAAGGAAGATAAATACATAAATCTTGGTGACAGTATTTAATTTTATAACTCTTTAAATTGGTAGTCCGTAGTACTGACAGAGTTCAATTGACATGTTAGCTATATAGAAACTTACGGCATGACAGTAATTAAGAAGAAAAGATAGTATATTTTATCTTATTCGCACTCACGCGGTACATACAATCAAAATTGAATCAGATATAGCGACTCTGTTCTTATTTTTTTATATTATTTATATATTCTATCCACGTATATTATTCATCCGAGATTGATTCACGTTGTGAAAATAACACTTCAAACTGACATCGCCGTCAATTCACAGACAATATTCGATAGACCTCAGTAGAATGAACGTTAAACAAGCCATAATCCACTTGGCTACCAATTTGGTCGAAATGACGCCAATGCGTTATATTAGAATGAACAGAGAGCTCGGTTGGCGGTCAGAGCGTGCGCAGGACTTAGAAAAATTTTGATGGAAAATTTCAACCCTATATAACACCCCTTTTTTGTTACACCATTGCGTGGAGGGGGAAAGGGACACCAACTTTTGTCAAGGTCACTTTGCTATGAGTTAATTCCCCGTGGAGTTAGGGGATGAAAACCGAAATTCATTACAAAGGCGTCTGCGACTTAAAAAAAGAAAATGTATTGAAAACCCCCTAGTTAGGTTAGGACTCTTAAATTATGGCAATTTGCGTTCATTTTACTTTAAAATTATCAAAAATTCTAACAGATATTATCCACGATTGAGAACAGCTGATTAAATAATAGTGATTATCCGCCATTTTTAGCGTAATTTACAGGGTTCTAGCGTTCGCTAATCATTGGATCACCAATTTTGCTTGTCAAAAGTGCCACTTGGCTAAGGTTTTGTATGAAATTGATCAAAAATGATCGATACAATATAACGTTTCGTTTCACGAATGACACTTGGCTATCAATTACAAATTCGTTTACGCTCGTATCAACAGCTTATGTCAAATCCATACATTTTGTTTTCTATTCTCCTAGCGTTGATGCCACTTGTCTTGGGGGGCAGATCAAGAGAGAACGCGGACGGCAACGCACTACGCTCTACGCTATAAGCGTCTTTGGTGTTTATGCTAATTAGGTATGAAACATTTTATAGATTCAGGCGTTACATTGAGGAAGTCCAATCGAAGAATGTTATTCAATCGAAGAAAACTATTAATTTGCAAATTTCGCGCGAACTTTAACGTGTACACTTGTGATACCAGTGAACGGGAAAACATAAAACAAGCGGTGTAAGAAATGAACAAACCGTAGGCCTGAAAAATAATGAAGACCCCAGCGATCCATCATCGTTCACCACGCTTTACACCACGCAAGCACATACAGATTGACTTTAACTTTGAAGATGAAAAATTTGAAGATGATAATGTTTTAAGTCGGCACCAAATGTATTGAAATTTAGGAAATATAAGATCTCGTTCTAGTCAGGTAGGTGCAGTGCAAACCTAGGGTCACCTTTGAGGTAAATTGCAATTTAAAAAGCATGGTAGATACAGGAACAGTACCTAACATTTAAAATAGCAGAAACGCTCTGTTAAACGAATAAAAAGCCGTAGCCACGGCTAAATGTATCAAATATGTACACACCTAATGTTGATATTATTTTGTATTTTGCTATTCAATATAATATATTCACACCTTCGCCTATACGTAAGATTATCCCTTGACAAAACCACAGAAGACGTAGGTACTGTAGATGCTATTAAACCGTTTCTTCTGTTTGGGCGTTATGTCTGTATTATCCCTACAACGTCAGACAAGACTTCGCATATCATATAAAATACTACATGCTATAAAAAATAAAAGACAAACCTTAGTTTCCGTGGTTATTAATCCAATAATTCCAATCTTCCTTTTCTGCCTCTCAATAATGATATGTGGTTGGTACAATCCTTGCAAAACTGGCTCTTTGCTGCTGTCCATATTTGCTGCGATAACCGGAGCCTTAAGAGCCGACAAATAGGGAGCCAAACCATCAGGTCCATCATCGAATTCGTGATTTCCTATAGCCTTCGATATAAGTAATTCTATTAATATTGTGTATACCAAAGAAAAATGTTTAAATAAATATGAAATTAATGATTTGCATGACCATAATGCAGTAAAAAAGTAGATCCATTTATAATGTAACTAACGTATTACTAATGTTTAACATAATTTTTGTTATTAACATTATCATTATTATAAATATTGTATTGAATTTCGCCATTTGCCTTGCGAGGTAGTAACTGATAACCTCTGAATTTTCGTCATGTGAAAATTATCGTTTTTTCGTCTTGTTCCAAACCTTACCGACTACCAATTCTGAATAATAATGTTACAGAACTCCTACCACCTAGTAGTCATATTGGTGGTAATAGGTTTCACTTTTTCGAACTGCTTAGCAGGAAGTCAGATCATCTATTCTTCAAAAATGGTCTAAAGCAACACGTGGAAAAAAATATTATAAAAATCCATCAAATATTGTCTGTGATAATCCTGGTCCCCATTTTGAAGAAAAGAACAACTGCGTTACTGCGAGAAAAGATAACATCGTGATTGCTAACAATGGTATGAAGTGGTAAAATTTAAGGCGATTACAGCTGCGAACGACCTTGAGTTTCTAACAGGAGTAGCGCAAATACTATTTCGCGTGCTTGCATGTCCCAACGTCAAAGAGTATTTACAGTGGATACAGATACCTACGTTTTAACATTTTTGTTCACCTATACGAACTTTTATCATCATGAATCGACTGAATGTTGTCAAACTCAAAACCAATAACCAGTAATCGCTCATGTATCGATTACATATACATTCATTTTAAAAGAACGATAAATATCTAAAATATATATATATATATATATATATATATATATATATATATATATATATATATATATATATATCGAAAATCGACAAAAGATCATATAACAATTTACACAATAATAACAGTTACGTATCCTATTTCTTTGAAAGTTTTGTAATATAAAATACATCCCTAGTAGCACTTTATTTTAATACATACAATCAACAATTAATATTTAACAAAACCTTTTAAAATTTGCTTTTGTAAAATGTAATCTCTTGAATAATATTTTAAAACTAACTAGCTTCTTAGTTTTTGTTTCAAAATCTCGTAAGAAAAAAGTAGATATATAATTTAATTTAATGTTTATAGAGGAAACTACTAAATAAGTTGGTTTATTTAGACTATTTGTATGTATAATATATTTAATTTATTTATTTTTAGTTGCGAAGTCCTTACTACCTTCAAATAGTACCAGTTTTTTTTTCTTTAGAGCTTTGCTTTTTATTCGCTTGCTTGAATTATCTTCGTTGTTTATATGTTTTATTTTTTTTAATTTTTTACATTTATACAAAATATTGACAAAATACTTATCTATCTATAGCTAATAAAACATTCAAGCGTAAACGTAGGCAAGTAAATGAATAGTCTCAAAATATTATTCAGCGTCTACTCGCAAACAAAACTATTTATAAAGTACTAGCTTTCAGCCCCTTTAATACCCTCTTTTACCTATTGAAGAGATAAAACTCACATCATCCTTATATGCACGTTTATTTAATTGAATTAAAGAACATGACTAATAAATTTGAAGAGATTTTGATAAAACATATTTTATTTCTTCTACAAACTTTACCACTTTTTTCATCCTTTGAAGAGGTGACATTTGAAAACCTTAAACTCGTATTCATTTAAATGTATTAAAAATCATAAATACTAAGTTTTAAATAATTTCTATAATACTCTACAATAAACAATCTATTTTTTATACAAACATCAATGCTTTTTTTACCCTTTAAGGAATGAAATTTAAAAAATCCCCAAATATTTGATTCTTAAATTGTGTTGAAGAACATAAGTACCGAATTTCAAGTTGTTTTGACCATAAACGTTTGATTTTTCATATAAATTGTAACACACACTTTTATTCCTTTAATGGATGAAACTTCGAACATTACGTGCATGTTTCTTCAATTTCGATTGAAGAGCATAAAGTACTAAAAAATCCGAAAATTCGTACTTCTTAATTGTATTAAAAATCATAAATACTAAATTAAAATAATTTAGATTTTATAGTAATGCAATAAATAAACAATTCATTTTTGATACACACTTTAAAGCCTCTTTTTAACTCTCTATGGGCTAGAATACAAAAAAAATATTAAATTTGTATTTAATTTTTTTCAGTTAAAGGATAATTTAATTACGGCATATCATTCATTACAACTCAAAAATGACAGAGTTAAACTTTCACCCCCTATTTCACCATTTTATGAATTTAAAAAAATACTTTCTTATTCCTTGTCTATATCATAAGAACAACATCTGTAAAAAAACAGCCTTCTTGGTCCAAGCTCATTATCTACTATAAAAAAACATCCAAGCGTAAACAAAATATTCAATTTCCAAACGGCACAACCTTACTATTGTGCCAAACGTTCTATCTGTACTATTACTCTTTGACTCGAATATGGAGAGCGGAGCACGCTAACATGCGACACAGCCTCCCCGTATGAACGCTGCCGGGAGACTGACTTTCGACGCGAGCGCTGTTCGCAAATTAAATAATAAGGTTTTTATTGATTTAATAGGACACTATAATGATTTTGTAAAATTTTGAACTTAAATTTTATAAAGCAATAAATTGTCTGTAATAAAAAGAAAAAATCATCAAAATCGTTACAGTAGTTTGGAAGTTATAAGCAAATTTTTGCGTAAAAATAAGAAAGATATTCGATTTTTTCCGTCAAAAATAACAATAAAATTTGAAAAAACGAACTGAAAATTTAAACTTAATTATATTATACGTATAATACATTTTTTTTTAATTATTGGATCAACCGGTTAGCAGTAGTAGGCTTTCAAAGATGAGTCTATTTCGTAGTTTGGCATTACCTATCGCCTTAACAACTCGACCAGGTTCTGGTACCACCGCCTTACCTATTCCTGCCGCAATACCGTCGGTATTTGTCGCTGTCGTGTATCAATTTGAAGGGTAAGGTATCCAAAAACTATGCATGTGACATTCCAATCCCTTTGCTTTATAGGGAATGATAATAACCTTTTTCTATCAGAATAATCTGCTTGTTTGGTATCCTGTAAAATAATCAAGCCAAATATTAACATATTGACTTATACACATGAACATAAATGCATTTATTGCCAAAGAATTCTATATCTAGACAAGGCATGCGCCACGTTTCGCTAAATTGCAGTCTATAAACTGCACCTACGTCAGAGCTAATTGAATGAAACGCGTAATTGCCAAGAAACTCACGACGGTTGCGACCTTTTGGTCGCGAATATATGTATATTAAACTCTATTGTATGCTACATCGCTAATTAATGTTGACTTTGGTTGGACGATTTATTATTATTTCAGTGCAGCAGCGAGTGTTAACGAAATGGAACACGATTTTTACTAAGCTTCTCTAGTACGTAGTATGTTAAAATCTCTATATGTGTACAGCGTTATTATATGTATTTTATAATAGCATTCACGTACTTACATGTGCATCGTGAGGTAGCAAATTCATAAACTTCTGCGTTACATTCCACTTAAGAAGAGTGTACCAGTAAGTGCCCTGAAAACTGTCACCAGCATTCAAGAGTATAAAGTTGGGTTTCTTTTCTGTTAAACTCATTATCTCCTTATACAGTCGCGGGAAGCCACCGAGACACGAGTTGTTGTTGAATTTGCACGTAGGTGTTTCCACTGATGTTTCTTCGAACCTAAAAGAAAATTCGTGTCAGATCAAATCATATTTTCCATACAATTTCTGAGCCCCACAAATCTGTAAATTCATGGAAAAAATACATGACTTTGTTAACCCTCGCACGTAACTTAAATCATTTTAAGTCTTTGTTGATATTTTATAGATAGTATAGTAACATACATATATATATATATATATATTATATATATATTATATATATATATATATATATATATATATATATATATATATATATATATATATATATATATATATATATATATATATATATAACCGAAACCGGATTGTAAAGAATTAGAAAGATTGTGATTGACTCAAAACTCATTTAACCAATCGGTCACGTAAAGTACGTAGAAGGAAATCGAATTGTCTATTCTTTAAAAAAGGCTCAGACCAACCGCATTATTATCACTACAACATGTAGTGATAAAGTAATAATGCGGTTGGTCTTTCCCCACAATGCGTTGGATTCCCCACCGCTTTAAGTTTGTGGTAGTTAGTTCATAAACTATTATCCGGAGTGGTTTAAGGAGTTTTCGTTATTTTCCTTTGTTTCCTAATTAACCACTAGTTAAAATACAATAGTGTAGTTACATCTGAAACGATGGGAATGGCTAAGGAAATACCGTTCTTAGGGGTAACAGGGGTGGTTAACTAATATTTCGCTAAAAGCTCTTAAAAAATTTAAAACTTAAGTACAGAAGAAAAAAATTATTCACTTGATCAAATTTATATTCTATTATATTAATAAACAGCACGTCTTGTTTAAATATTTGATCATTTTAGACCTCCAAATCACTTGTTCTTATAGATCTCCGACATTTGAGCTTAAAACCAGTTTGAAAAATATCTGATAATAAACGTAATTAGCGGTTTTTATAAAAGGTATTGATCCGAGCGTACTTGAGATAAAAACGCCAAATACCTTACGAGGTAGGCAGATAGAATTAAGTGCCTCCTCACACACACCTCAAAATACCGGTTTCCTTATAGAGCAAAATTATAAGGGTTTTGAATCATTAAACCAGTTTATAGAGGTTTTTTTAAATATTTCTCTAATGTTGTCCGCTTCTAAGTTGTGCCTGCTCCTTGCCTGGCATACAATTCTACGGTTTTGGCTTAAACCGGTTCATATAGCTTTATGAAGCTCTTTCATTTCAGATACGCCCCCCCCCCCTCCCACCTCTCTCTCTACAAAAATTAAGCCGTTTTAATTTCAAATTTAAATAAAATAAACTTGACTCTGACAAAAATTAAGCTTAATATTTTATAAACGAGTTTCTTAATCGAAAACTTGTATTCACAAACCTACAATATTTTTAAGAAATCTATTTATCGATACCCCATTTAATGGTCTACGTGAGAATAAAAATTAATATCCCCACTTTACATGTAGGGGAGCTACCCAGAAAAAAAATTGTAAGGATTTTATGTTACCACTTCGTTCACGTGACTAATATGTATTATCGTGCCAAATTACAGATTTCTAGTAATAAGGATCTCTGAACTATCGTACGGACGGACGGACACAGCAAAACTATGAGTATTCCTAGTTTACTTCGAAAACATAAAACCGCTAAACATTTCTACAAAGCGGTATTTTTAACAGGTTTTCAAGCCCTGGCGTCAAACAACAAAGAAATATTTTTTTAAAACTTCTATAAACCGGTTTATTTATTCAAACCCCTTATAATTTTGCTCCATAAAAAACCGGTATTTTTAAGGTTAAGGTAGAGATAAACCTTTACAAAATGCTCTTATGTACTTGCGTTAATTTAGTTTTATTCTGCCTTTTGTAACTACTCTCTTTTTCTATATTTTCTCACCTTTTAAACCTTGCCTGGACTTCAACAATTAATTCAAAACCAAAATTAGCCAAATCGGTTCAGCCGTTCTCGAGTTTTAGCGAGACTAACGAACAGCAATTGATTTTTATATACAGTGTGTAAGGAAAATCCTGTCGGATAATTAAAGGTGTTATTTGGTACCGTAAACGGTTACATATGTGTAATTATTTTATACATATAAATTAATTAGTTTTCCCAATAAACAAAAATAATCTTAAACGGTATTTTCATACATTAAGTATGACAACACCTACAAATAAATAAATTCTATTATCAAAGGATACCGCGCAAGTCGGATGCTACCGAAGGACAAGCGGCGCATGTGAAGCGCGTTTAAAATTCCTTTGTAAAAAGCCGTAATACAAATAGCTTACTTTCGAGTGGTGTTTGTGCGAAAGCCGCCAAAGCGAAACAATGAAACAAACAGCGACGAGGTGAGGTAAGGTGAACAATGAAGTGTTGTCATTTTTAAAATATTTGCTTAACTCTAGGGAAATATAAGTAAAAATACGAATATTAAAAAACGATATCTTTTTTATTTTCTGAAATAAAATAATTTTAATATTTTTTTCAGTAATGCCTTTAACCAACCTATATGCCTCTTTCAGATCGGACAAGGTTTTCTTTACACACCGTATATAGATAGATGTCATAAGTTTCAATAAGTTTATTTTTTGTAGCTCTTTAGACCATTAAGGGTAGATATTGTAATTCGAAAAAAATAACGTACTTGGAATTGATCTTGAAAATGTCTTGGAAGATAAAAACCTTTTTTCAACCGACGAAAAAACAGAGTAAGTCTTCAGTTCGGCGGGTTTGTTACGGAGCAGTCTAATTTTGATAACTCCTTCTTATTATTATAGGTTTACTCCGAGGGTAGTCCCATTTAATTAAAAAATAATAAGAGTACGGAAACATGGGATGATTCATTGTACACTCTTTGATTTTAATGTTTGACCACGCATAACTTTTTAAAAAGTGATCCGATTATGACAATTCTCCTTTTAGTAGATATAACGTACCCCGAGAATTATCTCATAACATTTTTGAAAGAAAAAACCTAAAAGGGTACGAAAATAGAGGATGATTGAGTATTCACTCACAGATTTTACGGAATTCATACTTTAGAATACATATCAAGAATTAAGACATTCATGTTTTTCTTGTCATTTATTAGTTAACTTGTATCTGTTTTTTATTTATTTATTTAACATTTTATTGTACACAACTTAAGAGATTTACAGAGAAAAAATATAATTAGAAACGTACAAAAGGTAGACTTATCTCTAAGATAAAAAATATTTCTTCCAGTCTACCCAGCTTATAAAACGATTACAAAGAAACACTGGGAGAGATGGGTTATCACGAACGTCAAACGGGAGTGAATTCCATAACTTAACGCCCTGAACACTAAAGAGTAGGAATAAGTTTGAGAATAAGATTCAGGAAACCTTCAATAACGAACGCACTGAATAGCGACAAGGAGAATCAGGGGAATGTAAAAAGAAGAAACGCTCACGAAGGTATTGAGGAGCTGCTGGGTTAAACAGTACGTTAAAAAGTAGACACAAAATATGAATATTCCTGCGAAGACGAATAGGAAGTAACTTAAGCTGGGCTCTGAAATTCGAGATATGGTCAAACTTGCGCAAGCCAAAGCCAAAACGGATACACAGGTTTTGGAGCCTCTGAAGTTTATTAATGAGTTCTTCAGTAGCATCTAGAAAACAAGAATTGGCATAATCTAGTATAGGCAAAGATTACTAAATAGTTAGGTATAGGTAAAATTAAAATGCGTATTAGAGAAAATTTAGTTTTAAAGGGGAGAAAGTTTTTTTAAAATATTTAAAGAATGAAAAGCAAAATAAACTTTTTTACATATGTTATTTTTATAGGATTCCCAAGATAAATCTGAGCTGAAAATTACACCTAAATTAGTGACTTGGTCAGAGTAAGAGATAATAGAATGATTGAATACTACTGGCGGCAAATTTTAAAATATCTTAAGAATGTAACATATACTGACTGTCAATAAATATAGCTTTGGATTTATTCGGATTAACACAGAGACCATAGGTCTGGGCCCACGAATGAATAGCGTCCGGATCTTTATTGATCATAGTTACAGCATTTGGTAAATCTTCGCGACTAAAATGTCGATATAGCTGTAAATCTTCAGCATTGTGATGGTAATTAGACGATATATAAGAGGATATGGAATTAATAAAAAGGGAAAAGGGAAAATGTATGATTACCAGGAGTCACATTCATACAGGAATATGTTATATTTAATGTATGTGCAGATCTAGTGATGGGCAATGGAAAAATTTCGGATGGAAAAGAAAAGAAAAAAAATATTTTTCCGATATTTTTCCATTTCTTTTCCAATATTTTTCCACTAAACTTGGATTGAAATAAAATAATTACGACATTGAATATTTATTGCTACTGTTTTATTTAAGTATATGAAAGCATTATTCTTACAACGGTAAAAGAAATAACAGTTCGCTCTATGTAAACACTCAATTTTGATCAGACTGAGGTAACTGGAGGACACAAAACTGTCACTTCATCTACATTGATGTGTTTTCCTTTAAATCCATCTACAAATTTTAAAATATAAGGATAAAGTAAGTTTCTCATACATGGAGCTACATATAGTAATTCAGTAAAGAGTTCTCTTGTTTCTGTGTACAATCAAGGCAATCATAGTTGTAAATCTTATCAGAATCACTTTTGCTCTCTTTTGTAGCTGACTGTGATTTAACTGGACTTGGTGGATCTTTTTCTTCGATTTCGTAGAACGGCGAGGTATTTGTGCATTCTTCATTAGTTCCGCTTTTTTTCCATTTTCCCTCCCAAATCTGCGACAATTCAAATTCTTCTGCTTCGAGACAGTCTTGTGAAAATTTCCTTTTTTTTTGCTAAAATAACAATAATATCCACATATGAAACATATTTTCATAGTTTTCAGCACGGCTAGTTATAATGAAAGAAAAAATATAACATTTTAGTTATTATACTTACATAGACTCATACATATAATATCATTGGACTCATATCGGTGAGCTCAATTTCGAACGAAACAAATATTATTGTATATTATATTATATTTAGTATCACAAACACGATAAAACAAGTGAATCAAGATCACGGGGCTTCCACGTTATAAAATAATTTATAACATAATATGTCTATGGGGAATCCCCGTGAATAGATAATTTTGCAGTATCGATAATCGGCAACATTAATATAAATATATTAACGAGTTCCGTTTTTAACACAGACGCGCATCCACAACTTTAAACCAATCTAATACATAAAAAATATCAAATACATAAGTGATTCACTTCAAGATAAATGTTAAAATGATAAATAAAGTATGATATTTAGTACAATGTAGATATTCTATTGTTGCCAAATAATGGATTATATGTCTAAATAATTTAAACTATTGATTAATTACCATAATTATCTATTCCTAAATGCGCCTCACTGCGCCCCACTAGAAGGTTAGGGTACTTATTTCATCACGCTGAATAACAACGATACTTAACCGCTATTTTAGATTATTATTTAAATATATTCGAACAATCGATTAATAAATACGTCCTCTATTATTTGGCAACACTAAAACATTTTGTACTAGTTGCTACAAATGTCTCGGGGATTTCCCGCAAGACCTTTTAAATACTAGCTACGTAATTTTTAACTCAATTGGCGTGCAACTTCTCTACAGTGTATACTTAGGTTTCATGCAAGTGGTGTTTTTTCTTTATCAGTTTTATTAAAACAGTATAACTTTCGATTAAATATAATTATAATGGGTCGTAATAAAGATAAAAGCACGTGGAATCTGTTTGAAAAACGAAATAATGGTGTATCATATAGGTATTGTACGAAAATATTTCGATACGCTAACGTAACCCGTATGCGGTCACACATTGCAGATTGTGATAAAAGTCCACGAGATGTGAAAATTATGTTAGATCCGAAAGGAACCGATTCTACGGACAGTTTGCCTTCTACTTCATTGTGTCTGTCAGTTCCAGCAGCTTGTATGGTAAATGAAAAAAAAAGCATAAATAAATTAATAGCTTTAACTACTGCAGTATCCGGAACCCCTATTTCTTGAGTAGAACATCCATTATGGAAGAAAGTTTTTGCTGCTTTGGCACCATCATATCAGTTACCTACTAGAAAAACTTTAACGTCACACATTGATGAAGAATATTATGAAATGAAAAAATGTCAAGATGATATGATGAAAACACACTAATTAAAGACTAATAAAAATATTATTTATAGATGCAGCACAAAATACAGAAAATGATCTACTGTTTGAAAGTGATGATTCAGATTAATTATCCAACATTCCTACATTACATATCTACATTCCAGTTAAAAATTATGTAAATGTTATTTAAATCTATAGTAAAAGAGTTTATAAAAAAAAGTTTGGCAGTTATTTGAATCATATGCATCAAAAGTGTACGTTTAATCAAACGTGTTTACGATAAGTAATATCAGAACAATATTTTAAATTTTATAGTAATAAATATTTTACAGTAAACAATATTTTTCCATTATTTTTTCAATTTTTTATTTTTCTGAAAAATAAAAGGAAAAATTTCCAAGGTTTGAAATTTTTCCGAAAATTACCCATCACTATGCAGATCCCACAACAATGCCGAACGGCGAACTACTACTTATGTTCTATAATAATATTTATAAAGTAAGAAACATGTTTTAATATGTTATCATAGAACGTTACTGTTATCACAAAAGAAAATATTCTCGCGCATGTATAATTCTCAGAGCTAATAGATTATATATTATTTTCAATCAAGTTTAATTATAATTTCTGTATTGGTCATGGGCGTACCCAGGTTCTGGGTCGGGGGGGGGGGGGGGGGGCAACCGTAACATTTTAAGGCTATATTTTTATCTTATTATCTACAACAGTATATAGTTAGTAGAAGTAAACAAATTCCAGGGGGGGGGGCAGCTGCTCCTCTCTGCCCCCCCCCTCGTTACGCCCATGGTCTTGGTATTATTAGTAAGAGAAAGTTATGAATCATGCAAAAAAATATTCAAATATCACACAGTCCAAAATTTGGTGACTGTTGCTTCTTTGGTATAGGGCAGGCTGTTCCGTCTTTATTTGGCCATATAGCAACTTCACACTTCACACTTCACACATTGATATCGTTTGTGTTTGTATGAGTTAGGCTCAAATAAATCAAATAATCAATACGAGATGAAGCTATAAGGTAAAACGAGTACGAGAGAGAGTTAAAAAAATTAAAAGTTGCCAGCCACTAAAAAGTTTGGTTACATTTGCTTAAATTAAAAAATGTATATATGTAGTGATTGTGTTTTTAGTGAGAAATTGGACTCCTTGTTATTTGTGAGATAGTGGCCTATATGAAAAAAGTGCAAATACAAAAGTTGTAGATCTTCTTATTGCCGGCAACTTTGCCATTAAACTTTTTTCAATGGAACTAGTAGTTTTGCCGAAAATCCTGATGAACCGTTTTTCCCTTCAAATCCGAAACCCCTCACACTTCCCGAACTCAAACCGCCCGTAATTTATTTTTCCTCTTACTTTGGCTTTATTTTCTTCTATTTGCAATGAGTTTCATCTAACTACAATTTTCTTTTTATTTTGTTTAGGTAATTTCAGAGAGGTCGGCCCCCGGTCTAAATAGTTTAGCTAAATTATGAATACTTACGCTCGTATACATAAAAAGACAAAGAAATAAAAATACTTCACTATCATATTGTAAAATGTGTATATGAATTAGTAGACACTATTAAAAGATTATTACGTTTACATTTCACTAACAATGTTATCGCACTGAATTCGATGTGATTTATTCTTAACATCAACTGATATCAACATTTGAATAATAAAAATATCTGTGTTGGTGCAGGCTTCCAGACAACAGGTATTTCATAAATACGAGAAGGCTAATGCCCGGTTTCTGTATTCTGTATTGTAACTGTAATTGTAACAGTTTTAACTTATGCCTCGTAGAAAATACTACTCATTTTCTACGAGGCATAAGTTAAAACTGTTTCTCTAAATGTCAAATTACCAAATAACTTGTGGAAGGTCTCGTTATTATTACATTGATTGCTAATGGTTACTGCTACGAATAACAAATCGTTAATTATAGGAACCTGGCATACCTAATACTACCATCATTACTTCTAGATGGTAAAGTTCTGCAATATCTTGACCGAATTAGGATTTTTACATAATAAAATAGCAAACAAGCAGATAAATCCCTTGATGAATGGAGAGCACCATCGCCTATACACATCAACGTTGTTAATGAAACGTTGCTATCCATGGGGCGGAATGCCACATGCGTGAATTTACCGGCTACGTTTTGTTTGTTATCTTATCTATACATATAATAAAATCGTAGGAAAGTCAAATCTGTACATTAAATATTTTTTTTAAAAAACACTTGGGGCGTGATCTATAATCGATATCGAAGCCAAAAATATAGTTTTTAGAACTTTCGTCTGTTTGTCTGTTTGTCTGTATGTCTGTTTGTCTGTATGTATGTCCGGGGTAAACTCAAAAAGTACTGCATGGATTTACTTCAAATTTTGCATGAATATTGCTAATAGGTTGGGTCAACATATAGGCTACATATTATCACGCTATCACCTACGGAGGAGGGGCAGTGAACTCCGCGCGGACGAAGTCGCTGGCAACAGCTAGTTCTCGTAATACAAAAGAAATATTAGTTCTTCATATTGGTTAAGGCGATTACAGCTACGAACGACCTTGAGTTAGTGACAGGCGCAGCGTAAGTACTATACCGCACGTCAGCATCTCCCGTACTCAAAGAGTATATACAGTAGATGCAGATACGTTTTGACATTTTTGTTTACCTATATGAACTTTTATCATCATGAATCAAATGAATGTTGGCAAACTCAAAACCCATAATAGATAATTGTTCATTTATCGATTTGACATTGATTTTATCTTTTTATTTTTTTGTACACTTATATAAAATATTTACAAAATACTTATTCATCTATAGCCATTAAAAATATTCAAGCGTAAATGTAGATAAGTACCTGAATAGTCTTAAAATATTATTTAGCGTCCACTCGCAAACAAAATTATTGATAAAATACTAATTTTCAGCCCCTTTAATACCCTCTTTTACCTCTTTACGAGATAAAACTCAAAGTTTCCTTACATGCACGTTTATGTAATTGAATTAAAGAGCATAACTAATAAATTTAAAAAGATTTTAATGAAACAAATTTTATTTTTTATACAAACTTTACCACATTTTATGATTCTTGTAAGGGATAAAATTTAAAAATACCCTAAACTCATATTTAATTGTGTTAAAAAACATAAATACTAAGTTTTAAATAATTTCTATAATATTCTACATTAAACAATCTATTTTTCATTCAAACATAAACGCTTTTTTTTACCCTTTTAAGGAATAAAATGTATAAAATCCCTGAACATATAATTCTTAAATTATGTTGAGAACATAACTACCAAATTTCAAGTTATGTTGACTGTAAGCGTTTAATTTTTCATATGATTTGTAACATCTACTTTTACTCCTTTAAGGGATGAAACCCCGAACTTTATTACGCCCATATTTCTTCAATTTGGATTGAATTGAATAAGTAGGTACTACATTTTATGAGAGTTTAGATATAAACTTTTTATTTTTAATACAAACTTATACACTTACCCTTTTAATGGATGAAATTAAAAGGAATTATAAAATACAAATTTCTTTAATTGTATTAAAAAACATAAATACTAAATTTTAAGTAATTTCTACAACAAACAATTAATTTTTCCTACAAAAATTAACTCTCCTTTTACCCCTTTATGGGATGAAATTCAAAAACGCGTATTCCTTTAATCGTATTAAAAAGCATAGGTACTAAATTTTAAGAAATAAACAATTTATACTAATGCGTTATAATTTTAAATAAACAATTTATATTAATCTTTAAAGGTTTAAATTACATCATAAGAACAACCTCTGTAAAAAAAATGATGTGGTGTCGCGGGACACCAGGTAGGAACGAACTTCCTTCGGCTAAACGGCACTACTCGCTTGTGTACGCGACTGTCGCGCCTGCGCACGTCTCATTTAACGCTTTTATTCCACGCATTTTTCTTACGGTTTTACTATCACATTTTTTTCAGTTCGGTCGCGCAGCAAAATCCCTATCCCCTCCAAGCCTGCCGTAAGGAACTTCGTTCCAAAAATCAGCCTTTCCGCTCCAAACTTATTATCTACTATAAAAAACGTTCAAGCGGAAACGAAATGTCCAATTTTCAAACAACACAACCTTATTACTGTGCCTAACGTACTATCTGTATTATTTGACTCGAATGTGGAGAGCGGAGTACGCTGACGTGCGACACAGTCTCCCCGTACGAATGTTACCGAGAGACTGACTTTCGGAGCGAGCGCTGTCCGGCGTCCGCGAATGAAATAATAAGGTTTTTATTGATTTAATGGCACACTATAATAATTTTGTAAAATTTTGAACTTAAATTTTATAAAGCAGTAAATTGTCTATAATAAAGTGAAAAAATCATCAAAATCGTTTCAGTAGTTTGAAAGTTATAAGAAAGTTCTTGCGTAAAAATAGGAGAGATATTCGATTTTTTTTCGCCAAAAATAACAATAAAATTTGAAAAATCGAAATTAAAATTTAAAATAAATTATATTTTACGTATAATGTATATTTTTTTTTAATTATCGGATTAACCGTTTAGGAGTAGTAGGCTTTCAAAGAGAAGTATATTTCGTAGTTTGGCGTATGTAATCGCCTTAAATCTCTCTTTCGTGCGCTACATATCACACGCTGTTTATTCTAAGCGCGTATATCATAAGACTACCGATAAACATTATTCCCCGTGTTGATCCCGGGCTCCTTTAGAGAATAGACCACCTGCCGTTCTGCCAGGCAGGTCGTAAAAGGCGACTGATTGGCTGTAGAAGTCACTACCATCGTGGCTACTAGGTGGTAGATTTCTGCATTGTCTCGCCCGGGTCTGGTACCACCGCCTTGCCTATTCCTGCTGCAATAGCGTCAGTGCTTGTCACTATCGTGTTCGGGTTTGGAGGGTAAGGAAGCTGATAAACACATGGATGTGGCATTAGACCTCACCAAAAGATAGCAATTCACCATTAACACCTTTCGTGTCTAAAGGCGATGGTTGACTCTTTCCATCAGGAGAACCATCTGCTTGTTGACCCATCTCTTTCCTTTAAGAAACCCATCTGCATGCTGCAAGAGATCCATCTTATAATATAAAAATTGGAGTAGGTATATCAGTAAAATTGTAAATTATTGTAACGCTAGCATTGAATGAGATTTACTTACCTATTATTCATAATTATAGTTTAGCTCAATTAATTATGAATACTTCAGCTCTTATACGAAAGGAGATTAATAAATACTTATAAATATTTCATTACCTTGTTGTAAAATGTGTAAATGTTAATGACACTATTAAATGATTATTATATTTACATTTAAATAACGATGCTATCGCACTGAATTCCAAATAATTTATTCTTACTACTGACATCAAAATTTTGATCATAATAGTGCCTGTGTTGCACTTAAAGTCAGTCAAAGTCAAATTTTTTTTATTCAAAATAGGATTAATGGTAACCTCTTTTTGAACGTCAGTTATTAAATAATAGATAACATTCAAATTTCATGAAGACAATTTGTACATCGTAATATATAAGTTATAATACTAGTTCATTATATACTAACTTTAAACCAAGTAATAAAAACATGTCAACTTAATTGTTGCCTCTGTGGTCTAGTGGTCCAGTGTTGGCGTTGACCACATGAGGTCCCGGGTTCGATTCCTGGGTCGGGCACAAAAGTGTTTTTTCAATTTTCTGAGAAACACAAAAAGTTGCCCGGGATTGGAAAATGTCCGGTTGGCGATAGACTTGCCAACTATCACATTTGTGGGACCAAGTATCCGGCTAATCGTGGGTGCACTTGTTGTACCTCTGCCTTCCGCTTCGGGGATATGGGCGTAAAGATACATACATACTTAATTGAAATTAAAACTTAATTGAAATTAACTTAGTATTAAAAAACATTCATTCGAGAAAACAAATAACGTCTTGTATATTCAGCTGCTTTTATCCTGAAGTATTTATTAAATTGGTATTAGCTATTAAATAGGTAATGTAATTGTTAATGTTAACCTTCGATCAAAAATTCTGATCAAAAGTTATAACATACTTCTCTAATATCTAAATACTATAAAGTCTCTGTGTTCGTTTACCTGTTATTCCAATTTTATTCACCCAAGATATTTTTTAACTTCCCACTACGTATATATGTCGCAGTGAAATTGTCAATACGGTTAGATTATTATCTAACTAAGTGATATTATAATTTAACTGCTAACCTAACCTAACCAAATTATAAACTCACTAGGTAGATTATAATCTAACGACTATTGACAATTTCACTGCGACATATATAAGCAGGGCCCCAAGTCTGCTAATTAAAAATTGGATCAATAGCATCTCGGTTGGGTCGTGTTTGAATAATTTGACACATTTCGTATTCTGTTAATTATTTAAGACCAATTGCGTTTCATTGACACACCATCCAAATACGATTCAATCGCTATTGAAAAAATCGCTATTCTGCTCCATTTCTACCTTTCAATCGCGTTACAGTTGTCCCTCGATCGCGCACTAAACGGTAGTCTGCTCTGTATTTGACGTATGTTTGACATTTATTTCAATTGCCTCTCAGTGACAATCTTACTATTGAAGTACAATTCAACAACAATAGCTTTTTTTTTAAAACTGTTTCTTTGAATTTTCTTGAAATTATTAGCAAAATACATGAGAGAATGTAATGTGCAATTAGAAAAAATTGAATTAACATAAGATATATACAAAAAAACGTCAGCCAAGTGAAATTAGACAAAACCGGCCCCGAAATAAACATTTCTAGCGGTATAAGACAAGGAGACCCGTTTTCGCCCACATTATTTATAACTGTGCTGCAAATCACCATGAAACAACTTAAGTGGTCAAATAAAGGCATAAATATTAAAGGAAGATACCTTAGCAACTTAGGTAAACAAACATCTTTTTCAAAATCCAGACACAGACGAATTGAAGAGGAGATAAGTTCTTATCTTGGCATAACAAAGAGGTCTTGAAATATGATTTACCCTTAACAATAAAAAAGAAAGTCTGACTTGTGTATCTTACCTTGCCTTTCACATGCAAGCCAAATGTGAATGTATAATAATTACACGGGAAGAAAAATTGTAACATGTCAGAGCCATGGAGTGAAGTATTTGAAACTAAGAGACAAAAAACGACATAGTGAAATAAGAAAAAAAGACCAATATTATGGATGCTTTGACCCACTGTAAGAAATTAAAATTGAAATGGGCTGGCCACGTAACAAGTCAAAATAAAGAGAGATGGGCTAGAAAAATCATTACATGGGCTGCCCCCCCCCCCCCCTGTTCAAGACAGAGTAAAGTGGAGAGAGATGGAGAAGGTCTATATTCGTCTAGAGGTCCTAAATAATTAGAATTTTAAAAACTAGTGAAAAATAAATTCTTTAAAATGCAGTAACATAAATAAACAATAATGTATCTTCCTATAAAAAAATGTACTCTATTAGTGTTAAGGAATTAAAAATGGCTTATTATTATTATTCTTATAGGAGTCCATTAATACCAAGCCTATGTTGGTTTATTCTGGTCTCTGGTGTAGATTTTAGCTCAATAGCATGATAGGTAAATCTTCCGTCGGATTAAGTATTATCACGCTAGTTCCTTTGCAGACTGCAGAATAATTCACATACACACACATATTCATGCAAGATCCCTAATGTGGAAAGCAAAGAGAAGGTCGATAAAATTTTCGGTTCACCACGATTCACCAGTTCGCCTGTTAGCAACTAGCAAGATAAATGGTGATCCTCATTGCTGTTTTTTTATAAACGTAATAACGGAGTATCGCCTCATCCAAAACACGGTGGTGCTACCATATCACCAACAGACTCCGAGCTACCAAAAATATCTCATTTACACTAATTTTGCCCGACCCGAGAAAAGGACCCAAGATATAAGCTAAATAGGTTAATCCCAAAACCACGGTGTAATTGTTAAATTGTGAATTTATGTAAATGCTTTTCACAATCTTGTAGTAGCATTTTGGTAAAGTTTCCCACTTGGAAAAGAACTTCCAGAGCAAACAATTCCAAAATTCAATTAAAATCTTGCACAATGGTGTAAATATCAGCAGGTTAGTATTTATACTCGGATCAAAAGACAAAATCATACCCTATCTATTCTGATAATCTTTGCCACTCAGAAGATACTCTGAACAGATTTTGTTGTGTTGATTTTCCGTTTCAGATACCTAATATTATACTTATTACTTAAGATGAAATATAATGACCACCAAAAAAATATTGTAACCATAAAATGTCTCACCAAAAAAATTAAATCTGTACCAAAAATAAGATACCTTAAATAACATCTATCTAGCTATTTAAGTCATGCCTGCGCTTCAAAATGTATTCAATCCCCAAAATTAGTAAACAATCACCAAATAATAAACATTGTGTTATTACTACCCGGTAACCAAATATATCACTACTTTTGCTTTAAAATGTACTACCTGTCTGTTTAAAATGTGATTTCATAATTTTTGAAGACTGATTCTTCATTATGATTTTAAAATAATTATAATTAAACAAAGAGGACTGAGTATTAAAGTTTTTGAAGATTGATCCTTCATTAATCCATGTTTTCCATGATCCAGTTTAAGCCCTTACAATCAAGCAAAAGAATCGCGCGTAATATGTTCAAACACAAAACAATAATTAAATATATATACGAGCATTTAATTTAAATCAAAACTTCGCGGAATTTCCCCATAATATCTACTCTCGTCCAATCTCGTCTCTACTCTTAGTCACTTAGCCACCTTACTACACCTTAAGCCGACACTTCACATGACTGTTTGTATTTATGTATTTGACAAACAATTACCATGTGTAGAAAATTTATTTGGTTAGTGTTGGCCTTATTGGCCTATTTGACAAATAAGGCCTTATTGGACTATTTGATAAAATAAAATAAAAATACCAAATACGCGTTACCGTGAGTTTGTCGGTTTTTCGAGGTAGGTACATCAAATAGGCAATTACGCAAATAAACCGTCCACAGTCCGTAAATGGACGTATTCAATAACGCACGCACCGTGAAACTGTACGGATGTACAGTATTTTTGTGTGTGTTCTCAGTACTGTTGTGTATTTTTGTATACATTGGCGACATGCATTTGAATAGTAAAATCCCGGTCCTCGTTAAAACATCCATAGTGTTGTTAAGAAACTGCATTCTGCTGCTAATGTTTGTGTAATTGTTATGTGACTGCCATGTGTGGATGGTCATATTTGCCTCAAACAAATTAGGTCTTGTCAGCCTCTTAAGTTGTCGGCCATGCCAAACTTGTGGCATGAAGACCCCAATACACAGATTACATTACATCATTAACATATTTGATATATTTTTCTCTTTCCATTAGTTATTAGGTATGTTGTTTGTCTTCACCCTATTCAGTGGAAATATATATTATAATGGAAATATATCTTATAATAATAAGAACCATCTGACTACTCGGTTTTCTATCTTATAAAAAATTGAAGGGTAAGATAGCCGGTAGATTTACGCATATGACATTATCAATCCATCACACGAATAGCAACAGATCACCTAATAATTCCTCCGTGTTGGTCCCGGGCACCTTTGTAGGATAGGCCAACTGCCGTTCTGCCAAGCAAGTCGTAAAAGGCGACCGATTGGCTATGCGAATCACTACCATCGTGGCAACTAGGTGGTAGAGTTCTGTATTGTCTCACCCGGGTCTGGCACCACCGCCTTACCTATTCCTGCTGCAATAGTGTCAGTGCTAATAACTTTAGGTATGTTGTTTGTCTTCACCCTATTCAGTGGAAATATATATTATAATGGAAATATATCTTATAATAATAAGAACCATCTGACTACTCGGTTTTCTATCTTATAAAAAATTGAAGGGTAAGATAGCCGGTAGATTTACGCATATGACATTATCAATCCATCACACGAATAGCAACAGATCACCTAATAATTCCTCCGTGTTGGTCCCGGGCACCTTTGTAGGATAGGCCAACTGCCGTTCTGCCAAGCAAGTCGTAAAAGGCGACCGATTGGCTATGCGAATCACTACCATCGTGGCAACTAGGTGGTAGAGTTCTGTATTGTCTCACCCGGGTCTGGCACCACCGCCTTACCTATTCCTGCTGCAATAGTGTCAGTGCTTGTCACCGTCGTATTCTGGTTTGGAGGGTAAGGTAAACTTATGCATGTGGCATTAGACCTCGCCACAAGATATTCAACAACTATTTCTACGACATATTATTCTACTCGCGGGGAAGCTGCGCGAGTCCGCTAGTTATAAATAAATTAAATATTAATAATCTAGACCAGGAATTTACTATTCTATGTCGATGACTACAGTACAATCCATGTTGGTTAGTGTAGAGAAATTGTAGAACTCTATCGCCTCGTAGTGACGACGGTAGTAGGTAATATGTATGGCCAATAGATCTATTTTTAGAAACTCACTGTTAGAAAAGCAGATAATCTAATATTCAGACTAAAACAACACGGAATAATCAATATCTATAAAAACAAAAAATGTCTTTACCAATGTCCGTTAAAGAGTTAAAAACTATCCAAACGATGTTTTTTCTAAGATAGCAAATAAGCAGATGGCTCTTGACAGAATATGAAACCACTGCCTATAGACACCAAAGATGTTAAAGGTCTGTTGCTATTCGTGTGACGGGTTGATAATGATGTCGCGTAAGTCTACTGGCTAACTTACCCTCCAAACCGGAACACGGCAATGACAAGCAATGACGCTATTGCGGCAAGAATAGATAAGTCGGTGATACCAAATACCTGGGCGGAACGTTCCGAAACTCTACCAACTAGTAGTCATGCTAGTAGTGACACGTAAAGCTTATCGGTCGCCTCTTACGACCTGCCTGGCAGAACGGCAGTTGGTCTATTCTTCAAACGAGCCTCGACCAACACGGGAGAACCCCAAACTGGTTACATTTCAAAGATAATGCTGCGAAGATGGTTTTGGACCACAATAAGCTACTTTTAACCCCACTAAATAAAAGGGCGTAACTTTCTTAAGTTACGCTAACAAGTCGCTAGTCTAGAGCTAGTCTAAAGCAATATTACAACGAGGAAAGGTTTGAGTTTTAGGGTTCAGAAGTAAACTAGGAAGTAATTAGGTCCATCTATCCATTCGTCCGCACCATAGCTTAGAGATCCTTGTAACTAGAAAGCTGTAATTTGGCAAGAATATACATTCCTATTAGTCACGTCAACAAAGGGGTAACATAAAATCTTGAAAAATATTTTTTTCAGGGTGAGAATACATGTAAAAAAAATTAACATCACCACTTTACATGTAGACTGTGTTGGCTATCGTTGGATTCGTTAAAAAAAGATTGCAGCTTTGTGAAAACAAGTTTTCGATTAAGGGACTTGTTTGGAAAATATTAAGTTTTTATTTTTTAAATGCTAATTTTTCTTAGTCAAGTGTCCCCCCCTCCCCCGCTCTGTAGGCTAAACCGTTGGTTTTGGGAATGGGAAAAAATCATGGTAGTAGTAAATACAGTGAAGTTAAAAAGAAAACTGTCACTACTTGGAAGGCTTTAAAGTTTTTGAGCAGTTATAGTCGACCAACTTATAAAATGTACTCGGAGAGGTCTGTATAGGCGGTGAACCTATTGTATGGATATATATATATATATAATCATTGACGTTAAATAGCTAAATGTTCATATAGTCTTCTCGACAAGTTGAAAATCGTATAAAATAGAGATACTGCTCTAAAAATTAAGTGCGATAGCTCATTGGATCCGGGATGACGCCTCGAAAAATGTGCTAAAAGCGTGTATTAGCACATAAAAAATACAAGTTATAAACAATTAAAGATGAAAAAAATGGCATTTCGTTTTTTGCCAATATTTCAAAAACTATTAACATTTAAGAAATTTCAAAGAAAGATTCGGAAAGAGGTGTAAATTTCCAACTTTAACAACATTACAACGATTTTTCAGTTTTTGTTCAAGTACAATAAATATTATAAGCAAAGTATGAATATTTTTTTTTAACTTTTATAGCGTGATATTGTTAAGTATGTATATAAGAAAGGCTCCACGAAGCGAAAAAATTTTACGATAATTATTTAAAATTTTTTTTTTTCATTTACAATTAAAACGGAAGTACGAGAAAATTTTTAGTTAACAATCGTTTAACTTGTTGAAAAATCAATTTTTAGTAAAATTTCTAACGGAAATAAATTATTTATAGAGTTTAGAATACATCATATTTTTTTCAAATTTAAGAAAGAATATTCAATACCTTAAATAAATTATTTTATGTGTCGCGACGCCGTGCGCGCAACCTAAAAACATCGTGCAGAGACCTATTTTCAGCGTTAAATTAAAATTATAAATAATGGAGATAGAGTTCTAGGATTTAAGATTTTTTTCGTTAATTTGAAATTTGTTAAACATTAATAGTTTATGAAATATTAGCATAAAACGAAATGCCCTTTTTCATCTTTAAGTGTTTATAACTTTTGCAATTTTTAATGTGCTAATACACGCTTTTAGCACATTTTTTTAGACGTCATTCCGAATTCAATGAGCTATCGCACATAATTTTAAAAGCAGTATCTCTATTTTAAACGGTTTTCAACTTGTCGAGCAGACTAATAGTACAAAACAATAAAAGCCCTCAGCCGACTGAGCAAAGGAAAGTAGTTTTTTGGTTACGCGAACGAAGTCGTAACTGCTAGTAGGTTATATAGGTACGTTAAGTCATACCGACAGACAAACAGAACTTTGTCTTATATTAGCTATAAACATAAGAACAACCGAACAGCAGATATATTGACCTGCTGTTTATTTCAATGTCAGTACAATTAATAAAGGTTAGGATGTAAAAACAAGTAATAGTAATTTTCCTAGAATATAAATGGTATGTTTTGGGTAACTTCTAAAACTAATTATGTTATTTTATTTTATATTGTTTAAAGTAATCAAAAATATATTACCTTGCATGAAAATCATTGTAATGTATAATATCCAAACGGTAGAGTCCCTCGAATGGTAGAGCAAATGGACAAGCAAGGCCGACTACTAAAGCGAATGTTATTACTAATTTAAACACTACCATTTTTTATCACACTGTTATACTTTCAAAAGAATCGTGTTCATCGTTCAGCTCCGATGAACTTACTAAAGGTAAACTCAGCATATCTACATTTCTTAGCGCGCAATTGACAGCGTAACTGTATTATCAGATGATAAATTTGTCAAATCAATGTCGAAATTATCACGCCTAAGAAGAATCTACCATTTTTTCTTTCTCAAAGAAACAGTATTTATCTATCAATCAAAGAGTATACAATACTATGTAAGACTAACTTGCTTAGATGTAGGAAACCTTTCTCTTGTCAAAGGTACATAAATATAGTTCACTACTTTTAACACGGAATTTATATCTATCTTTCTATCTATATATATAAAAATCAATTGCTGTTCGTTAGTCTCGCTAAAACTCGAGAACGACTGAACCGATTTGGCTAATTTTGGTTTTGAATTAATTGTTGAACTCCATGGAAGGTTTAAAAGGTGAGAAAATATAGAAAAAAAAATAAGAGTAGTTAAAAAATCAGAACAACGTTTGCTGGGTCAGCTAGTAAACTATATAATATTTTGTTATGTGAGTTTCAGTTTGCGAATTCGCTTATTTGAGTCTTAAATCGCATACTTATCAATATCAAACAAACTTGCATTTTCTATTTAATAATTACGTAGAATAATAATTAAAGTAAATAAATATGGCAAATAATTTTAAATCAGTAAAATTGCAACAACCGAATTTCCATTTCCTGTATATCAATTTGCATCAGACCTTCAAGAAATTTAAATGGTGGCCCCTTCATGGAAAGTATACTCCAAATATAAACAAGAAAATAATTTCGAATCGGTTTTTTACATAATAATAAGATAACAACAAATAGATGGCTCTCTTGATGGAAAGGGATAACCATCGCCTATACACATCAAAGATGTTAATGGTGCGTTACTATCCTGGCCGGCTAATTTACCCTCTAAACCGCAACACGACAGTGATAAGGGTCCTCACGTAATTCACGTAACAAAACGGAAATCGAGTCAAGAGCTTAAAACGTCGTAGCATATCTCGACGTTCTATCGTGTTTATGTGTGTGAGTCCTAAGCGCATCGACTCAATTGCGGGAATTGGAGGGAATCACTGACGCAATTGCGGCAACAATATGTAAGGCGGTAGTACCAGACCTGGGCGGACCTAGACAATGACTCTACCACCAAGTAGCCAGGACTTCATGACCGTTGGTTGAGTGATTAGTAACCCTGACTACGCATCAACGGGGCTCGGGTTCGATCCCCGACGGCGACAAGCATTTGTCCGATGAGCATAAATGTTTGTATTTCCGGGTTTGGGTGTTTATTATATATATTCTAGTATTTATATATGTATTTCTATGTATTAGTATCGTTGACTAACACCCACAACAAAAGCAAATAATTTGCTTACTTTGGGGTTAGAGCAGTAAGTGTAATTTGTCCCGTGATTATTTATTTATTTATTTATAATCTGAGCCGTAAAGGCTAACCACTAGACCACGAAGCAGTTAATATAGCCTATATTTTAAGTTGAACAAAGTTACATAAGTGGAATTTCATTAAAATCGATTCAGTAGTTTCGGAGATTAGCCCAGACAAACATCATGACACGAGATTTTTATGTATTAAGATATGGCGCGGAGACACGCCGCCGCCACGCTACGTACGGTTCTATCTTGAAAGAATTTGCTGATAAGGTACTCAAGGTATGCGACAGATAACATGATAACATGTCAATTTCTTGACTAAGTTGATCTCCCAACGTGATAGTATGTGTTATTCATACATACAATACTTTAATTATTGATAAATCTGTATTAATTAATCTATATTAATATTATAAATGCAAAAAATTGGATGTTTAAATAAATGGATGTTTGTTAATCACGCAAAAATCACTGAACGGATTTAAATGAAATTTGGCACATAGGTAGATAATGACCCTGAATAGCGCATAGGCTACTTTTTTCCCGGAAAAAATAAGTGATCCCGCGGGATTCGCCAAAAACTTTAATAATGCAGTGAACTGCACGCTGCAACTAGTAATATTATAAATGCGAAAATTTTGATGTATGGACGGAAAACGGTTACACCGATTTGGATGAAATTTGGTACACATGTAGGTGATGACCTGGAATTGAATATAGGCCCGGAAAATGAGTTGTTCTCGCGAGATTCACCAAAATCTTTTATAAGGCAACGGGATGTATGGTACAGTGCAGCAGATGTGCGGTATTATAAATGCAAAAATTTAGATGTAGGTATGAATCGATGTTTGTTACTCAATCACGCAAAAACTACTACTGAACGGATTTGGATGAAATTGGGCTCATATGTATATGGTGATCCAGACTCCAGACTATAGTCTGGAATGGCACGAAGGATCTTTTATTCCTGAAAAATACAATATTCTCATGGGGTTCACTAAAAGTTCAATAATAACTTAGGCACCTTCAAGAAAAGAACATACTCCTTCTTAAAAAGTCGGCAACGCAACTGCAAGACCTCTGGTGATGTGGCTGTCCATGGGCGGCGGTAATCACTTACGATCAGGTGAGCCTCCTGCTCGTTTGCCCCTTTTTTCTATAAAAAAAAAAGCTTTTACATCTCACCCGGGTATACAATACCACCGCTTTACCTATTCCTGCCGTAATAGCGTCAATGTTTGTCGCTTTCGTGTTCGTTTTGAGAGTAATGTATTCGGTACTCATATGACATAACCATCCCGTCGCACGGTGCCTATATGCAATGGTTTCCATCACGAGAGTCATCTGCTTATTTGCTATCTAAAAGTATCTTCACGCCCATATCCCCGAAGGGGTAGGCAGAGGTACAACAAGTGCACCCACGATTAGCCGAAGATACATGGTCCCACAAATGTGATAGGTGGCAAGCCTATCGCCAACCGGGCATTTTCCAATCCCGGGCAACTTTGTGTTTCTCAGAAAACTGAAAAAAACACTTTTTTTGTGCCCGACCCGAGAATCGAATCCAGGACCTCATATGGTCAACGCCAACGTTGGACCGCTAGACCACAGAGGCGATTTGCTATCTAATTATAAAAAAATGGAAAGGAGTGCAGCTAGTTAAGAACTAAGGTTAGCAAACAAGCGGACGGCTGTCCTGAACGTAAAACTAAACTGTCGTCTATAAAACATCCATTATTTTAAAATACGTACGTTGCCTTTTGACATTATTGTAGATTGAAAGGCCCTAGCAGCCACGTAGTAGAATTCTGCAACGTCTCGCCCGGATTTATCACCAACTTCGCTAGGTATTTATTATCACTGTTTGGAGGGTAAACTTTTTTTTTGTAGTCTATAGGCGATGGTTTGTTTTTTCCTTCAAAAGTACCACCTGTTTGTTTTCTAACTTATACAAAAAAAGCACCATTAACATCTTCGGTATTAGTTTGTCAGCCTATGGAATAAACATAAGATTTGGTTGATTAATCAATTTATGCACTATATATTAGAATACGCATATTATGTCCATATGAATAGAGAAGCCATTGTACCATGATCATTTAAATCACTGATTCACAAAGTGGTCCAGTTGGACCCCAGAGGTCCACAGGAGACTTGACAGGGGTCTACGTTCGCACTGTTATTTCACTGTTGGAATTCAGATGCAAGGCAAATTTCCATAGATCTAATCTTTAATATTTTTTCTTAAGTTTTCAAAAGTCAACATTTTGAAAGTGATCTATGAGAAAGTGGTTTATGAGAAAAAAAATATTGGATACCTTTTGTTTAAATCTTAATTGCCAAAACCTAAAATGTATAGCAACACATTAAGTATTTTAAAGCTAATATTTTGCGTGGGGCAGTTAAAATTGTTGACGATCAGGTTCAATCAGGTTATTTCTTAACGGCTTAACTCTTTAGCATTACGCAGTGTTCTAGGTTCACTCTGCATCTTTTATCGGCTCTATCATAGACAGTATTCTAACGAGTTGTTCGGATTTATTCCAGCCGCTGAATTCCGTCATAGGATATCGACACCCTCACCATCACGATATTTACAACCGTGCGTTTCTATTGTCACGTTTTGCCTCACACTACTCCTGTGTGGAATCAATAACCGGCTGGGATTGTTCGAACGGATACGAAGACTTTCAAGAAATGAAGCTAAGTCATTCTTAAAAGGCCGGCTACGCAACATCAAGGCCTTTGTTGTTGCGGATGTCCATGGGCGGAGGTAATCACTTAGCATCAGGTGCACCCCCAGCTCGTTTGCCCCCTCTTCTATAAAAAGTTGATAATTTCATAATATTCTAGAATAGTACATAATTGCTAAAGGATCTATAATAAACTTATGCATGTGGCATAAGACTGCCACAAGATAGCAACGCACCATTGACATCTTTGGTGTCTATAAGCGATAACGGAGACCTGCTTATTTGCTATCTTGTAATATAAAACAAACAAAAATAATAATAGTTACAACACTCACCTTGCCATGGATTCACAAGTGAGAATGGACTCACAGGGCTCATTTAGTCATGGATTTGATGAGGATTTTTCCTGACGGATTCATTAAACATCGTCCGTGAACACCAAAAATGTCAATGAAATATTGCTATAGCAAGGATGTAATCCCACGTGTATAAATTTACCGCCTTTAAAATTTACAACAGTTACAAATACCAGATCGCCAAAACAGCCCTAATCGCAATAAATATAGCACTTGCGCGGATGATATGATGCTTTTTATTAGATATAAGTTTGTCAGTAATAGCTATGATTTGTTTTTAACTTGGAATACAATATTTATTTTGTGCGGTAATAGTTGTCTATTAATAATTTCTTTCTTTCTTTTGTTTCTTTCAAGATCTTCTATAATAGTATCGACCGCAATGACGTTAAGCACTTGTTAGACTTTAAGGAGTGGACTTGCAGGAAAGCAGGTACTCGTAGTGTATTCACGTCACATAAGAGGAGAAAACTAGAGAGTTCTACTAACTCTCAGGGACTTGGGTTCTAAGAGATAGAATACACCTTGGAGGCAACACCTTGCTCTTTTTGACCAAAGGACAGGTGTCTTCCCCGCAGTGGCGTAACTATACCATCTGGGGCCTGTGGCAAATTCTTTTGATGGGGATGGGGATCAATAAAAATCGTCACATTGTACTCAGTTTAATTTTAATAAGCTTCGAGATTTTCAGTGTATTCAATTACACGTACAATGTAAAAAAATATTTTTGAGCTCGCGGCCTCTTGGGCCAGGGCCTTCTTGGGTCGGGGGCCTATGGCATTTTGCCAGCCCTGCCACCCTATTGTTACGCCACTGCTTCCCCGGCATATATCTTTTTTTGGTAGATTTTGAGGAATTGATCCACTTTCTACTGGTATCTTACAAAAGACGAGAGAAAGCTAATACACGTTACTAACATCCAGGCGCGGATCCAGGATTTGGTTCAAAAAGGGATACACCCCGCTACACGAATAGCAACGCGACTTTAACATCTTTGTCTGACCGTTAGTCTTAAACATCCAGCCGATGTGCCCTAAACCTGTTTCATTTGAAAGGCGAAATAATGTAAAAATGGTTTTAGACCACAATAGAATACTTTTTTGACTAAGCAAAAAGAAGTAATGTTCTTCACTCACGCAAATGAAGTCGCGGTCAACATTTAGTATGACAAATTCATATTCAATAACTACGTTATTTGTCGATCGAAATATATTTTCCGAAAAAAACACGATTATAAAATACGAAATTTGTCGATAGAAATATTTTTTCGAAAAAAAAAATCACTTTTAAAAAATACGTAATTTTTCGATAGAAATATATTTTCCGAAAAAAAAACACGATTAAAAATATGTAATTTGTCGATAGAAATATGTATATTAAAACAATACATACATATAAAAAATAGAAACTTAAATTGGATCGCCCAGGTTCTTTTATTCGGTATGCAATTTCGTATCCATACTTTAAAAAAGTAAAGTATCATCACGCCAGGTTTCATTGCGCGGTAGGCAGAGTAAACCGAACGCCTATATTTACTGGTTCACCGCGATTAACTAGATTCGGTTAGCGAGATAAGTGGTGATCCGCATCGCCGCGTTTACCGAAATATTCGATATTCGTTATCGACGATTTCTAGCGATAATCGGAATCGAGAGATTTACCATTATTATCCATACTAATATTATAAATGCGAAATTCAGTTTGTCTATAAATTCTGTTACGCTTTTATGGCTAAACCACTGAACCGATTTTGATAAAATTCAACATGGAAATAGTTGATGACCCGGGTTCAAACATAACTTTTTATTTCAAAATAGAAAAAAGAAGTAGTTCCCCTAATTCAAATTTGTATGAAAATCTGTATGGACGACATTCGCGGGCGAAGCTGCGTGAGTCAGCTAGTCTTAATTTTTTTTTTTAATTTTTCGATTCTAATAATGAAGCAGGAAAATAGTGGATAAATTAAAATAAACACAAATATTGGAGAATAACTTACAGTTTTAATATATTACATAATATTTACACTATATTGAATATTATACTAGGATCAAATAATGTGCAGGTAAATTTGTCCCATTATATCATATAATAAAAATAATAAAAACAAGAAACGTGCCACTTTTGGTAACAGAGTCGTTTAGATGAAGGAAACGATTTATTTTGCAATTTTCCGCGAAATTTTAAGTGTGCCTTTGTGATGTCACTGAAAGAAAAATATATAAAAGCGATGTAAGAAATGGAACAAACTCACCGTAGGTCTGAAAAATAATGAAGACCCCAGCAGCACAGTTATCCGCCCTCGTCCACCACACTTTACACCACGACATCACCAAATACAAAAGCACACAATTTACGCACTCAACGCACGTTTCACTTCGCATTTTCAGGAGACACGAACACTACTACACTCAGCGAGAGCCGCAGTAGTACTAGTAGTGAAACGTGCGTTGAGTGCGTAAATTGTGTGCTTTTGTGTTCGGTGCTGCGTTGTATAATGTGTGGTGGACGAGGGCGGATAACTGTGCCGCTGGGGTCTTCATTTTTTTTAAGACCTACGGTAAGTTTGTCCCTTTTCTTACACCGCTTTTATATATTTCTCTTTTTGTGACATCACAAACACTACACTTAAAAGTTCGCGGAAAATTGCAAAATAACTAGTTTCCTTCAACTGAACAATGGATTTCCGTAAAGTAACGCCTGAATATATAAAACAGAGTCGTTTAATTTAATACAAAGACTTTATTTGATACAGAAACATAATTGCACAAAAACGGCATTATTTGTTCTCAAAATATTAATACGAAGGTTTAAGCTCATTGCTTATTATGTAGTATGCGTATATTTTACACAAAAAAACAACTCTGTAACTTCATTTATCTGCTCAAAATTTGACAATGACCCATTTATAGTGGTGGCCAATATAACGTGACTTCATTATGTGCAGATTCTGGAAGCCATTTGAGATATTCATCCAACAAATCTAAAACATAACACATAACATTTATGAGAAAAAAAAAACATACAAAATGCCGTTAACACTATCAGTTTAATTTTATTCAAGACTTATAAATACATTGCAATAATAATTGATTTCACCAAATACAATAAAAATCGAATAAATGTATAAACATGCATAAATGTAACACTGTACAATACGCTGCATTGTCAATCTTTTTGGTGAATCCCGCGGAAATAACTCATTTCTCCGGGATAAAAAGTCTATGTGCTACTCCAGGTCATCATCTATCTGTGTACCAAATTTCATCCAAATCTGTTTAGTGGTTTTTGCTGATTGAGTAACATAACATCTATCACGCACGATTACTTATCCTTTATAGATTAGGTACATTGTTTCGGTCGGCGTAGTACTATATTGTAAGTGAAAGAATTACAACCTCATTGGTAAACTGATGTAATACTAGAATGTTATTGTAAGACAAGGAAATTGCAACGTTTAGTTAACAAAAAAATAAATCTTGTGTAAAAATAGTAAAATCGAGAAAAATATCCTGTGGTTTTTTCCCTGTGATGGTCCGGGCTCCCTTTGGAGAATAGACCATTTGCCGATCTGTCAAGCAGGTCGCAAGAGGCCTTGACCTTGACCGTTTGACTATATATGTCACTACCATCATGGTTACTATACTAGGTGGTAGAGATCTGCAATGTCACGCCCGGGTTTGGTACCACCGTCTTTCCTATTCCTGCCGTAATAGCGTCAGTGCTTGTCACTGACATGTTCTGGTTTAAGGAGTAAGATAGCCGATAAACTTATGCATCTGACATTGAAACCTCGCCACAAGGATAGCAACGCACCATTAACATCTTTGTTGCCCATAGGCGATGATTTTCTTATCTATACATATAATAAAATCCTAGGAAAGTCAAAACTGTACATTGAATATTTTTTTAAAAGAATACTTGAGGCGTGATCTACAATCAAATCGAAGCCAAAAATATAGTTATTAGAATTTTTGTCTGTTTGTCTGTATGTATGTCCGGGGTAAACTCAAAAATTACTGCATGGATTTACTTCAAATTTTGCATGAATATTACTAACAGGTCGGATCAACATATAGGCTACATATTATCACGTTATCATTTAAATGCCATTTCCATATGAGAACAATGTCTACTCAAAGGGCCACTTTTTATTGCCAGGCAGTTTCTAAGACGAACAGTGGTAACCACCGTCGTGAGTACAAGGTAGTAGAGTTCAGAAACGTCTTGGTCATTTGGTACCACTCTCTTATATATACCTTATTTTTTATAAACAGCATCAACGCTTGTCATCGCCATGTTTTGGTTCTAAGGTTAAGATAGTTGTTGTATTATGCTTATTACATTTCTGCAGGCAGATTTTTTCCGTGTTGGTCCCAGGCTTCTTTGGAGAATAGGCCAACTGTCGTTCTACCAGGCAGGTCGTAAAAGGCAACCGATTGGCTTTACGAGTCACTACCATCGTGGCTACTAGGTGGTAGAGTTCTGCATTGTCTCGCCCGGGTCTGATACCACCGCCTTACCTATTCCTGCTGCAATAGCGTCAGTGCTTTTCCCTGTCGTGTTCCGGTTTGGAGGGTAAGGTAGCCGGTAAATTTATGCATGTCGCATTAGACCTCGCCACAAGATAGAAACGCACCATTAAAATTTTTGGTGTCTATAAACGATGGTTGACTCTTTTCATCAAGTGACCCATCTGCTTGTTTGCTATCTTCTAATATAAAAAAAATCTCTATGATGGCAACACTTATAAACTTTGATGTCTAAAGCCAAGTGGTATTTTTACATCAGGAGAGCTTTTTGCTCGTTTATTACCATGGGAAATAAAAAAAAAATCACAAACTTACATTTGGAATTCTCTTCCCAGATTGACTTTAACTGATCCCTTGTGCCAATTCTATTCGCTATTAACGCCTTCAGTAATATTTCAGTTCTTGGTTGCAATTTGGCCCAACTCTTGATCATTGTTGAGGGTGGTGACAGTAATGTACCAGCATATTTCTTTAGTTTCGGAAAAACTGAACCTTCTAGAAGAAATCTTGAGAACCATCTGTTAAAACGATTAAATATTTTATTTTGTTGTGTTAGTTAATAAAAATACTATTATATAGAATTAAGGTGGCAAATAAAGATATTATTATAGAAATACTAGCTGACCCGGCAAACATTGTTTTGCCATATAAATTATTGAATTAAAAAATAGGCGTTGATCGTAGAGGGTTGAAAATTAAGGGATATATTTTTTAATGCACTTAAAACTTACAACTTAAAACACTTAAAACTTAAAAATTATGATACACATAAAAATATAAAAACAAAAATTTTTATCTAAAAATAAAATAAAAAATTTAGGGTTGGACTACCCTTAGCATTTAGGGGTATGAAAAATAGATGTTGGCTGATTCTCAGACCTACTTAATATGCTTACAAAATTTCATGAGAATCAGTCAAGCCGTTTCGGAGGAGTACGAGAACTAACATTGTGACACGAGAATTTTATATATAAGATTTGTCGCCTCTGCGGTTTAGTAGTCTGGTGTCGGAGTTAACTACGTGAAGTCCCGAGTTCGATTCCCGGGGCGGGCAATCCAAAAAATCTGTTTTTTTCCATTTTCTGCTTAAAACAACGTTGACCGGGATTGGAAGTGTCCGGTTGGCGATAGGCTTGTCACCTATCACATTGTCGGACCAAGTATCTTCGGCTAATCGTGGATGCACTTGTTGTACCTCTTCCTACCTTTTCGAAGACACGGATGTGAAGTAACTTTTTTATTATAGAAATGCATATTATATAAATATTAAAATATATTTAATAACATCCAAACCCATAAATACAAACATTTATGCCCATCAGTCATCACACAAATGCTCGTCTCTGCCGGGATCAGACCCAAGCCAAGTCCATTGCGAAGTCAGGGTTGCTAATAAGACATATTTAAACGATTACTTCTTGTATGTATACAACATATTTATACTTAGATACAACATACCTATATCGATCAATTTTATCAGGATAGTCAATCTCAACTATTGGCAATTCCCAGGAAGATTTACCGAATGTCCCCTTATAGTGACATTTGACTCGGCCAGATTTCTCGTCATATCTCGGTTCAGGATCTGATAAGGGTTCACCTACAGAAGAAGAATAATAAGCTACATAATAGCGTTATAATATTACGCCCTACAACACACTACATAGCCTATTACCAAATTAAAGGTTTTTGAGTACAACGGGAATATAGATTTTTTTAAATTATTATTTTATATTATATTATAACAAAGAGATGTAATGGCTGTAAAAACAATAGGTGATGAAGCTCTAGCCTTATGCGTATATTTTTTTGATTGGATAGCAAACTTTTGCTTGTTTGCTTTCATGATAGAAAAAAAAACCATCGGCTATAAAACACCAAAGATGTTAAAGGTGCGTTGCTATCCGTATGTTGATGCTAAATGAAAACGATTACCAGCTACTTTACTCTCCAAACTGGAACACGACAGTGTTAAACATTAACACTATTGCGGCAGGAATAGCCAAGGCGGTGGTACCAAATACCCGGTGTTGTTGCGGAAACCCAGCGTCCAAATGACCTTCTCCCCCGTGTTGGTCCCGGGCTCCTTTGAAGACCAAGCCAACTGCCGTTCTGCCAGGCAGGTCGTAAAAGCGTCACAAGTGACAAGCACTGACGCTATTCCTGCCGCAATAGCGTCAATGCTTGTCAATGTCGTGTTCCGGTTTAGTGGAGGGTAAGGTAGCCAGTAAACTTATGCATGTGGCATTAGACCTCGCCACAAGATAGCAACGCACCATTAACATCTTTGGTGTCTATAGGCGATGGTTGACTCTTTCCATCAGGAGACCCATCTGCTTGTTTGTTATCTTATGATATAAAAAAACCTAGATTTGCTTATAGTCGTTTAGTTGTTTAGAACAAAAAAGTAGATAATATTAGTATCGGATCCCAAAATAAAACGACCTTCACCGAGATCTTTATTTGATGAAACGTATTTTATACTAGCTGAGCCTGCGACTTCGACCGCGTGGAAAATTTCGAAATTAAAAGTAGCCTAAATTACTCCTTATCACATCAGCTATCTGCCAGTGAAAGTCCCGTCGAAATCGTTTCAATCGTTCCAAAGATTAGCCGGAACAAACAGACAGACAGACAGACCGACATACAGACAAAATTTGTAAAAATTGTTATTTTGGTATATGTACCGTGTAAATTACAAACATACACTCCAATTTTATTTATTTGTATAGATTCAATTTAATATGTCAATTAACTTAATTTTCAAAATTCGACAACCGGAATTCGGGACTGATTTTTCGCAAGCAACCCTATACCACAGTGTTCATAATGGAATAATCTTTATTATCATTTAATTTCAATCCAATAATCAGACCGGTGCAAAATGCTTAGTATCGATTTTTTTTTATGTCATGAGATAGCAAACAAGCAGATGGGTCTCCTGATGGAAAGAGTCAACCATCGCCTATAGACACCAAAGATGTTAATGGTGCGTTGCTATCTTGTGGCGAGGTCTAATGCCACATGCATAAGTTTACCGGCTACCTTACCCTCCAAACCGGAACACGACAGTGACAAGCACTGACGTTATTGCGGCAGGAATAGGTAAGGCGGTGGTACCAGACCCGGGCGAGACAATGCAGAACTCTACCACCTAGTAGCCACGATGGTAGTGACTCGATAGCCAATCGGTCGCCTTTTACGACCTGCCTGGCAGAACGGCAGTTGGCCTATTCTACAAAGGAGGCCAGGACCAACACGGCGAATTATTTGTGACCGAAAAAGAATAGGCGACCTAACGTTTGCATATTCTATGGGCTTTATACTTTCGACTTGTCTAATAGTCAAACAACGAGTAACGTAACGTAAAGTCATTCAACAATTCAACAAGCTCTAAGTGACGTTTCGCATGGCTTGTCTAATACGTTAGTAAATAGAAGTTTTTAAATGTACAGACTGACTGGTGAATTACCTTCAATATTTAAGGACATATATATATGTATATATATATATATATATATATATATATATATATATATATATATATATATATTAGGGTGGATCGAAAAATTTTTTTTTCTTAGCATGGGGGTAGAATTTGTAGCTTGTTTGAATCAAAAAAAAATTTTTTTTCGCAACATTTGGAGATAGCCCACTCGTTTTTTAATAAATTAATGGATATATATATATATATATATATATATATATATATATATATATATGTTTGCCCGGTCGGCTAGTTAAAAATAAATATTAAAATACTTCTTAGTAAACAGTACACCGAGAATCCTATACTTACCTGCGCCATGACGCACGTGTCGCGTAGCGCTATTAACACAGAATAGCGGGAGGTGGCAGGGGCGTGACCTTGATGTCGACTAGCGCGTACTAGAGAGTATAATATCCACATTTTTAGAGAAATATTGGTCATGAATTAAGCCCCTAATTTTATTGATTTTGTCAAACACTTGTAACCCTAATTTTATTATTTCATTTTAACGAGAATCGAGAACCGAGTACTCTCCAGAAATATCGAAGGTAACTCAACTGTCAGTCTGTATATTATATAAGAAATCTTACCCAGATTACAGAGCTGAGGTACATATACCGGCAGCCATTCCGGTTCAATTGCTACAATATTTCGCATAACCATCTTCCTTTTCTCTAAACCTCCAGTCTCGTATAACTCCTGGTACACAACCCACTCTGGTATGGTCCTCCGCAGTATGGACTCTGAGTGTAAATGAACCGGTTCTTCAAGTTCGCCACAGTGGTACGCATATTTATATTTCCGTTTATCTTCACCTAGGATTTAATATAGATATAATAGAAGGTATTTTAAACAAACTTGGCAGTTTCGTTGGTTGAGTGGTTAGTGACCCTGAGTACGCAATCGATTTGGCTCGGGTTCAATTCCCGACAGGGACAAACATTTGTGTAATGAGCACAGATGTTTATATTTATATATATATATATATATATATATATATATATATATATATATCAAAGTAAGCAAAATATTTGCTTGTGATACTAGTAGAATCGAGTAGTTTTCTTTTAGTGCTCTTAGTTATTGCTTTTTTTAGTAACATTATTTTTTATTTGCCTTAGGTAAGATTCACACCGACCGGTTCGCATCGGCCGGGACGAATGCACACGCATGTCGCGGCAGCCGTACGTCATAACTAAAAAATAACTCGACTCGCTGCACCGCTACTCTCCTTTCATATGCTTTGACCGCCCCGTTTGTCGAGTGGTTAGCGACCCCTGACTACGCAATCGACGGGGCTCGGGTTCGATCCCCGACGGGGACAAACATTTGTGTGATGAGCATAAATGTTTGTATTTCCAGGTTTGGGTGTTTATTAAATATATTGCAGTATTTATATATGTATTTCTATGTAAGTTAATCGCCTCTGTGGTCTAGTGGTCCAGCGTTGGCGTTGACCACATGAGGTCCTGGGTTCGATTCCCGGGTCGGGCACATAAAAAAAAGTGTTTTTTCACTTTTCTGTTAAACACAAAGTTGCCCGGGATCGGAAAGTGCCCAGTTGGCGTTCGGTTTGCCATCTATCACATTTATGGGACTAAGTATCTTCGGCTAATCGTGGGTACTCTTGTTGTACCTCTGCCTACCACTTCGGGGATACGGGCGTGAGGATACTTTTTTATTTCTATGTATTAGTATCGTTGTCTTACACCCATAAGTAAAATAAGTGAATATTTATACTGCAGCGACCGTACGGCCCCAAAACGACCAAACGCATGCCGACGGAGCCAGCTATCTGTCGCGAAGTCCGTTCGAAGCCGTACGGAACAGTTTGAAGGCTTTAAGCCACTGCAGAAAGTGAATATGACGGAAATATGAACTGTAATTCTGTTTAAACCTTTTAATTTCTTTACCGCATCATATAATGGCATCCGAACCGATCTGATGCGACCCGGTCGGTCTGAATCGTGCCGTATATTTTGCAATTTTGTTGTTTTGATTTATCATTACATAGTATAAAACAAAGTCGCTTTCTCAGTCTATCCCTATGTCCCTATGTCCCTATGTATGCTTAAATCTTTGAAACTACGCAACGGATTTTGATGCGGTTTTTTTAATAGATAGATTGATTCTTGAGGAAGGTTTTAATATACAAACCTTTTCGATATTCCCATGGGAACAAAAGCTACGCAGGTGAAACCGCGGGCAAGTCGCTAGTGTGTAATAAATTATTGTTATTCTTCAATATTAATGTTACGAATAATCTAGAAGCGTGTAGAGTTGGAGCGCGCGCGCGCTTACTATCTAGGAATAAAAGAAAGATATAGCTACTCCTATTGACAAACAAATAGTTGACCTGGGCTATGCCATAACGGACTTTGTGGTATATGGCATAAGGTTGAAAGTAGCGTGTACTAGGATTTATGACTCATAACATGTTTACGATAAGAAGTGATTCATTGTTTCCATACATTAGATTAGATATTAGATATTAGATATTAGATACATTTAGATTTTTCTAGATCCAGCTAGGACTTAACACTGCCTATAAATAGAGAAGTGTTGACAAACACAAGGCAGTTTTTATCAAGCGATCGAGAGCGATACTCAAAGTGAACAGTACGAAGTGAGAAGTGTTTTATTGTGTAGTTCAGTGATAGTACAGCGAGTGACTAGGGTGTAAAGTGTATTTTAGTATTACGTTGTGTTGTGTTGTGTAAATACACGGATTTAATATAAGTGGTGTTTTCTTACAAGTACGAACCCGAGTACGTAACATTAATAACTAGCTGTGCCCGCGATTTCGTCCGCGTCGAAATATTTCTAAAAAAAAGTACTTAATCTAAGTTATTTCGTACCGTGGTTTAAAAGATAGACAGTGCCAGGGTTTTACCAGTACAGTCCCCATTCCCGTGGGATTTCCGGGATATAAACTATCCTATGTCCATTCTCACGTCTCAAACTATCTTTGTACCAAATTTTATTCAAATGGGTTCAGTGGCTTTTACGTGAAGAAGAGACAGACAGATAGACAGACATACAGACAGAAATACTTTCGCATTTATAATATTAATATGGATTTAATCAAATTAGACTATTAACAAAAACACACATAACACAAACACTTACCTTCCTTAACTTCATCAAGTCCTATTTTCCTACCAACTTGATCACCCAAGCCACTCAATAGCAGTTGTCTCAATAACCTCGCCTGGTTATCATTCGGCGGTTTCATCTCTGGATCAACTGTGACGTCAACGCCTGATACACTCAGATTAATCTCAGAGGTCAATTGCTTTCGAAGTTTGCGTATTTCTTTAATAGCCTAAACAATTAAAAATTAAGCTGATCAATTAAATGAAACGAAAAAAATCATTTATATATGTTATCAGTCATGCGGTTCTCTGCATGATTTTTTGTGAGTGCTACAGGAACAGTGCATTTTTGAGATAAAAAGTAGCTTTTGTTAAGACTGGGCGTAGCCTACCATGTATTCCAAATTTCATCCAAATCTATTCAGCCAGTATAAAGAAGTAACAAACACACACATGCTTAAAACTTACACACTTGTGAAATATTAGTAACCGGTTTAAAGTTCTTTGTTTATTTTTGAATTAACAAAGAACTTTAAAGTAAATTAAAAAGGAATAAAAATTAACCTATAAATTAATTTTAAACACAGAGTAACCATTCAGCAATTTTCATTTAAATACTTCAAGCCGTTTCAACTTGACAATATAACAAAACATTCAAACATAAAACATTCACACTAATACAATAAATAGTATTATAAAAGTAAATAGTTTTTTGTTGACTTAAATGAGTGGTAGCAAATGCCGATTTAAATAAATAAAAATGGCGGACAACTTGATGGAGTAAATACTTTTCATCATTTTCTTGTATAGATATTAATTTTACATTTGTTTTTTGTTTTACTGAAATGGTGCTAGTAGTCAAAAATAAAAAAAAATGCAGATTGTAAATTTGTAGAAATAAGTAATATTATGTGAATTTTGTATTGGGTCAATATTGGCGCTTCTATGAATTGCCAAGCAGAATTACTTTCGCATTTATAATATTAGTATGGATTTAATCAAATTAGACTATTAACAAAAACACACATATATTATTAAATACGCTCAATAATATTATTAAATACGCTCCGGACCAAAAAAAATGCGATCGGCCTTTTTTGTATACTGTGAATAACATAAACTTTGTCCGACGCGAAGGACGCATATAGATAGGTCGATGATATTATGAAGAAATAATGAAATGTTTCTATTTATAAAAATATGATGGTATTTTTAAATGCTCGTTTTTACCGTTCAATTTCGCTAAAAATAGCGAATATTTTAAACTGGACGACGTACACCTGATGTGCGGTCGTAGGCAGTCGCCTCTGTATTTTCTAGCCGGCATTTTGAGTAGCAAAATTATGTATGGCTATTTTAATTATCATTTAAGATTATTTTAATTACATAAATTTTGTTGTTATTTATATCCACGAGTTAATAACATGTCGATAAAGTAAAATACCTCCTAACTGTATTAATGTTAATTTTACAGGAGAGGAAAAAACGTTTGACATCTAGTCTTAAATGTGTTGATTTGAATATAAAACTATTTCCACAAAGCTCTAACTTTTCTTCTGAAAAAGATAAGAGAAAATTCTATAGATGCAAAACTGAATTTTATGTCTATTTCAATAAAAAAGTAAATTTGTTTAAAAATGTTAGTTAGGAGGTATTGTCACTTCAACGACGATATGTGATTGTGTTAAGTGTTATCAACCGCGCTTGACGACAACTACTAGCCGGCCAGATATGCGGCACACCTGTGTTATAACGTCATAACAAAATAGATAACGTATGGTATAAATAAGCGGGGACATCATGTTTTCGATTCATTGTAATTCTATCGCTTGTTGAGGGCATTACTCTGCCCAAAATTATACTGTGCGTGTAAAAGTGATTCAAGTGTTTTATTCGACCAAACTGCTTCACGTTAATATAAGCTACCAAACAAAGCTTTTGACGATTGAACAGGGTTTTCGTAACACACCGTATATAGAGTTACCTAGAAAAAGATTTCTCAAAGTGGAGTATGCCAGATAATTGTAGGGTGTACGCGACAGAATGTACATAACCGTTCTCTTAAATCATTTTAACCCCCCTTAAATTATTATTTGAACGGCCCCTTAGTTTACTTAGGAGTTGTGATTAGTTATATGCTGATATGTATTTAGAGCAAAGTTTACTCATCATTTAAATACATTTTCTACAACTTGTTTTATTAGAGATTCGCTTACATTGAGATATAGCTTGAAAACACCTGATGTTCTATTTAAAATTTTTTCATTAGGGATTCGCATATGTTGAGATATTAGCTGAAGAAACCTTGGCCGAAAAGGTTTACAGGTATAATTGGAACCGTTAAGTGATGCTCTTGTCGATATCCAGAAACAGGAATGACAACACTTGCCTAACGAGTCTGCTCGAAGAAAAATCATACCTTTTCTCGCAATCCATATTTAGCACAGAATAATTCCTCCTCGCCTTTTACATACGCATACTCAGCAGCGCCGACAGCTCTAAGCAATACTCCAGGGTCGCCTAATAACAGGGAATTGCCCGTTGCAGGCCAACTATCTGGTTTGCCACTCATCACCTAGAAAAAATGATTAACCATAAGGCCTGTAGCTTCTTGACAAATAGTTTAAGTTTAGGCTATTATCATAAGATAGCAAACAACAGATGGGTCTCCTGATGGAAAGAGTCAACCATCGCCTATAGACACCAAAGATATTAATGGTGCGTTGCTATCTTGTGGCGAGGTCTAATGCCACATGCATAAGTTTACCGGCTACCTTACCCTCCAAACCGGAACACGACAGCGACACGCACTGACGCTATTGCGGCAGGAATAGGTAAGGCGGTGGTAACAGACCCGGGCGAGACAATGCAGAACTCTACCACCTAGTAGCCACGATGATAGTGACTCGATAGCCAATCGGTCTTCTACGACCTGCCTGGCAAAACGGCAGTTGGCCTATTCTTCAATGGAGGCCGGGACCAACACGGCGAGGTGTTTAATAATAGTTTAAGATATTTTACAATAGCCACATTTTTATCACCACCATTCAAATAACAGTAATTAAACGTTAATCCATCTATTGTATATCTAGCTAAAACACGCCTGCTTCAATGAGGGCAAATTCATTATCGATAAAATATATATTATGGCCTATCATTTGCATAATCATGTGTTCTCATTACATGTCGATTTTATCAAGGTCACACATACAGACGTACAAACATTTTCAAAATTTATCAGTGAGTCGCAAAAAGGATCGAATGAATAGTCGTAGTGTGAAAAAAAATTAAATATATAGACAGGCACTATGGATATATGTCTATGATAGTATATACAGGTTGACTGGTAAAAGATTGTACATATTGAGGGACACGATAGTTAATGCTCAGAGATAAACAATAAAAATATAATGAAATACCCATTTTATAATATTTTTTTTGTTTCCCTCTGAGCATAGACACGATAGTTAATTTTCATAGATAAACAATAAAAATATAATAAAATACCCATTTTCGCACGGGTGAGATTTTAAATCTTTGTAAATATTTTCTTTACACAAACTTTACCCTAACAATAAAAAACTCAACCAAATCAGAATTATCTGATTTGATGCGTTTACACCGAAGTTATGAGCGAACAAACATTTCGGCGATTCATTCTTTTATGTAATAAATTACTTGGACTAGACAAATTGTAAGGCGATAAAAATATTCTTTATTGAGCCTTTTATGACTGATTCTTTTGTCATAGATAGAGTTTGGAGAGTCACATATCATGTAAAACCTTAGGACAGGGTAATTATATAGGTAACCCCGTTTTTCTAAGTATTGAATGAATAAGATTTTTAGCCCAAACCATATTAACTATGTTTTGAATGAATAAGGAGATTTTGAACCCAAACCAAATGGTACATATTAAGCATAACATTTATTTTAATTTTTCTACTTACTTCTTGAACTGTTAGAGCAGCTACGAGCGCTATTGCATATGGCAACAAATTGAATTGATGACTTAGCGCTAACATTTTACCGTAACGAGGCAATAACGGAAATGCTGACACGGCCTTTCCCAAAGGTGTTACTTTTAGTACCTAAAATAAAAATTATACCATTTAAAGAATATCCATATTTCCATACTAATATTATAAATGCGAAAGTAACTCTGCCTCTCTGTCTCTTCTTGACGCCTAAATCAGTGAACTGATTTGGATGAAATTTAATACAAAGATAGTTTGAGGACATAGGATAGTTTTTATCCCGAAAATCTCACTGAAACGGGAGAAAAAACGAAAACACAACTTATAGATTTTTTCCACGCGGACGAAATCACGGGTACAGCTATTATTTATAAAATATTAATAACTATTAATAAAATGTAAAGTTAACATATTTGGTTATTCTAATATATGAGTGTTATCTAAAGATACTAATATACACAAATACATACAGTGTGTAACGGACGGTCTACCGAAAATCGAAAGAATGGATTTGAAACCACGATTTTGAGATGGAATCCTTCGATAATTCGCGTAGGAAAATTTTGTTTTTTTGATATTTTATAAACTTAACTTAGTATAACTTGATTTATTTTAATATTCTACAGCGCTTTTTTTTAAATAAAAAAATTAAGGAAATACACAAAATACCCTGCTAAATGGCTGGTTTGAGAATTCCGCGGCGCAACGAGTGGAAGCATTGTAAGCTTTAGGCTGGTTTTAGTGTCACGCTAACCGCTAATAATAAAATAACTAATATTTTACAATGTATTGGCGCGGAAAAGGAGAAAACATAATGAACAATCATATAAAACAGATTCGAAATTCAAATGTAATATTTTGTTTATTTACTAATTGTAAAAGTAGTTATGGCCAAACAATGTATATTATCTCTCTCTACTTCTCCCCCTCCATCTCTTTCTCTCTCTCCCCCTCCCCCCTGTACTCAAACTCTTCTCCCTCTTACCAAACTTTTACACTTATAATAACGCAGTTGTTTTGCAGGTGGTCTATTCTTCAAAGCAAAGACCCACGCAAGCAATTGCAAGATGTTACAATTCTATGTTACACAATGTTGATAAATTACCTCCTCGTCGTCTCTATGTTTATTCCGGTTTTTCCATTCATGTTTTTCTAATATACCCAAAACTTCTAGCCTCTTTTCTGCCAAACGCAATTTTAATCTGTCAGGAGCAGTTGGATATGGGAAATTAACGACCTGCAAATAAGTAAAACAAAAATTTACAATTTAAAGATCACACTTATTTTTATTGGGATTACTTTTGATATAACAACGAGTGAAATGTCTCAAAAGGACCAATATTTTTATTGAATGATATTGTATATAAGTGAGATTAATAGTGGGATAGAAAGAAATCAGAATAAAAAATGTGTAGGCGGTTGACCCTACAGGCCATCCCTGAAACTTCCCGCTAAATTAAGGTATTTTAAGCTCAAAAGAGTAAAAATTATAAACATAGATTTTTTCAGTTCAAACATCTATTTTGTTAAAATGGCAGTATGTTGATTTTTGAAAAGTTGTATATTTTAGAAACGTTGATTGAATTTGATCTTTCGAATGACATTCAACTCAGTTTTTGAGATCTGAAATATTGCTTTAGCTAAATAATCGATAGGTTGAAAAATTCTTTAGCAATGTCAAAAAACATTTTTTTCAAATATTTTCATCATTAATAAATCCTAAACTAATTGACTGATTTTGATCCAATTAACGGTATTTGACGCAGTTTGTAAAGGAGAAAAGCTAGAAAGATTTTTTAGTCCAACGGTGTATTAGCCTGAAAATTATTTTAAATAGATAAAGTAAATATGCTAAAAATGACGTAATTTTAATATTTGAAAAGCTGTAACTTTTGAAAATTAGATTCGATTTTGATTCTTGAAATGCCATCTGACGTATTTTTTAGTACTAAAATATTGTAGAATACCAAAAAATGTTTGGTTGAAAAACTTCGAAAGTATGTCGAAAAAACACTTTTTTTTAAATTTTTCGTCAACGATTTCACCCAAACGGATAAACCGATTTTGATGCAATTTATACATTAGATGTAGTTTTTTGAGGAATAGAGCTGATTAGTTTTTGTACTCAATCGGTACATTAATCTGAAGTTATGTTAAAAAAAATCTGTTTCGCCAAAATTATTTTTGGGGTTTTTTTCAAAATTTCTCAAAATTTCCTAGGCCGATTTGGTTCAAATTTTCAGGAAGTCTAAGTTGAGCAAAATCCAATCGAATGTCATCACCGTGTTTCGATCGGTCCAGCCGTTCAAAAGTTATAAGATGTTTACACATACATACACACACACACACATACACACATACGCACATATACATACATACATACTGACGTCGTTGCGAAAATAGTCGCAAAAGATTTTTAGGACCTCAAAACGTGGAGATCCGGTGAAAACTCGATTTTCGAAAATCGAGGCAAATGCAGTAACTTCCTATCTACGTACATTACGTACTACGTAGCGGGAAGTTAAAAAGAGAAAGAAAATTCTATCTTGATTCGAACTGTATGTTCGAACTACTGTTGATACTGAAAGTCTCGAAATTCAAAAACAAGATATACAATACAAATGTGGATAGATATTATTAACGAGGGAGCACGTGAAACTTTGCACACACTTAAAAATTACAAAATCTATAAGGAAAAAATTGGAGGCAGTCATGAGGACTGCAGACACGAGTAAAAATTCAAAATTGTATTTACCTTAGATTTATTATAGTGACCACTACTGGGTTTATATTACATTACTTTTAAACACAGTCACAGGCATATAGAGAACATAGTCATAGAAATACTTCAAACATCAGTAAGTTGATGATGCTGACGCAAACCCATACGGTTTTCTCGAAATCGACTAATGCGGCTAAACTTTTCATTTCTTAAATACAGCAGTTTGCTTGCAATGTGAAATGACACAAATTGTAGCCCCAATGCTGTGTTAGTTCGCGTAAGTAAATATTGCTGGGCAAATTAGACGAACTGATCTAACCCCAAAGTAAGCTAATTATTTGCTTATGAAAATAAGCTTATTATTTTTACTAGGTGGTAGAGTTCAGCATTGGCTCGACCGGATCTGGTACCACCGCTTTACCTATTCCTGCTGCAATAGCGTCAGTGCTAGTCACTGTCGTGTTCCGGTTTGGAGGGTAAGGTAGCCGGTAAACTTATGTATGTGGCATTAGACCTCGCCACAAGATAGCAACGCACCATTAACATCTTTGGTGTCTATAGGCGATGGTTGATCCTTTCCATCAGGAGACCCATCTGCTTGTTTGCTATCTTATGATATAAAAAATATATGGGTGTGAGTCATCGATACTAATACATAGAAGTATATGTGAGGTCATTCCAAAATAAGTGAACACATTTTAACACAGCGTTCGATACGTCCATCCAAAGGTATCCACCCAAAAAATAATGCGATTCAAGGCGCTAAAATATTTTGATTTTACGAATAAAATAATTTTGTCTCATAGCGCTTCACATCTTTCTGCATAAAATAATCAACTTTTAACGTAAACCTAGGTAGTAAGGTAAATAACCTCGCGCCATATCTGTGGAGAGATAATTTAATTCAACATTTCGTTCACTTTTATGGGTGTACGTCAGAGCCAATTCGTAGAACATGCTACGTCATTAAATATTAACGTTACATCATCTAATATTGCGGGCACCTAGTTTACTAACCGCTCACATCACTTTGGTAACTAATGAGACCTCTGAGAAAACGCTACGCTTTCGTTACTAGACTATGGTCTCTATAAAGACCAACGCTAACTTCATACAAAAAAACAACATAACTTCATACAAAAATTTTCACTATTTACCAGTTTTAATACAATACTCAATGGTATTTTATCGTTTTCGAACGAACCATTGTATAGAATAACATCCAATTGGCATTCTTTTTTCAAATACGCTCTTGGGGAAAAATAAAAGAACTTAGTTCGCCATTTTGATTCGTGCTGTGTGTTATGTGTTGGTTGCACTTTATGATACAGGTTAATTTAAAAGTGTTTTGGCGTATTAGTCAACAAGTAAACTTTATTTATAATCAAGATTAGTTCAAGATCTAACAGTTTAGAAGATAATTTTGTAAAAAAACCGTCAATATCAATTAATAAAACTATATTTCGTTAATGACCAACTTAATGATATCAGCGCTTTGGGTATGACGGTACCTATTTTTATTTATTTTCGTAAATTTTAGTGTTGATATTTATGATCTCAAAAAAACCATATGATGTGAATGTGAAATATCCTAAACAATATTTAGAAAAAAAATTAACATAGCTGTAAAATTGAAAAAGAAATAAATTATTTAAAAATTACGATAAAAATTACGTATTAATTATGAAAAAAAAAAAGATATTAATATTTATGTAAGTAAATATTTTTGTACTATAATATATGTTGTTTATTTTTTTCGTATGTATATGTTTACCAATTATATAAAAAAAATATAAAAAGCATAGGTCATCGATTTACTTTTTGAATTAAAAATCCTCGACTAACAAGTAGTCATATTTTTCTCAAAGTGTCGTGTTACACCTGAATTATTTTGTAGTTTAAGCCATTTAAATTAAACAATTCTCACGCCAGTGTATTGCAGTGCTCAAGACCTCTTAAAAAATATACGCTTTACAGTATCGGATTCAATCCAAACAACTCATAAACCATTTTTGTGACCACGGTCCACCGGAACGGACTCGAAACGCGTGCGCGTAACGGTCCGTGTGTTTTTAGAAAAAAATACGAAAATGGCTGGTGGTGTGAGCGGTTATTTGTTGTACATAGTCATATCTTATTTCAGTGATTTAGAACACATCTTAAAATTTTGAAAATAAATTTCAACATAATGTTTATAAGTGTAAACTCAAAAAAAAAATTAGCTACAAATCTGTGTAACAATAATAACAATAACATTTTAAATTGGATAATTCCCGTTGCCTTCGTGAGAAACGACTAATATTATAACATATACACTTGACCCAAGCTGCAGTTGTCTTTATCGCACTCTACGGTATACTCGTAGGATGCGATAGAGAAAACTGCAAGGCGACAGATCGCTAGATTTTACAAGTATCTCTTTTTTAATTCTCTCGCCCTTAATGTTCCCGCTTAATAGCCATGAGTAAATAATAACTGTTGTGGCCTGTAGTTATTTGCACAAGCCAGTTGTCCACTGCGTGCGCGCGAACGATATTTATATGACGTATAAGCATATGGTCCGGCTCTGACGCATACCCTCAAATATAGCGCGAGGTTATTTACCTTACTAATCACTTTATTTTTACGTTAGTAGTAAGGTAAATAACCTCGCGGATTATTTTATGCGGAAAGGCGTAAAGTGTTTTGAGACAATTATTTTATTCGTAAAAATCATAATGTTTATGTCCCTTGAATCATATTATTTTTTGGGTGGATATCTTTGGTTGAACGTACCGAACGCTAAACGCTGTTAAAATATGTTCACCTATTTTGGAATGACCTTATATAAAAATACTTATATATATATTTAATAAACACCCAAACCCAGAAATACAAACGTCTATTCTGATCATACAAATGCCTTTATCGGGAATCTAAAAAATAAATTTTACCAGGCTAAAAAAATCGGAGGCAGTCATGAGGACGGATGTTTAACATTCAGAGTACAACAATAATCTATACATATAATAAAATCGTAGGAAAGTCAAAACTGTACATTGAATATTTTTTTAAATAATACCTGGGGCGTGATCTACAATCGATATCGAAGCCAAAAATATAGTTTTTAGAATTTTTGTCTGTTTGTCTGTATGTATGTCCGGGGTAAACTCAAAAAGTACTGCATGGATTTACTTCAAATTTTGTATGAATATTACTAATAGGTCAGGTCAACATATAGGCTACATAATATCACCCTATCACCTACGGGGCAGGGGCAGTGCGGAGTAAACTAACTCCGCGCGGACGAAGTCGCTGGCAACAGCTAGTATTAAATATCATTAATAAAAACAATGTATGTAACAAATTAAACATACAAAAGAAATAAATACTGAAAAACGGGAAAATACTCAAATTATTTATCATACAAATACTTGTCCTCGTTAGAAATTGAATACTAGCCCCGTTTAAAGCTTGACTAACGTCAGCATATTACTGACACTGACGCTGACGCGAATCCATAAGGTTTTCCCCTACCAAAAATCGCCTAGTTTGCATCTAGAAATTTTCACTTCAAAAATAAAGTACTAAAATACCTTGTCAATGCCCATGCACTTCATCAACAGCACCAGATCATCAACCGGCCTCCTGCAGAGGTCGGGCGGGTGGTGCGGCACACAGTCGTGTTGGAACACGGCGCTGCTGTACAGGCGGTAGGCGTGGCCCGGCCCAGTCCGCCCCGCTCTCCCCGACCGCTGACCCGCGCTAGCCTGCGACGTCCAAACAACTCGCCAAGCACTAGCGCCAGTAGTTTCGTCGTAAGCCCTGGACAGAATATTGTGAAAAAAATAAATCTTGTCATTTAATAAAGTGGAATAAGCAGAGACGACGAGGAGGTAATTTATCAATAAACCTTGCTATCTACATATATAGCATATTGGTGGGAACTGATTTTAGGGACGGGGTAATTATAATTAAATAATTATATTTAATACTAGCTGTTGCCCACGACTTCGTCCGCGCGGACTTCATTTACTCCGCACAGCTCCTCACCGCTCCTCCCCCGTAGGTGATAGCGTGATAATATGTAGCCTATATGTTGACCCGACCTATTAGTAATATTCATGCAAAATTTGAAATAAATCCATACAGTACTTTTTGAGTTTATCCCGGATATACATACAAACAGACAAACAGACAAAAATTCTAAAAACTATATTTTTGGCTTTGATATCGATTGTAGATCACGCCCCAAGTATTCTTTAAAAAAATATTCAATGTACAATTTTGACTTTCTTACGATTTTATATGTATAGACAATTAAATAAACAGAGATTTATTTAATTATACCTACCCCATCCCTAAAATCAGTTGCCACACATATGCTACAAGGCTACATAGATAGCGGGGTTTATTTATCAACATTGCTTAACATGGAAATGTAACATCTTAATATTGCTTATGTGTGTCTTTGCTCCTTTTGAGAAATATACTACTTGCTTTCCTAATTTGTAAAAGACAAGCTAAAGTTAAACGTGTCGCAACAATCATTACAATTAAGTAGCAGAATTCTGTTACGTCTCGCCTAAGATTGTGGGAATGTAAAGAATTAGGAAGTTATTTATTCGTCTATTTTTGTTGCTGAAAGTTCAACTATGTTCAGCTTACATAAATATAATGTAGAATTAATCCAATATTCAGAGATACAGAAGAATTATAGGCAATAGACATGGTTCTACCCAATCCGCTCCTCCTTCGAGAGGAGAGCGCTCCATGAGCTCTGACCAGAGTGCTAAGTGTGAGTTTTTCTTTTCGCATTCGATCGTGAGCGCGTTTGGAGTTTACTAGGAATTTGTATGTGATTTGTACAGCGCCACCTAGTGGTAAAGGTGAGAAACCAGTTTACCACTAGGAGCCGCTGTACAAATCACATACAAATTCCTAGTAAACTCGAAACGCGCTCACGATCGAATGCGAAAAGGAAAACTCACACTTAGCACTCTGCTCAAGTTAACGACGTCGAAACTACTCAACAAGCACTAGCAGTTTTCGTAAACTCTGCACCCTAATATTGCAGAAGTGAATCAATCTATTTATTTTAAAATCACTTAATTCCAACTACGCTATTAACAGTCTTACTATTCCTGGTGCAAAGCGTCAGTGTTTGCTACTGACGTGTTTCTGTTTGGAGGGTAAGGTAGCCGGTAAACTTATGCACGTGGCATTAGACCTAGCCACAAGATAGCCGCGCCATTAACATCTTTTGTGTCTATAGGCGATGGTTGACTCTTTCCATCAGAAGATCCATCTGCTTGTATGCTATCTATGATATACATATATTAACGTAGTATATAAATGTAGGAATTTACTATTAAAACCAGGTACAGCATGTGAATTCACTGCGCAATTTATAAAAGAACCCACTTGTTCATTAACGACATCGCTGGCAAATTAGCAATGAAAGGATTATATTCTATAATTCTATTCTATATATCCGATAAATTATATTCTCTTTGTTGCATATACTTTGTATGTATTTATTATGCATTTTTAAAATATTTATTTATATGTATGTGTTAGTATATATTGTGCATATATTTTGATATACCTACTTATATACTCTATTGTATTTTATTACATTGTATAATTAATTACTTGTATCTAAGTATACTGTAATATCGTATTATCTTATTGTTTTGTTTAATTTTATTTTAATAATAATTAAGAAGGTATGTCAATAGTACAAGATTGTTATAAGTTTCTCAGTGCACTCCATCGTAAACACTGTTTATATTTGTTTAAGGTAGACTGGTAGAGAATGTCATGTAGCATTAAGTCCACCTCTGTACATGTTTGTGCATAAATTTTAAATAAATAAATAAATTTATGCATTTTATTTTGGTAGCACCATATACCCAAGTTTATTATTAATATTAAGAAAGTATCTCCTTTGCCTAAAGTTTGTCTGGCAGAGATCACTCTGTAGCACAATCATAATAGGTACATGAATACACAAAGGCGGTCTTATACCGCCTTTGTGTACCCATGTACCTACTATGATTGTGAAATGTTTATTATTATTGTAGTTATTGATGCGCAATAAAGTGTATTCATTCATTCTTTCATTCAAAGGATTAAAAAGGGTCTTGAGCATATCATTCTCCCGCCTTTCAACAAAATGAGCGATTTGAAGCCTTGTTTCTGTTTGGAGAATAGAGTAGCCTACAAACTTATGTATGTGATATTCCAACCCTGCACCTTGTACAGCAATGCATTATTAATATCTATTTAAATAAAAAAGTATATATTATATATAATTAGTGAATTGTGAAACAGTACAAGAGTAAAATTTAAAACAATAATTATGACGGAGTTTCACCAAGTGCCGACGATGGAAAGTATAAATTATTATTAATATCTCTATCCTTTTCCATGAGAAGAAACCATGTGCTTGTTTGTTTTCCTATGAAATAAAATATAAATTATGCTCGAAATTTTACCACTACGTGGTGACCACTAGTTATTCGATAAAAAACTTACCGCATTTTCTTCTTTCCTGTATCAACCACATATTTAATAGCCGGTATCGTCAACGATGTTTCGGCTACGTCAGTGCTAACGACACACAACCGGGCTCCCACCGGCGGTGGCTCGAACACACGAGCTTGTTTCGATGAACTGAGCATGGAATATAGAGGCAAGACCCATAGTGGATTCCTGCAGGATTTTATTTCTGGGGTGAGAAAGTCCTCCGTTTCTAAAAACCGTATATGTAATAAGAATATTGTAAATGAAAAAAAGCGTGGGGTGCTTTTTAAGATATCTATTGACACCATGCACTCCACGCTTTTTTTACAATGCAATACATTTTTTTTTATTCAAATTTATTAAACTTTTTACACTAGTCTTAATTTAGATTTCGTTTTTTAAACTATTATTTATTTTTTAGTTCGATTTTCTATAAGAGCGTGTTTTTTGTTGTCAACGACTGTCACTAACAGCTAATATGTACCTTGCAATAACTACACAATTACGATAAAGTAAAGTAAAGAAAAACAAATCGCTGTCGCTAATCCTGAAGATCCTGGTAAGATAACAGCACTAACTATTTATATTATTGCATTGTCATCGGTCCTTGATGAAGTTTCAAATTAATTCTAGAATAATCAGTGCATACCTTCAGTGCGTATTTATTTAGTCATTTTAAAAGCATAAGATAGGTACATCTCCACTTAAAGAAAGCTTGTAATAGAACACATTATTTCTGTGCAGTAGCAAATTGGGTAGCAATTTACGGCGACAAATGTCACTAAAACCAGGCCATTTGTAAGAAATGAAATGAATGACAACCTACCGTTTAGTTATAACTAGTGAATATGTAATATCACGGCTTTAACAAAATACCTGCGACATATACGTTGTAGATGGAACCATTATACGGCCTGGTAGGTAAGTCGACTTAAACCTTGAAAGGGGTAATAAGGTATCTGATTCTCATTCCAAATACATAAAAAAACATACCCTTAAATTTTAACCTAATTATCCCATAAATTGATAATTCATACGCACCAACACGTTCGCGCCACTAACGCACATATCGATAGATAGATAAATAGCTAGTTACGCAAATGCTGCCTATTACTGCCTATTTATGTAACTAACTATTTATCTATCTATCGATATGTGCGTTACTTGCGTAGACATGTTCATGCGTATTAATTATGAATTTACTAAATAATTAGGTTAAAATTTAAGGATATTTTTTAATTACTATTTATTTGGAATGAGAATGAGATACCTTATAACCCCCTTCATGATTTAGGTCGACTTACCTAACAAGCTGTATATTGACGGAATTCTTTAGATTGCAAACAAGCAGATGCCTCTTCTGATGGAAAGAAAAACCATCGCCAAACCATAAATAGTGCATTGCTGTCCGTGTGGCGAGATGGCGTGCTACATGCATAAGTTTAGTGGCTACCTTACTCTCCAAACCAGACAATATCAAGCATTGACAAGCAAGATATATCAAGCATTATTGCGGCAGGAATAAATAAGACGGTACTACCATATTCCCCCTGGGTGAGACGTTGTAGAGCTCTACCATTTATTTAGTAGCCATAACACTTATGCCGCCACTTCAGCGTTGGTGGTGGTAATTACGTCGCCACTGTGAAGGTTGATGACGTCACAGAAAGATGTGGAAGGGAGAAGGAAGATCTTCCCAACCAGGCAAGGTGTCACCTGATTACCGACGACCATTTGAGAAGCCTTGAAACTTGTATATATGTAATGTGTACAAGATAAATAATAATTGCGATATAACGATTCAGGATTTCATTTTGAATTTCATTATTTTAAATTTTTTATTATTTTTTCTTGTAGTTTGTATTTTTCTCGAATTGCTACACACGTTTAGCCTTTTTTCGCATTTTACGAGATGCCTGGGAGCAAGATCAAAATGTACTCTTCAATACAATTCCGGATCAACACCGTGATGTCTTAATTAAAAACAGGTTTACCTGAATCGCTTAAATGTCCTTCACTATCTTCATCGCTAACCAAATCGGCTTGTCCGTCGTCTTCAGGCATGTCGTAATCATCAAGATTGATCTTGGGTAACGATCTGCCTTTTTGTTTAGCTTTTCTTCTAGCTTTGCGGACACGTTTTATTTCTTTTTCGACCTTAACAAATATTTTTACAGTTGCAGTACTAAATTAAAAAAAATACACGGAATAGGGCATATGGTATTTTCTATCCCAGAACAGACAATATTCCTGTCGATTTTGCGGGAAACTTGCTTAACGCTACACCCTTGATAGAGTGAAGTGCTACTCAACTCTCCTGAAGATGATTCGGTTGCGAAGTGAAACGTGCGTTGAGTACATAAATTATGTGTTACTGTCTTTGCTTCAGGAAGAAAGTGTGATTGAAGTGGGTCGGCTGCCGCTGTGGTCTTCTCTAATTTTCAGGCCTTGGATAAGTTTGCCCCATTACTTATACTACCTTTCGTTTCAGTTGCATCACAGCAGTTTCATATAAGGTTCCGCGGAAATTTAGCAAATTAAATAAATAATAGATTTTTTTTTTTTATGTCATAAGATAGCAAACAAGCAGATGGGTCTCGTGATGGAAAGAGTCAACCATCGCCTATAGACACCAAAGATGTTAATGGTGCGTTGCTATCCCGTGGCGAGGTCTAATGCCACATGCATAAGTTTACCGGCTACCTTACCCTCCAAACCGGAACACGACAGCGACAAGCACTGACGCTATTGCGGCAGGAATAGGTAAGGCGGTGGTACCAGACCCGGGCGAGACAATGCAGAACTCTACCACCTAGTAGCCACGATGGTAGTGACTCGATAGCTAATCGGTCGCCTTTTACGACCTGCCTGGCAGAACGGCAGTTGGCCTATTCTACAAAGGAGGCCGGGACCAACACGGCGGAAATTAAATAAGAATTAACAATTTCTTCTTTAAATTTTGGATTTCAGCACATTAACGCCCGAATCTATTATCTTTAGGGAAACGCCAGGCTGCGGGGCGTGGCGTGTTTATAATTTTAAAAAATATCGTTTAATCTATCTTTAATTGATCTTAGTATATACCTATTAGGTCTAAAAAATATTTTATTCGAATAAACCCTCACAAACAATTTTAATGAGTCAACACTTATAATTTACCACAGGATCAAAACTCGACTCACACTGAGAAGATCCAGCAAAAGATTGTATTTTCATCTAAATATTTTATATGAAACTAGCTATTATTCGTGCTAATTAAAGGAAAATAAATTGTTTTCTTTTACTTAACCGTGTAAAAAGTAGCCTATGTCACTCTTAGATAGTGTAGCTTTTTAATAGTAGAATTTTTAATATCAGTCTAGTAGTTTTTGAGTTTATTCATTATAAACACAAAAATACAAATGTTTTTTCTTTAGCATATTTATTGTATACTAGCTGCTGCTGCCCGCTGCATTATAAAAGTTTTTTGCGAATCCCGCGAGATCACCAAATTTTGCCGGGATAAAAAGTAGCCTATGTGCTATTCCAGATCATTATCTACCTGTGTGTCAAATTTCATTCAAATCTGTTCAGTAGTTTTTGCGTGATTGAGTAACAAACACCCACCCAAACATCTAAACTTTCACATTTACAATCTATACATATATTAAAATCGTAGGAAAGTCAAAACTGTACATTGAATATTTTTTTAAAAGAATACTTGGGGTGTGATCTAAAATCGATATCAAAGCCAAAAATATAGTTTTTAGAATTTTTGTCTGTTTGTCTGTTTATCTGTTTGTCTGTATGTATGTCCGGGGTAAACTCAAAAAGTACTGCATGGATTTTCTTCAAATTTTGCATGAATATTATTACTAACAGGTCGGGTCAATATATAGGCTACATATTATCACGCTATCACCTAGCGGCCAGGTGCTGTGCGCAGTAAACGAAGTTCGCGCGGACGAAGTCGCTGGCAACAGCTAGTATTAAATATATAGATAACTAGCTGACCCGGCAAACGTTGTTCCGCCTTTTTAACTACTCTTATTTTTTTCTATATTTTCTCATCTTTTAAACCTTTCCTGGATTTCAACAACTATTCAAAACCAAAATTAGCCAAATCGGTTCAGCCGTTCTCGAGTTTTAGCGAGACTAACGAACAGCAATTGATTTTTATATATATAGACAGATGTAGATTACAACTAGCTGACCTGGCAAACATTATTTTGCCATATAAATAATTAAATTAAATAATAGAGGTTGATCGTAGAGTTGAAAATTTAGGGTTGTATGTATTTTTAATGCTGTGTCATAAGAAAAATAAAAACAAAAAAAAAACTAAAAAATAAAAAGAAATCAGGGGTGGACTACCTGTAACATTTAGAGGGATGAAAAATAGATGTTCGATTCTCAGACCTACCCGATATGCACACAAAATTTCATGAGAATCGGTCAAGCCGTTCCCGAGGAAGTTAACTACAAACACCGCAACACGAGAATTTTATATATTAGATTAATTAAAAAAGATTAATATTTGGAGCAATTACTTACATTTTCTAATGTTTTGTTACAACGTGTACGCCCTGTGTTGGTCCCGGGCTCCTTTGAAGAATAGTCCAACTGCTGTTCTGCCAGACAGGTCGTAAAAGGCATGCGATTGGCTATGCAAGTCACTACCATTGTGACTACTAGGTGGTAGAGTTTCGCATTGTCTCGCCCGGGTCTGGTGCCACCGCCTTACCTATTCTGCCACAATAGAATCGGGTTGGTCACTGTCATGTTCCAGTTTGGAGGGTAACGTAGCCGGTAAACTTATGCATATGGCAGTAGACCTAGCCACAAAATAGCAACGCACCATTAACGTATTTGGTGTCTATAGGCGATGTTTGACTCTTTCCTTCAGGAGACCCACCTGCTTGTTTGCTATCTTATGATATTAAAAATAACCTTACATTTCTGCTAGTGAGGTAGCATACAATTATTATCTTTAGTATCTACTAATGACATTTGTATTTCTTGTTTATGTGATGCTTTCAATACATATATTGTAACTACATACCTCATCATCATCAGATTCTATGTCATCTGGTTCCGAATCCAAAGCTGTATCAACATCTTTAATATTCTTTTTAGTGATAAGTTTTGAATAGTCGATATCTTTTCGATACGGAAAAGAGGCTTTTAATTTGCGAACTAAATACTTAACCTGTAAAAATAAAATAAAAATATAAACCTCACACTTTAAAACTCAATAAAATTATCCTGTATGTGCATGTTTGGCAAAGAAGGCACACTGGAATAGAATAGAATCGCAATCACGTTTTATGACATTGCTAGCTGTATAAAGACATAACAGACGTCGAGAGACATAAAGGACGTAAGTGATCGGGAAAGTGGAGAAATCTAAGGCGGGGCAGGTTTACTTCTCGGACCTGGTAGGTCAGAGTGCTAAGTATGAGTTTTTCTTTTCGCATTCGTTTGTAAACGCGTTTCAAGTTTACTAGGAATTTGTATGTGATTTGTACAGCGCCACCTAGTGGTAAACTGGTTTCTCACGTTTACCACTAGGTGGCGCTGTACAAATCACATACAAATTCCTAGTAAACTCCAAACGCGCTCACGATCGAATGCGAAAAGAAAAACTCACACATCAGAGTGCTACTCTGATCTCACCAAGGAACTTCAGAGTATTCTGTGAGTATGCTCACCAGTGGTATAGAATAAGGAGACCCTTAGAGATAGTAGTAGTCATAGCATTGAGACCACAAACCACATGAATACTAATAAACACGCCATTGGGAAGAAAAAGTGTCGCCGCGCCTATGAGCAAACGCTCGTATCACTGTCAAAAATTTCATAACATTAGTAGTTATATTATGCAAAAATAGAATTAAGCCATGTTGTAAACCAAAAATTACCCTAGAGTGATTTATTTCATCGGTAAGTAGTATAAATCTGTATTTCTGTGTGTAAATGCAAGCTACACTACAAACTAAGAAATTGTCTTGAAAGGCATATCAATTTAATCCATGGTTGAGACTCAGTGAACGAGCAATGTATGTTCATTTTTCACGTGCAGTCCACCCCTTCAGGTGAAAGGTGACATTGGGAGCAAAAGTCAAAATATAATTTGTAGGTAGAGAAGAGTTGCGCGACGAAGAGAGTCTAAGAGCAGACATTGCGCAATCTCCTTAAGACTTGGCCCGTTAAACCATGAATTAATGGTAGGTGGGTCACTGGAGTTAGCTTATATGTACATTTTTGATTAGTTAACATATTTTTAGTTACTCCCCGGACATGAGGCTTTTCAGACTACTTATAGTCATTCAAATTTCAACTCAAAAATGTGTTTTTCAGTTTTCTGATAAAAAAAAAGTTGCGCAGTATTGGATAAGTACCCGGTTGACAATGGGCTTGCCACCTATCACATTGTGGAATTAAGTATGTTTGCCTTATCGTGGGTGCACTGGTTGTACCTCTACGAGCTCTTTAGGGATACGGGCGTGAAGATACTTGTTAGTCACCTTTAAGGTGAAAATGTAAAAACAGAAGCAAGATACGCTTTACATACCAACAGTGATTTAGTTTGTACTTTTCTATAGATGTGTCATTACTGTGTGCTACGGACAGTTGACAGCTTCCTACATTACTATCTGTACCACAGACCATATGAATACTAATAGACACTCCATTGGAAAAGAAACGTGTGGCCGCGGATATGAGCAAACACTCTTATCACTGTCAAAAATTTCACACATTTGTAGGTCATATTATATTGTGATAAAATAAAAATAAACCATGTTGTACCTTCTCGTTTTATTGTACCGAATGAGATGAATAGGTTTACAAATTACCTTGAAATGATTTTATTTTATTTGTAACTAGCTGTTGACCCGACCTGTTAGTAATATTCATGCAAAATTTGAAGTAAATCCATGCAATACTTTTTGAGATTACCCCGGACACACATATAGACAAACAGACAAACAGACATACAGACAAACAGACAAAAATTCTAAAAACTATATTTTTGGCTTCTATATCGATTGTAGATCACGCCCCAAGTATTCTTTTAAAAAAATATTCAATGTACAGTTTTGACTTTCCTACGATTTTATTATATGTATAGATTAATAGAACCCTGTAACTATATGTAATTGCAAGCTACACTTCCAAACTAAGAAATTATCTTGAAAGGCGTATCCATTTAATCCATGATCCTACTTGGTATATTATATCAATATTGCATGTCATCTTTGCTCATTGTGGCGAATAGTGGTTTTCAAATGGCCGAATCTCAATGTGTACAAAGGGGAAACTTCAGAGTCTACGTTATTTTACATTTACCTATTCATATGTTTTAGAAGACTATTTTTACATATAAATGACACACAAAAAACCTTAAATCAAGGCAGATTATTCCTCACCACATTTAGTGCAGCAACTTATTTTCGCTACATCGCTACAACAGATAAGTGCGTCTGCCCCGCAACACATGAATCATATTTCACCGCCGCAACGCGGTAGGCCGCGTAGGTGAGACCGCGCTCACTATTAGTGACTTGGAACTGCGATATACAATTTTTTTAGTGTCGATAGGGAAGCGCTTGGTCACGATCTCGCCTGTTGGTAACCTAAATATGGCCTAAGATGGAAGGCGCTTCCCTAGAACGTACCTGTTCACTCTTCTCTTGAAGATCCCCAGATTATACTCTTCGGGGAAAACAGACTCAGGAAGCATCTTACAGTCAAATGAAGTCGAAGTTCGAATGAAGAATGTCGAGTCGAACCGCTTTGTCCGGGTACGTGGAACGTCCACCATATGGCAATGGCTAGTTTCTGTGCGCCTCGACGATCGATAAAAAAAAGGGATGGCGGAATTAAGTCGTACAATCCCGCAGGGCACTCCAAAGCGTATACGATAAAAAACCGACAAACTAGCCACTCTGCGACATGGGAGAGGCTCTGGAGTTTTTTGCCAACCAGATCATCGTCGTTTATGAGCCTCTTGGCACGCCTCTAGGAATATGAGTCATGAAATAAGGTTAAGGTGAGAAGAACGCCACGCTTAACACTACTGCAAAGAAATTCGCCGCCCGTATGCAGCATCGTATTAAGCTAAGCCAAAATTCGTGAAAGCCTGCAAAACTAGTGTCTTAACAAAAAATCTTACCTCTTGTTGACCCGTGACGAATATAAGAATCCCACCTTCTGGTAATCGAGTATGTATCTTAACTGTCTTTTTATAAGCTTCTTTTAGATAGTCACTGTATGTTCGTTTATTGAAATGTATGGTTACAGGAAACTGCCTTGATTCAACCTAGAAACATCACGTTTTATATATAGCTAAAGCTCATGGTTTCGAATAAGCAATTAGTAAATGACGCACTTCACTAGGCGGTAGAATTCCGTTTTGTTTCACCCAGGTATGTTTGACGCTGTCATGTTCCGGTTTGGAGGGAAAGGTAGCTGGTAAACTTACGCATGTGGCATTGGACCTCGCCACATGACAGCAATGCACCATTAACATCTTTGGTGTCTATAGGCGGTGGTCTATAGGCCTACCTTATCCTCCAAACCGGAACACGATAGTAACAAGCATTGACGCTACCTATATATAAACATGCACCATCCATCCCATGGTTTCTCAAAAGTTTTCTTCTTCAAACAAAAAACAAAATATATACCTTAATAACTGGCGGAGGTACTTTAAACAACCTAATATTCTCTGTAAAGTCTTCAATGCGTAGCGTAGCTGACATTATGATCAACCGTAATGGAATCCCTCGTTTTCGCCGTAATGGCACAATCCTCGACAGCAACCCAAGTAAAATATCTGTATAGACACTTCTTTCGTGCGCTTCATCAATTATTACAACAGAATATTTGCTAAGGAGAAAGTCTGATTGTATTTCTTTAAGGAGGACACCTAGAAACATGAAAATACAATATTCATCCATGTTGATCTGGGTCACCTTTGAAGATTAGACCATTCCATTCTGCCATGCAGTTTGTAAAAGGCGAATGAAACGCCAAATGTTTCACATCCATCCTGACTACTAGACAAGACCCGATAACTTGGTAAAGTTCTGTAACATTTTGCCTGTATCTGGTATCACGGTCAAGGATGGTAAGGTAGGCAATAAACTTATGCATGTGGCATTACCATCCCGCCACACGAATAGCAACCAACTTTTAACATCTTCGATGTCTATAGGCTATAGTTTCTCTTTCTATTAAAAGATCTGCATCTGCTTGTTTGTTATCCAATGAAAAAAAAGAGAAAGGACGCTTAGTGTAAGCATTTCCTTTGACTGTAAAACAGATAAATTACTATTTTATTACATGGATGTACATACCTATATTTCAAACAATCAACTTGTACAAAGGCGTGGCAGAAATACCACATTATTATAGAGTACATATTAAAGATTACAAAACTAGCAAAAACTCGAAAGTAGACATACTAGCTTTTGCCCGCAGCTTCACTCGCGTTAAATGGGAAGTGGGGTGTTAGAAAGTGACAAAAAGTAGCCTATGTCACTCTCCAACCCTTCAAACACTCCACTTAAAAAAATCACGTCAATTCGTCGCTCTGATTTTCCGTGAAAGTCGACAAACCAAATCACACATACGTGCTTTCACATTTATAATATTAGTATGGATTTTGAAAGAATTTACAACACATATTAGTAATGCATGGTTTACAGTTAAGATACAAGGTACTTGAACAAGACAGAATAAATACCTTGAATACCTATATATAAAAGCTTATAAATATAGATTTATCCAATTGGCTTAGTTTATTAACATGTAATAGTTTGTATGGCAGGTAGTTTTTACTAGTACTGCTTGGCTAGGAAATGACAGAAGACAAAACGTACACTTAGTTAAGCGCTCTTAGAGAGAAGAAAAAAAAATTCGACGCTGGAATGAATCATGTGACATACCAAGAATTTTTATAAGGATGCCGTGGCCCGTGTCGATATCGTTGTGATGCCGCGCCACGACCGCACATAACCAAATATAAATAACCAAAATAGACGACTCCATGATATGGTTACGTACTTTGGGTTCGTAATTGTAAGAAAACCCAATTATATTAAATCCGTGTATTTACTTGTATTGTAATATATATATATATATATATATATATATATATACACAACACATCACAACACAATGTCCAAACTTAACCGACTACACAATAAAACACTTCTCACTTCACACGGATCGCTTCAAGTATCGCTCTCGATCGCTTGATAAAAACTCCTCTGTATTTGTCAACACATCTCCATTTATACCCGAGGTGAAGTTCAACAACAATCGCGAATGTTCGGTAATCATCTCGTAGATAATAGCAATTATTGTAATCAACTTATGATAAACAAGTTATGATTCATAAGTCCTAGTACACGCTATTTTCAACCTTATGCCCTATATCACAAACTTCATTATGGTATAGCTATTCTGAAATCCAGCCAACTATTTGTTTATTAACAGGAGTAGCCATCTCTTTCTTTTATTTCTAGATCTCTCCAGCGTTCCAACCCTTCACGTTTCTAGAATATTCGTAACACAATCATCAAAAAAAATATCCAGTAATAAAAAATTGATTATATTAAAGACATTGCAAATATTATAAAATCCTTGATGAAGTCCGCATTTGCAAATCTCTAACTCCTACAGTTAACAGACTGTAGGTAGGTGCGTACAAACATTACAAAAATATGCGTTCCTTTCGTCATAAAATGGATTCAAGGCAAAGCTGACCAGACTACACTAAAAGTTAAAATATAAACTTACCGTCTGTCATAAATTTGATCTTAGTATCTTTAGTTACATTTCCCTCAAATCTCATTAAATACGATACTTCTTTGCTTGACAATCCAAGTTCATAGCCCACTCTTTGTGACATAGCCACTGTCGCAATACGCCGAGGCTCCGTAATAGCAATCATTTTCTTTTCCGTGTAACCTGCTTCATATAAAAACTGAGGTATTTGTGTTGTTTTACCACTGCCTAAAAATCAAAAATTTTATTAATTTATCATTGATATAAAAAACCCAAGATGCACAGTCCCGAACAAAACTAACACTCAAAAGTGTCGCTAATTTCATTTAAATTGTTATAGTTGTTAAAATACATCATTTGAAGAAGTTGTTCAATGGGTGAGCTTATCGAAAATAAAACGGTATCTTTTATTCTTGACTAGCAGTTATTCGCAACTTCGTTCACGTGACAAAAAATCATTACTTCATTTGCTCAGTCGAGTAAAAAAATAACCTATGCCAGGGTAATGTAGTTTTACAAAGGTGAAAGAATTTTTAAAATAGGTGCTCGGAAACGGTGCCATATATTTTCATACTCTGACTATTGTCACGAACTACCGACGACAGTCGTAGGCCGCGCGTGGCCACGATCAATCGCGATGCACGGAATGGCACTTTTAAGATGTTCAATCAAATAGAAAGTACTGAATAGTTTAACACAGAGAATTATTCGTACTTTGAGGTGTTCTAACGACCAGCTTAAAACATACATACCTGTTTCGCCAGCAACAATTATAAATTCATTTTCATTGACTATTTCCATGATTCTTTGTTCTTCTCCTAATATTGGTAGTTTTAATCGGGCCACCTGAACCTTTACATCTCTTTTCACTTCCACATGTGTCGTTGGATAAGATAAAATTATTTTCTTTTCTTCTTTAACTTCAACAACCAAGTTTTCTGTTGTCTTATTACTCTCAAAAACATTATTAACATGATCCTGTGCACTTAAAGGACTTGGTTGTACCAGTTCTATATCTTCTGTTTTTACTTGTAAATCTGATTGCGTATCTTCCTCCTTCATTTCCATGGCTTTAGTTATGTTGCTTTCATCATTTCCAGTGATCTCAACATCATTACTAGTAGTTTCATTTTCTGAACCATCTGATTCTGATCCACTTTCAGATGATTGTTCTAAATCAACTACATTTGGATCATATTTCTTCTTTTTTCTTAAGCCCATGTTTTCCATTCTTAGTAGACGTAATCGTTTCTTGGCTCCTGGAAATAATATTTATCGAATAACTTCTCGGCAAACTAAAAAAAAGACAAAGAGACGAGACACGAGATTGTTAAAAGACTATCTATCAGACTCTGTGCTGTTATTGAAACCTTTCTCATTATTAAAAAAAAGCATTAACGCTTTGGCTGATCCGGGTATTTAAATACGCCGTTTCAACACATCATGATCTGAACTGAAAGCTAGCCCTGATGGTAATCCAGCCATAGTACTAAAAACCTGTGCGCCTGAACTCACTCCTGTGTTGAAACGCCTTTTCGCCTTTCGATGACGACTGGAAAAGTGCCGAAATCATCGAAGCTTGTCAACGTGCAGCCTGTGCTCAAAAAAGACAGTCGTGCCGACCCCTCCAACTATAGGCCAATTTCAGCCACGTCCATACTCTGCAAGACTATGGAGCGTGTACTGAACAGCAGGCTAATGGCACACCTAGAAGCGAACGAGCTACTGAGTGACCGCCAATACAGGTTTCGCTGAAATCGGTCCACTGGGGATCTTCTAGCGTATGCCACCTACATTTCGAGCTCGGCCATCGAGAAGCATGGTGAGGCACTAGCTGTCTCCCTTGATATCTCGAAGGCCTTTGACAGGGTCTGGCATGATAGTCTTATTGGCAAGCTTCCATCGTATGGTCTGCCTACTGGTCTCTGCGCCTGCATCTCAGATTTTCTGAGTGGCCGGTCGATTAGAGTAGTCGTCGACGGCTGCTCATCCGACCAAATGGCTATAAACGCCGGAGTCCCTCAGGGATCAGTTCTCTCCGCAACTCTATTCCTGCTACACATTAACAATCTGCTGAAGCCCAGTATCTATGGGTACGCAGATGATAGCACTGTTGTGGAGAGTTAGTATTTCAGTGCGCGGGCCAGTACGGCACAGATCCGATCTCTAAGAGAGGCAATGGTCGATCGTATGAACCTGTCCTTACAGGCAGTCTCCGATTGGGGCGATGCTAATCTGGTTAAGTTTAATGCAATTTAGACCCAGGCGTGTCTATTCTCCGCTAAACGGAGTCTGCTCCATCCATCTCCGTCTTTCCAGGGTGTGGCCGTGCCGATAACTGACCACCTCGAGATCCTTGGTATCACGTTAACGCCTACTCTCAACTTTGGTTCGTACATCAAATTCAAATTCAAAATATATTTATTTCGTAGGTAAAAATTACACTTGAAATACTGTGAATATATTTATTTCGTAGGTAAAAATTACACTTGAATTACATCGAATCTAAAGCCCAAGCTGCCTCAAAAAAGCTTGGTATTCTGGCGAAGGTGAGACAGTATTTCAGTCCGAGACAGTTGCTCAAACTTTATAAAGCACAAGTCCGTTCGTGCATGGAATACCGCTCTCACCTCTGGGACGGATCCGCTAAATACCAGCTAGAGACACTTGAGGCGATAGATAGGCGTGCCAAGAGGCTCATAAACGACGATGATCTGGTAGGCAAAAAACTGCCAGAGCCTCTCTCATCGCCGCAGAGTGGCTAGTTTATCGGTTTTTTATCGGATACACTTTGGAGAGTGCGCTGCGGAATTGCACGACATAATTCCGCCATCCCCGTTTTTCTATCGATCATCGAGACGCACAGATTCTAGGCATCGTCATATGTGTAATAAATACTAATAGTGAGTCAACTGGGCGATTAGACGGAGCAACGATGAGACGCGGTACGAAGGAGAGCGGAGTCTCCCTCCTGCCCGCTACGTCTGCGGTAGTACCGGTCGGCTTCGCTTGCGTACCGGTACGCCCGTTCATGTGTGTCACTTGAATAGGTCGCACGTTTGGTATTCACGCAGCAAGAATACAATATTACTTGTATTATTTTCTTTTATTATTTAGGTAACATAAAGTAGTATCCCTTTACTTTAACTATGCGTACCACCTGTGCTGTTAATGGTAATTCTCACAACCATGTGATTGCTTTCAATCACAATTTTTAATTGAATTATATATAAGAATGAGAATTCATTAAATTCAACAAAAAACAATTAAAAATACCTAATAATAAATGTCGTAAATATTTGTCGGTTACACAGTTTTATTTATTTGATTAACCCCCCATCCAATATTATCTGTGGAATACCTGAGATACTGCTCTATAGTAAAATTAGTTAGGTGACTACATAAACACGAGCCTTTGTTACCATCCCGACAAATCAGGTGATGCTTTGGAACGTAATGGATATGTTTGTATATACATATGTATACAGATATAAACTAACAAGTGTAATATAATCAGAGAATAAATTATTACGAGGAATACATATAAAACAAAAAGTTAAAATATTAGGTACTATCTAAAAAATGTTTTTGTGACAACACTTGCAAATTTTTATCGACTAGATGCTGAGTCAGTCATGTAGGTATTTTGCGAAATAACAAAAGAGTTGCCCCACTATTAGTATTTATTACACATATGGCATTGTTATATGGTGGACGTTCCACGTACCCGGACAAAGTGGTTCGACTCAACATTTTTCATTCGAACCGCAAAGGACTGGAACATGCTTCCTGAGTCTGTGTTCCCCGACGATTACAATCTGGGGATCTTCAAGAGAAGAGTTCTAGGGAAGCGCATTCCATCTTAGGCCTTATCTTAGCTTACCATCAGGCGAGATCGAGGTCAAGCGCTTACCTATCAATAATAAAAAAAAACTGAACTGGCCAATGAAATCACTAGACCAGCCAAGTGTTTTCTATAGAAGCTCTCAATATTCTGATTTCTTACTTAAATATAAGAACTCAGAAAGCTACTGTTAAAAAAAATCTAATGGTGCTGATCTAATTATATGCATCCCATAGGGTTTAATTCTTGGTCCATTCTTGTTTCTCATTATTATATTCAATAAAACTTCGTATTTAATTATAATTCATGTTTAATGTGCTAGGTAGCAACAACAAGTGACAATATCTAATCCTACCTCCATTTCTTAAACTTCCATTATTTGTTAACAATGACAAGCAAAGACTTAACTACCTACACTAGAATGATAGAACCTAATTATTGTATACAACATACCTTTCCCCTAAGTAAATAAACAAAGTAACTAAAAAGATAACAAAACACTAAAACACTATTTATCATTATTTATCTAATCTAAAAGAAACAAGTTATGCCATGAAATTATTAGAATGACTTGGTCTATCATATGGTGACCTTGGGTGTGCACTTATTTTATTTCTGACCTTACCACCAGAAAAACTAGGCTCGACATTTGTTGGTATGCCCAACATTTCTGCCCATTTATCCTGGCTTGGTATTTCAATTATTTCTTCTCTTATGTCACTGTCAGATAATTCCTCCATTAAGTCTCTCTCATTCATTTCATTTCCCAAGTCTACGTCAACACTTACGTCTCTTAAGTCATCGTCAGTAATTTTATCCCTTAAGTCAGACATTTCCCTAGAACCCATAGTATCACGTTGGCATTGTGTCGCTTCTCCCTCTTTTTGTGCTCCCTTTGTTCCAACTGCTTGTTTTTTTCTAATCAGTTGATCAATGTGTCTATTGATTACTGTACCCTCTTTAGTACACACCTGGTAGTTTGATGGGCCCTTCTTACCAACCACAGTACCTGGAAGCCATCGTGGCCCTCTAGCATAATTCCTATACATGACATCGTGGCCAGTATTTGCTTCTCTATTATTTTTTTGTGCGTTATTTACAATTTGTTGTGTTCTTTTCTTTCGCTCATGACTATCTGGATGCAAAGTATCAAGTAAGGTGTGTAACCGTCTTTTCATTAAGAGTTCAGCTGGACTCTTGTTTGTTGTTGTGCATGGAGTTACCCGTAATCCAAGTAACATGTTAGGTAGTTTAATATCCCAAGGCATATCATTCATTTTACGTAACTTGTCTTTTACGGTTTGTACCATTCTTTCCGCTAGGCCGTTAGTAGCCGGATGATAGGGTGCTGTGGTAATATGTTTAATTTTATTAGCAGTCAGAAAGTCTTCCATTTCTTTAGAAACAAATGGGGTCCCATTGTCAGAGACCAATGTTTCACACAATCCATGTATTGCGAATAAATTCCTTAAATGTTGAATAACTACTCTGGACGTCATGTTATCAACAATAAGTACTTTTGGCCATCTGGAATAAGCATCCACAACAATTAAAAATGTTTTGTTTTGGAACGGCCCTGCGAAGTCTACATTAATCCGGGACCATGGTTTTGTAGGCGAGATCCATTCATAATTAGTTTTAGGTGGCATGTGTCTGTTCTCTAAACATTTATTACAATTAGCTACTAAAAGTTCTATATCTTTGTTTAATTGTGGCCACCAGATATAGCTTCTAGCTAGTGCTTTTGTTTGTACCATGCCACTGTGTACCTTATGTAAGACGCTCATAACTAACTCACGAAGCGATGGTGGTATCACCACACGACTGCCAAGCAAGATGCAATCTTCTTGTAAGGAGAGTTCTGCACGGCGCAACCAATATGGGCGTATCTCGCTGTCCTGGACTCTGGTGGGCCATCCGCCTAAAATATAATGGCTGACACGCGATAGCGTCTGGTCCTTTTTTGTTGCGGATGCTATAAGCTCTACATCAACTGGAAAATCAGCTGGAGTCTCAGCCATGAGGAGAATGTCACCCAAACACTGCTCTGGCTCATTAAGAACTGGCTGTGGCCATCGACTTAATCCATCAGCATTACCAATTTCTTTCCCCGGTTTATAAACTATGTTGTAATTATGTGAGGTAAGTATCAACGCAATTCTAGTTAAACGAGGTGACAAAACTGCAGGCATTGGTTTTTTTGGATCAAATATGCCTAACAAAGGCTTATGATCTGTTACAATAGTAAAATTCCTGCCCATTAGATAGTTGTGAAATTTTACTACTCCAAAAAGATAAGCTGTGGCTTGTTTATCAAGCTGGGAGTAGCGTCTCTCATGCACATGCAAAGTTCTGGAGCCCATTGCAATTGGCCGTTCTGTTCCATCTTCCATGACATGTGATAGTACAGCTCCTACACCATATTCTGAACTATCACAAGTAAGTACCAACGGCTTTTTTAGATCATAATGTACCAGAGTCAAATCTGATGAAAGTAAGCGTTTAGCAGTATCAAAACTATTCTGTTCTTTGTTAGTCCATGTCCATACTTTTGACTTATCAAGCAACCTATGTAGAGGCTCCAGTATAGTGGCTTTATGAGGTATGAATCTCTCATAGAAGTTGTACAAACCCAGAAATGCCTGCAATTGCTGGATATTTTTAGGTTCCGGGGTGTTCATGATAGATTCAATCTTGCTCTGAGCGGGATGAATCCCATTAGCATCAATTACAAATCCTAGAAATTCGACTCTTTGTTTAGCAAATTTACACTTATCTTTATTCAGACGCATACCAGATTTTTCAATGCGGTGCAGCACCGTGTCTAGACGCTGAGATATTTCATCAAATGTGTGGCCGCTGATTATAATGTCATCGATCAGCACTGCTACCCCAGGAATTCCAGCCAACAGTGCTGTCATTAGTCTTTGAAAGATTCCCGGGCATGCTTTAACACCAAATGCTAATCTGTGTACAGAATATAGACCCTTACAAGTATTTAACGTTAATAGCTTTGCCGTTTTGTCCGTAACCACCACCTGTGTGTAAGCTCTGTCCAAATCTAGCGTGGTGTAATAGCGGCCTCCTTCAACTGTTGCAAAGACTTCACTTGCAGTGGGCATAGGATAAGTATCAGACTCAGTCGCCTGATTCACCGTACTGCGATAATCACCACACAGCCGAATATCTCCGTTCCGCTTTACAATTGGCACAATGGGTGTTGCCCAAGCCGAATATGCTATTGGTTGAAGTACCCCTTCTCCCACTAATCTGTCAATTTTCTTTTTCAATTCTTTCCTGTAATGCATATGGTACAGGTCGGGCTTTTAAAAATTTTGGAGAAGCATTTGGTATAACTTGTATGTCAACAGGGTCTCTCTTGTAAGTACCTAGTCCTTCCCTGAAAACTTGAGAATATTTATTAATTAAGTCATAAATAACTGTCATGTCAATGTCAATTGTATTAATATTCAGTGTAATATCTTATGCTTGAAACCAGTTGCGTCCCAGTAAGTTTGGTCCACTACCCTTTGCTATTACAACACTTAAATTGCGCTTAATGTCCTTATACTGTACTTGAACTATAGCCTGTCCCATCACTTGTACTGGTGAATTGTTCCACGTAGACAGCCTGTTCGTCATAGCCTTTAACTTATTGGTAGAATGTAACAACATCCAAGTCTGTTCATTCAGTATAGAAAATGCAGCTCCAGAATCAACCTCCATCATAACGGGTACTTTATTCAATAAAACTTTAATCCTATAGGCCGGTAGATGGATGGGTGTAGTATCCAGATTGTAAATACCATTAAGCTGTGTATCACTTTCATCGGCATAATGTAATTTACTAGTACGACTTTTCTTTTTAGCAATGCAAATTTTTTCAATATGTCCTTTTTTCTTGCAAAAGTTACAAACAACATTTGTGAAACGGCATTCGCCACCGTGACGGTCACCGCAACGATAACAAAATCGTACATTACTTCTTGATTGCACTGCATTAACATCCATTGGTTCATACGATGATGCAGATCCCGTTATAACTTCCCTGTTGACAGGCATATTCATGCTAGAAGCACTTTGCATTATGCGAACATCTCTCACTGCGCTTTCGGAAGAGAGCATGGCATCGACCACATCTGAGTATCGTAAATTATCTCTTTTCAATAATTCATATTGCAACTTCTTGTCAATCATGCCACTTACAAGTCTATCGCGAAGCATCCGCTCTAAATCCGTAAAGTTACAGCCTGCACTAATTTTTCTAAGCTGAGCAATATATTCAGACACTGATTCAGTTTCTTTCTGGTCGCGTTTGTAAAATTGATAAGAAACCGATATCTCGTTAGGTTTTGGGCTATAATGTTTGGTAAGAATAGTAACAACTTCCGTAAAGGTTACATCACTTGTTTTTCGGGGTGTAATTAAAGCCAAAACTGTCTCATACGTTTGTGCACCACAAACGGTAAAAAAATTCGCCTTTTGGACGGCGTCGGACACGATTCCATTTGCTTCAAAACAGTATTTTAACCTTTCAATATAATTGTCCCAATTATCACTTTGTGAATTGAATTCATTAAATTTCACTGATTTACGCTCCATTTTAACTTTTACACTACGTCGCCACTATTATATTCAATAAAACTTCGTATTTAATTATAATTCATGTTTAATGTGCTAGGTAGCAACAACAAGTGACAATATCTAATCCTACCTCCATTTCTTAAGCTTCCATTATTTGTTAACAATGACAAGCAAAGACTTAACTACCTACACTAGAATGATACAACCTAATTATTGTATACAACACTCATATACATAAATGACTTGTCATGCCACGTAGAAGTAAGCATGGAATGTTACTGTTTATGGAAGACTCTTCACTTTCAATTCAAGTGAAAGGAGGATTTTGTATGTGTGACGAAGGGAATATTGTGATTTCAAAAGTTGTACACTGGTTCAGTACAAACAATCTTTTAATAAAATGTTAATAAAACATATCATTTGAATTCTCATTGCTTAATGTAAAGCACATAGATACAATATATAAATGAATGTAAACAAATTGGTCTGTTTGCGTAACAAAACTGCGTCATAACTTTTGAATGGATAGACCGATCGAAACGCGGTTGATGGCATTCGATTGGATTTCGCTCAGCTCAGATTTCCTGAAAACTTGAACCAATTCCATCCAGGAGATTTTGAGAAATTTTGGAAAAACACAAAAAAAAAGTTTTTTACGGAACAGTATTTTTTAATATAACTTCCAGATTTATGTACCGATTGAGTACAAAAACTAATCAGCTCTATTCCTCAAAAAACTACGTCTTATACATAAATTGCATCAAAATCGGCTTATCTGTTTGGGAGTAATCGACGAAAAATTTTGAAAAAGTGATTTTTAGACAGCTGCGAAATTTTTCAACCAATAATTTTTTGGTGTACTACGATATTTTAGTACTACAAAAACTATGTCAAATGCCGTTTCAAAAATCAAAATCGAACCTAATTCTCAAAACCTATAGCTTTTAAATATTAAAATTACGGTGTTTTTAGCAAACTAACTTAATTTGTTTTCAAAAACTTTCTAGTTAATTCACCGATTGACTTAAAAATCTTATCAGCTTTTCTCCTTTAAAAACAGCGTCAAACATCGTTAATTTAATCAAAATCGGTCAATTTGTTTGGGATTTATAAATGAAGAAAATTAAAAATAAAGTGTTTTTTGACATAGCATCGAATTTTTCTACCTATCGATTATTTAGCTAAAGCAATATTTTAGATCTCTTCAATTGAGTTGAATGCCATCATCGTTTTCAAATATACAGCTTTTCAAAAATTAATATACTGCCATTTTTAACAAAATAGATGTTTGAACTGAAAAATCTATTCTTATATTTTTTACTCTTTTGAGCTTAAAATACCTTAACTCAGTGGGAAGTTTCAGGGGTGGCCCAGAGGGTCAACCGTTTACACTTCTTTTTGTGAAAAATATTAATTTACTTGGTTACAAGATCTATAACAGAAGCATAAAAAATACTTGGAATGTTTGTCTATCTGTTATTTTTTATCAATCACACAAAAACTACGGGACAGAAATTAATGCAATTTGACATGGTGATAGCTGAGAGTCTGGAGCAACAAATAGGGTTATAGGGTATTGTATTTGGTATTTATTTTTTTATCCTGGTTTCAGTTCCCCTACGAGAAATAAAAAAATTAATTCAATAAAAGTTCTAGTTACCTGCAAGCTATCTACATCACACAACCGGAGCCACCGACAAAAGATAGTGTTATAAGCAGATGGCTCCACTGACGAAAAGAGACAATTATGGCATACAGACACCAAAGATGATGTGTGTGGCGAAGTATTAATTCCATTTGCAAAAGTTTACCGGCTACCTAACCCTCCGAACTGGCACACGAGAATGACAAGCATTGACGCTATTGCGACAGGAATATCGAAGGCGATGGTACCAAATACGTCTAGCTAGATGATTGTTGAAAATAATTAAGTTGCATTTGAAAATAATGCCAAAGTCATAAATAATTTACTAAAGAAAAGGGGTTTCGTTTGGCAAATTTAAAAGATTCGAAAAGAGGAAGAAATTTCCTAAACAGACTCGACTCTTTTTTATTGAATGTGAAAGTGTGATAACTGGATTAAAGATGGCTTCTTTATAGAAGCAGTGTTTCTTAATCTTTTTCACTCCGCAGACCCCTTTGAAAATCAAGCACAACTTCAAGGACCCCTTAATAAAAAACATTGGCATTAATTTATTAATTTAAACGTTCATAGATAAGACGGCGGACCAATAAACGCATATTAAGACCATAAGAAGGACTATAGGTTAAGAAACACTGACTTATAAAGACACTTAATAAACACCTTAAATGATTTTCTTTATTCATCCATAAACTTTGTAGATTTACAAGTGGTCTTACCAGCAATGCTACTAAATTTTTGTTCCTTATATGTAGAATCATTCTGAGAAGGTTTTTCTGCATTATATTCTGCTAACTTTCTCAAACCAAGGGTTTGCATTGCAGATATAGTAGTAAATTTATTCAGTTCATCTGGACTTGCTTGCACTTGTGATAATGACTGTAGAAGGGCAGATCTCTGAAATAAAGAATTCGAAATATCATTGACTAAATTGTCAAGACATAGCAAAGTTTGAATATGTGTTGACTTTCACTGCACTGTTCTCATCTCCGGGCTGGAGCTCCCAAGTACCAGCTTGTTCCTTTTGATTGCATTCAGTGTAGAGCGGTTTGAATTGTTTCCAAGCAGGGTATTTCTAATGGACTCGACTCATTGGCATTCTGCAGAAATAGAGGTTTGCTCTGCATCTTCTATCCCATATTTTACTGGGTGTTTTCCAATTAATTATTCCAATTTACCACCTCAAGGTCTGGAAATTTTCCAAAAACAGATTCCCCAAAAACTGGTGACTTGCAGTCATGATTTCCTAGTATAAAGGCAAACTTTGTTTACGGACCATACTGTTAGTGGGCCCTAGTATAAAATAATAAATATAAAATATAAATATTCACGGGACAAATTACACTAACTGATCTAACCCCAAAGTAAGCAAATTATTTGCTTGTGTTATGGGTGTTAGTCAACAATACTAATACATAGAAATACATATATAAATACTAGGATATATTTAATAAACACCCAAACCCGGAAATACAAACATTTATGCTCATCATACAAATGCTTGTCCCCATCGGGGATCAAACCCGAGCCCCGTCAATTGCGTAGTCAGGGTCACTAACCACTTGACCAACGGGGTGGTCAAATAATACAAAAATATATATATATTTACATAGTAGCAATAATATTTAATACTAACGTTTGCTTTCTTTCTCTTCTTTTCTACAATTTTTTCTAGTTGTTTCCTTTTAGCTTTTGAGAGAAATCTAGTTTTCTCTTGCTTTTCAGAAATAATTTTAGTTTTCCTCTTCTTAGACGGCAATGCCAGTAAATTACTTGAATCTGCTGAACCATACTCATTTGATGAAAACTCTAGTTTTATCTGAAACATTAGATAATATTTATTATTTATTTTAAGCACATAAAATTCTCAATAAAAACAATGTGTTCAGCTATTTTGTCTCTATATGGCATAATATGCTAATTGTTTTAATTTCATATTAAAATAAAAATTACTGCAGCATCTACATACAGCATCATGTTTTACATAAATATTTGACCTAGTACTGACAAAGAAAAGTTTTAAATTTCAATAAAATTGATAATTGCAACTTCAGTTCAAACTTTCGAGTAGATACAGTTTATATAGGAAAACCCTTTTGTCTTTAATGCTTTGCTTTATATGTATATAAATGTAAACATACAATTCACAACAAGTACCTTCACACCCATATCCCCAAAGAGGCAGGCAAAGTCCTATTATGTGATAGGTGGCAAACCTATCGCCAACTGGGCACTTATCCAATCCCACCAAGCAACCTTGTTTTATCAGAAAACTGAAAAAATTGCCCACCCTGGGAATCGAACCCAGGCATTGACCACAAAGGCAATTACAACGAGAATAGGGATTAAGAAAGATGACCATGATGTCATCTGATGGTAAAAATCACAAATGGGATGTAAACTGGTTTATTTTAAAAGTATTTTCAATTGTTTTTTTTTAACTAAAATAAATGTTCGCTACATATTCATCAAAAATAACTTGCTGTATTTGTTAGTGTTTGAATTTGCCACATAAAAATAATACAAAGATTATGTGTCAGTAAAATATTTTTAATTAAAAATTTTGATTAATAGTAATATTGTGTTTCCTACAATCAATAAAAAATTAAAGATGACAATATTTTTTATCCCACTAATATTATAAATGCGAAAGTATGTTTAGATGGATGAATGGATGTCTGTCACTCTTTCACACAAAATGACCAAACCAATTTAGATGAAATTTTGCACACATACAGGGATGCCTCTAAAACAGCAGCAACATTGCAGGACTAAGATACATAACATATTAAATAACATTAGTTCTACGACTTTTGACATAACTCAATACATTAAATAAAAATGATTTTTTAAGTTTTCATTGTCTTGTCGTGATATTTCTAACTCTTCATTCGGATGCGCTGCTAGTAGTAATAATAGTAACACTTTCATCGCCAGATAATAGGCTCGCGGGGTTTGTATTTACACAGTATGTCGTATAGGAGATGGTTGACTCTTTCCATCAGGAGACCCATCTGCTTGTTTGCTATCTTATAATATTTAAAAAAAGTTTAGATGTTTGGATAGATGGATGTTTATTCAATCACTCAAAAACTACTGAACGGATTCAATGTAATTTGGCACACAGGTAGATGACCTGGAATAGCACATAGGCTACTTTTTATCCTGGAAAAATTAGGTGATCCCACAGGATTCGCCATCTATTCAATGGTCAAATTCAAATCTATTATAATGCAGCGATACAAAAAAGTATTGATTACTATGAATCAAATGTTAAAAGATAATAATTTTACCTACCTATATTTTTAATTATAACTGCAAAATATATTTTTATCAGTCCTTTCACAAAGCATCGTGGTATTTTGATTTTTTCCAAATATGTATATTTGCTTGTGTACAAAGAAGATATAGGGATTGCATTTGAAATTCGCATCCAAAAAAAATAATGAATTAATATAAAATAACAATAATTAATTTTAAATAAAGTAACAATAACTAAATATAACAATAAATGTTTATAAAACAAGATAACCTAGAACCCTAAAAATGCACTTATGAATACAAAATTACTTTCCATTGCATGTAACTTCAAACTCAAAAAAGAACTACACCTCTCCTCAAGGTGAGGGGGTGTCATTTGAAAAACCCCCAAATTCGAGATGCTAATTACTAATGCCAACCCAAGATACATATATGCATAAATTTGTTCTCTTACGTACTAGTCCGCTGGCCGATTAGTATATAATTGCTTACCTCGTTGGTTTGAGAGTCATCCACTTTCGTTTTTACGATCTGTCGAGCTTTGGCATTATATCTGCGTTTTCCAATTTTCATATTTGTTTATACAAGAATAATAAGAAAGACCATATAATAATTTCAATTTTTGTAAAAATTTGATAATGTAATATTATGCTGAACTGAATTATAAATATTATTGTGTTCCACACACTTAAAACATAACTTCAAAAATAAAAAGTAATTTTATAATTTACATGTTTATTCTATGTTAAACAAACAAATTTACGAAATATATAAAATTCAATTTTATAATATTTACCAAATACAACATCGAAATTGCAAAACCACGTGTAACTGACATCTGTTAAAAGTCAAGCAAAGCAAAGTGTCAGCAGTGAACGTGTTCGGCCAAAGTAAAATCTTAGTAATCTTAATTAGTTACTCACAATTCTGAGCAAAGTTACCATCACAAGTTGGTACTTTTTATATAGTCCGGGAGGAATCGGCGCATGAGTACCGAAAACTATTCCACCTCAATTTTTTTATGCGATCCTCTTCAAATTGCCCTACTGATGATATAAATGCATGTTGCCATGGGACAACCCGGTGCCATATTGTTTAAACCGAAATTTTTTAAGCAATTGCAAGGAATTGTTATTTTTCAACCGGACAATTTTTTTTTATATTTTTTATTGAAATACCAATAAAAAAGGTCCTATGACTTTTCACGATAAAGTTAATATTTTTAAAGATATGAATTTTTAAAGGTTCGAAAAATCTCAAATTTGGTTACTTTCGACCCATGAAAAATATATTAAAAAAAAACATAATGTTTAAGTTATATTTTTTTAAATTCTCTATACAGTAGTTAATAATATTGTTAATAGATTTAAAAAAATGTCAGTGTTTATATCTTTTTTTTAATTGTTAATTTCGCGCGCTTACAAGTATGCGTCGCTTACTGGACTTCCTGAAGATTTTCATTTTTTTTTTTGTTTGTGTAGTTGTATTTCTCTTTTTCGTCGATAAGTTGCACGTTATATATATATATATATATATATATATATATATATATATATATATATATATATATATATATATACATATATATATATATGTATATATATATATATATATATATATATATATATATATATATATATAATATATATATATATATATATATATATATATATATATATATATATATAATGTGTCAGGCTTCACTACATCGTTTTCATTTTCACAAAAAATACATGATGGGATATCATCAGAATATTTTCTTTTCTTGGGAACAACTAAAAACGACATGACACTTACATTTATTGTAACGAAAAATCACAAAAACTAAAAATATATCCATCTAATAATGTTAATAATACACAAAATCACTGAAATGGGTGCAACAACGTTTAACAATATTAAATCTTGAACGAAATAAAAAATACTGAAAAACTGTAAAATGATGAGTAAAAAACAAAGAATGATCAGTTGAGAATCAACATGCACTAACTTGTATTTTTATTTTAAATGTTATATATAATCAATAATTTTGTCACAAGAACAAACAAAGATCTTAAGGTTTTATACAAAGAGGTTCAGTGATTTCATGTATTATTAACATTATTAGATGGATATATTTTTAGTTTTTGTGTTTTCTCTTTACAATTAATGGGAGTTTCATGTCGTTTTTAGTTGTTCCCAAGAAAAGAAAATATTCTGATGATATCCTACCATGTATTTTTTGTGAAAATGAAACCGATGTAGTGAAAAAACTGAAGCCTGATACATATATAACTGTACAACGTGCAACTTATCGACGAAAAGATGAGGTTGCTATCCGATTTGAAAATTTGTTTAATTCTTCTCTTGACAAACAAACATTTTTGTGGCACAGAACATGTTATGCAAATTACACAAGTGAAGATAAAATTAGGCGAAGATAAATACAACTACACAAACAAAATGAAAATCTTCAGGAAGTCCAGTAAGCGACGCACACATGAGCGCGCGAAATTAACAATTAAAAAAAAGATATAAACACTGACATTTTTTTAAATCTATATTACCAAAATTATTAACTACTGTATAGAGAATTAAAAAAAATATAACTTAAACATTGTGTTTTTTTTTTAAATATATTTTTCATGGGTCGAATGTACCCAAATTTGAGATTTTTCGAACCTTTAAAAATTCATATCTTTAAAAATATTAACTTTATCGTGAAAAGTGATAGGACCTTTTTTACTGGTATTTCAATAAAGAATATAAAAAAAAAATGTCCGGTTGAAAAATAACAATTCCTTGCAATTGCTTAAAAAATTTCGGTTTAAACAATATGGCACCGGGTTGCCCCATGACAACATGCATTTATATCATCAGTAGGGCAATTTGAAGAGGATCGCATAAAAAAATTGAGGTGGAATAGTTTTCGGTACTCATGCGCCGATTCCTCCCGGACTAATAGGACCTTGGAAAATTTCCAATGCCGCATTAGTAATTAACAGCGCCATTAGTTACTCTAGCTTGAGTCCCAAACTACAGTGGCATCACTGATAATGGGGATGTGGACGCATTGGCGCATGCGCATGACAGGCCGCTTTAAATGGTTGCCCCACATTTTTTTTATATCATAAGATAGCAAACAAGCAGATGGGTCTACCCATAGACTAATAAATAATATTGGGTCTACCGATGGAAAGAGTCAACCACCACCTATACACACCAAAGATGATAATGGTGCGTTGCTATCTTGTGGCGAGGCTAGTGCCACATGCATAAGTTATACCACAAATGTTTTGACCGCAACAATTATTCTTTATCAAAACCCCAACTACATAATGACAACAGGTCTAGTAGTTACTCTGTCAAGTCACACTGACGTCATTGTAAAAATCTTTATTCTCTTTATTCTTCTGTGGTAAAAATTACGTTAAAATAATCGAAAAGATTCCTAGAGCTTTATAACGGAGATCCGTTGGTTTCAACGGAGTAGGAAGGGAGATAATATTTCCTATTTTATTTTGTCCTTCCGCTTGCCAAAGTGTATAGACCTAACTCTCCCAATCAATTCAGACCATTTTCTATTCTACTATTCCTTTCAAAAATTCTTAAAGTGGCAGTGCAAATGTCAAAATTTATTTTAGAGCATAATTATTTGTGTAACACTGGCCACGCTTCATATATAGCTTGGACCCGTAAATTGAATATCATGTCTTATAGCGAAATTCGTTTCAGAATTGTTGTTTTATTATTTAAAAACAAGTTTCATTTATAAAGGTCTCTAAAGAAGTATTAATGAAATAATATTTTGACTTTTATAAATTATTGACATTTTGCAATACAAGTTGTCAGTTTTGACGTATTTAGATTTATCACAATAATATCATAATGGACAAATGAGCTAAAATCTTCTATATTTTGGTAAATAATATTACATAGCAATATATAAATACTTTTATTACATTCTTTCTAAAAAATATTTTACAGCGGTGACGAGACCATTGTTTGATGCTATTGATGGACACTAATTCTATTCACAGAGGTGGTCCTCCTTTCTCTATACTCCATGTATAAAACAAGAATATTCAACCAAGAAAGTTACATTCTACCCGGAATGTTCATACGCGCTTCAAAATCGTTCCGAAGAGTACCACGACATGGGTGGAGTATGTCTCTTTCTATTAAATAAAGCGCCAATCGCCATAATATATAAGTGCGTGGAGGGATGTGACGACCCCATCGCCCACTAGTGGGATAATTTTTGTGACAAAAATTATAACACATGTGCAATCAGTCAACCAAATTAGTGGTAGTGCCATACTGCTTTTGGAACTTAATAGGCCGGCACGCCCGGGGAGATACCACTCTCTCACATGACACCGATGTAAAATAGCAGCCCTGCTGCTGTGTTTTTTTTAGTTTGTGAGAGTCCCGGAGGCCTATCCCCCCCCCCCCCCGCGCACACTATGAATGCACAATCAAAAGAGAATCTACCCCAGGGGGTACCACTTGCTGTGGATTTCTGTAATGTCAGGGGGCTTCATTCCAACTTGAACGCCGTCCACTACCATCTCGAGACGGCGAAGCCAGCTTTGCTCTTTTTGACCGAAACACAGATATCTTCTCCGGCTGATACATCTTACCTCTCCTACCCGGGGTACAAACTGGAACATTCCTTTGTACCGCGGGCTGGGGTCTGCGCATACATCAGAGAAGATATCTGTTACCGGCGCGTCGGCAGACTTGAAGGTCAGGACCTATTCATCCTCTGGTTACGCGTAGCTTGCGACGACCATCCACGCAGCTACGCGTGCCTATACAGGTCCCAATACTGAAGTTGACCGGCTCGTTGAGCATTTACAAACGGCTGTAGATTCCGTGTTAGAGCAGACGCCCTCCGCAGAGATCGTGATCTTGGGCGATTTTAATGCCCACCACGCCGAATGGCTTTGTTCGCGCACCACCGATCATGCGGGGAGGTCTGTTCACGATTTTGCCTTGACGTATGGTCTTACACAACTGGTAACTTTGCCCACGCGAGTTCCCGATGTGGATGACCATATGCCTTCACTGTTGGACCTTCTGCTGACCTCTCATCCGGACCATTATCAGGTATCGGTGGACGTCCCACTTGGTTCGTCAGACTATTGCCTGATCTGGAGTAAAGTGCCGGTTTCGCGCCTATCACGGCCTCCTTTAGCAGGCTGTCGTCGCGTTTGGCACTATAGGTCAGCAGATTGGGACGAGATGCGGTCTTGTTTGCATCCTACCCATGGGGGCGGTTGTGCTTCTTGCTGGATGATCCGAATGTCGTCGCTGACTCTATTGCAGATGTGGTGCTGCAGGGCATGGAACTTTTCATTACATTTTCTGCGCACCAATTGGTGGTAACTCTCAGCCTTGGTTTGGTCGCTCCTGTAAAACGGCTTCGCGCCGCAAGCAGGAGTGGTACCGTGCTTGGGCTGCAGCGTCCGCATCTTGTAATGAAAAAACCAGCACATTACGTAAGGAGTACAATTTCGCCTCGAGGTACTTCAAAAGAGCTATCACCAAGGCAAAATCGGAACACATTGGCAGAATTGGTGAGAAATTATTTCGCCTTCCTTCGGACACTCGTGAGTTCTGGTCTCTCGCCAAGGCTGTCTTAGGGAATTTCTCACAGCCCTCTCTTCCATCCTTGAACGGAGACGATGACTCTTTGGCCCATACCGCAAAGGAGAAGGCCGATCTCCTGGGCTCCTATTCGCGGCCAACTCGACTCTGGATGACTAAGTGAACGCACCGCCTACCATCCCGCAGTGTGACAGTTCTATGCCACAATTTCGGCAGTCTTCTGTGCGTAAAGCACTACTTTCCTTGGACATCCACAACTCGAGAGGGCCGGATAGCATCCCTCCGATTGTGCTAAAAATGTGTGCTCCAGAGTTGGCACCAGTATTAACACGCCTATTCCGGCTCTCCTATTCACTCGGCGTGGTACCGAATTCATGGAAGTCAGCTTGCTTGCATGGAGATCGCTCTAACCCGTCTAACTATCGGCCCATAGCCATAACCTCCTTGTTCTCTAAAATTATGGAGGCAATCATCAAGTCTCATCTCATCAAGTATTTAGAAGAGCACCAGCTGATTAGCGACCGTCAGTACGGTTTCCGTCGCGGCCGCTCAGCTGGTGACCTTCTAGTATACCTAACTCATCGATGGGCGGAAGCAGTTGAGTCCAAGGGGGAGGCATTGGCAGTTAGTTTGGACATAACGAAGGCCTTTGATCGGGTATAGCACAAAGCGCTTCTCGCGAAGCTGCCTTCCTATGGGCTTCCTGAGAAATTATGCGAGTGGATCACCAGTTTTTTGGCTGACCGGAGCATCAAGGTCGTTGTCGACGGTGCGTGCTCCGACCTTAAATCTGTCGATGCTGGTGTTCCCCAAGGCTGCGTGCTATCGCCGACACTGTTCCTTCTGCATATCAATGATATGACGCAAATTAGCAACATACATTGCTATGCGGATGACAGTATTGGTGATGCTACATACTCCGGCCGAAGCGGTATTACTCGGGAACACGTCGAAGAGTGCCGAAACAAATTTGTGTCTGAAGTCGAGAATCGACTTACCGATATCTCGGAATGGGGTCGCCAAAACCTGGTTATTTTAACCCCAAGAAGACACAGCTTTGCGTGTTCACCGCAAAAAGACGCCCTTTGTCGTATCACCTCGATTTGAGGATACTCTCCTGACAGCCTCAGCTAGTGTCGGAATCCTGGGAGTTGACATATTGAATTACGTTCAGTTTCGCGATCATTTGGAAGGCAAGGCTAAATTAGCCTCCAAAAAGCTAGGTGTGCTCAGCAGAGCGAAACAGTGCTTTTTGCCGGTCCATCGCCTTCAACTTTATAAGGCACAGGTTCGGACTCACATAGAGTACTGTTCGCATCTCTGGGCCGGAGCTCCCCAGTACCAGCTTCTTCCTCTTGATCGCATTCATCGTTGACGACCAGGCTATTTCGAAACAGCTTGACTCTTTGGCATTGCGCAGAGATGTAGGTTCTCTCTGTGTCTTTTATCGTAAATATCATGGAGAGTGTTCCGACGAGTTGTTTGGATTAATTCCTGCCACCGAATTCCACCATCGGACATCGCGTCAAAATTTGAAGTTCCGTCCTCACCATCTCGATGTCTGGAAATCTACAACTGTGCGTTTCTCCCGACACTTTTTACCTCGCACTACTCTGTTGTGGAACCAATTACCGGCAGGGGTATTTCCGAACGGATACGCCATAGGGACCTTCAAGAGAAGAGCTTACTCATTCTTATAAGGCCGGCAACGCAACTGCAAGACCTCTGGTATTGCAGATGTCCATGGGCGGTGGTGATCACTTACCATCAGATGCATCCCCTGCTCGTTTGCCCCCTCTTCTATAAAAACGTAGACGCCACAGGATTTTCCTTTGTCAATAAAGGCTTCGAACTTTCTGTCTGATTTTAATGCCAGGATCTCAAAAGAAATCGGCATTTCTAATCGAATCGAGAAAGAAATTAAAATCCACCTTTCGACACCACGGTAACTAACGATACCGCTAAGAAATTATGTATCTACGCTACTTCTTTACCATTTTCAATATAGTACTCTATGATTTTCATTCATTTCTGAACGAAACATTGTACAAAATAACATCAAGTTGGCACTCTTTTATCAAGCATGCTCTTGGGGATAAATAAAAGAAATTAGACCGGCATCAAAAAGTATAAAATCACTACGTTTTAACCGGCATTAATTCATGGTGTGTGCTCTGTGTTGGTTGCAGTTTTAGATACAAGTTAATTTAAAAGTGTTTTAGCGTATTAATCAAAAAGTAAACTTTAATTATAATCAAGATTAGTTCAAGATCTAGGAGTTTAGATAATAATTGTGTCGAAAAGCGTTAATAATAATAAAATATATTTTCCTTCAACGACCTTATTGATGCTACCAGCGTTCTGGATATGTTGGTACCTATTATTATTTATTTTCGTAAATTTTAGTGTTGATATCTAAGATCACAAACAAAAATATACGATCTGAATATGAAATATCACACCTACTTCACTCATTCTATTTAGTGAAAAGGCCAAGGTACTGGAATAACGTTGTACGGCGGCAGCACTCCATCTCGATGAAAGTAGACCTCACCAACATCAGAGGTTTACATTCTAATCTCGCTGCTGTCCATTTCTACCTGGAGACTCATAAACCATGTATCTTGTTCCTCACGGAGACACAAATAAGATGCCCGTCTGATTTGGCGTATTTAACATATCCCGGCTACATCCTTCATCAAATGAGTCATCGAAATTTTAAAGACTGCAAACTTCCTTAAATGCAACATTAACATTTTTACATATTTGATTTGATACATTGATATAAACGATCGAAATTTTTGTTACGAAAAAAATCGATGTTTTATTATCATATTACATGACAATTAGAATTAATTAAATACTAAGTTATTTGAAATAGGTTTATTGATTTCCCTTTATGCTTTCTAAGCTTAGGACTGACAGTTATTTCGGTAATTATTTATTATTATTAACGTATAAATATGTAAGTAGGTACATAGTTTTATAAATATAAAATAAAATGTTTGCCAACTAAATGAATAACAATGATGACACGCGACACAAATTAAATCGATAGCTTGAAAAATTAACCCTCTCACTTTGTCTTACGAAATTTTCATAATAGTTGTCTCTTTCTCTCTCGCGTATGTGTCACGACAGCTGAACGGTTTACCGCCTGCCGCATTTAAAGATCCAATGTTCTAAATGATACGAATGTTCTGACTCTGCCTGATTCGAATTGTTGATTCTTACTATTTCTTATTTAACTTAAAATTCTGACTTAGAAGTTACGTTTGACACACCCAGTAGCGCCACCAAGCGGAAATTTGTGTGCCCTCCAAACTCTTAAAAATTTTAAGAATTTTAAGTTAAAATTCTTAAAAATGTTCTCAGTGATGCCAATTTAGCGACTTTGTCGCTAGATCTAGCGACATTTCGTCTTCTACAGCGGCTTAAATTATGTGTCTAGTGACAAAAAAATCTAGCGACTATTCTAACGGCTTCTAGAGTTCAAAAAATAAGTATTTTAACCTTCATAAAATATGGCAAGATCTCAGCACAGAAATCTATGTTCTCTATATTCAGAACTTCGTTCCGAAGTCGGATGTCATTCTGATAAGTCTCTCTTTATCCCACTTGTAGCCTTTGAATGAGACAAATCCTAGTCAGAGTAATAAAAAAATATAGAAAAAAAAGCTTCATTCATTTCATGAAAAACGGCAATTTCATAGGTGCAAATGACTTGTTATTTATCTAATTTCGGAACACTACCATAAATTTTAATAGCCGAGCGACACTGTTGGAAACAAGCTTCCAAGACGGGTGACCTTGGTAGAGTTCAGGTGAATTTTAGTTGCAAACAAGTGTTTATACTGTTGTAAACCGCAGGTGGAGACCCATGTGAGGGCTTGTTTCCAACAGTGTGCAGCTCGACTTTTATGCTTAAGCCTGGATTCCCCCAATGCTGTACTTGTGTACAGAGTAGGGGAATCCCCGTGTGAATTTTTACGATATTTGAGACTTGAGTGTTCTGCTAAACGCTCAGTTTTTTGGAATCATTTAGCGACACCTAGCGACTTTTGACCTTTGTCCGTAGCTAGGGACATCTAGCGACTTTTCAAGCTTACACTACCGAGTTTTTAACATATAGAGTTGGCAACACTGAATGTTCTAGCAGTCGCCTGTCAAGTGTCAACCCCGTGTATGTAATAAATATGTGGTTTAAGGAGTTGACTATAATTTTTCGTATTTTATTTGTAAATAAATGCTACTAATATAAATAAAAATGTTGGTGGAATTATCTAGAAGATGCATAGCTTTACCTAAACATGAAGAACCAACCCTATTGTGGCAAAATTGTGCTATATCCGTGTGCAGCCTAAAACAACTGACATGTTTTGAATTAACATGCGATTTTAACTTTTTTGAAAGAAAAATAAATGTCGTTGAGTCGAATATTACTTGCACAAATAATAGTCCAGTATCTTCATCATTATTACGACAGTATGTTAAGCAAGGAATTAAAAATGTAGAGCTTACAGAAATGATAATGGATCCCACCTTTTGGCCCTACAGTGAGTTGATTATACAAGAAATGGTTAAGATTATTTCATTTGAGTGGTCACCACCGAACATCATGTTTAATTATCGAAGGTTGCTAGCTGTCGTCAATAGCTGTGGAAATGTAGATTTATATTACTTAAAACAAAATAATCTATCACATGTAATGAACTTTTCTGACACATTAAGAAATCATTTACAACCTGATGTGATTGTTGTCCCGAATGAATTTAATGAAATCAGAAATATAGCCTACAATCTAGCAACTAGTGCTGTGTGTTGGGCATCACAAGTAGATCAGGAAAAATCTTGTTGTTTTGTTACTTCTCAAAAGTCTGGAGAAATAATATTTTGGAGGATTAAGAGTGCTAATGAAGAAGTTCACGCTGAGTTTCTTGGCAGTTTTAAGGGTTCTAAAACTGAAGTAGAAAAAATGGTTTGGGTTCAAAATAATTATAATATGTTTCTTATTTGTGCAAATAAATTAGGCCAAATAATAATCTATGAATATAAATTAAACAGAACAATTAAATTAATAAAAGAAATTGTCATTTGGGAACATGAAGATAAAATGGTTGCAAAACATATGTATTATATTAATTATAAGGACAAAATAATACTTATTTATAGTAAACATCGTCATATTGTCATACAGCTGTTTGATAAAAATTTTAAACTGCTGTCACAGTATGTTAAAATTATCAATGATTTTAAAATAATGTCTATTGTTAAGTGTGCGGATGACTTTTACGTTGGTACTTTTAACACTAAGATATACAAAGTTAGCTATAAAATTGTAAATAATGATATAAATGTATCAATAGATAACATATTATATAAGGATAGTTCTTCTAGTCATGAGTTATATGGACTCGGTGTTTCCGAAAACAATTCACTGTTTGCAGCAGCTTTAATAGATAGACAAGTATTCTGCAGAAAAGAATGTTCTAAAATAGAAATAGTGTTTTTGAAGCTTGAAAACAGTTATCAACAAGACATAAATATGATTTTAAACAATCCGTCAAAACAATTAACTAATGCTTGGGATCTCCTAGAAGTTATTAGATATAATATTTTTAAAACTAAGAATATCCCTGATATTAACTATGAAAACTTATTTTTAGAAGGAAGTTCTGATATATATAAAATGAAAGTTTATTTGGCATTTCTTATATTTCATAATAATTTGAAATCTTCAAAAACCGTTCATTTTACACACAAATTACCAGAATTGTCTATTGAAAAAGTTAAGGAAGACATCCTTCTCTTGCATGCTGTTAATATATTACATAGTATTTACAACAAACAACATATGGATAACTTAAGTAATTTCAAACTAGAATGTTTTTATGGAGCGAGAAAATTTGTATTTTATTACTGTAAGAAATATAAACGTGACTTGTCTGAATTCATCACAAATGATATTTTAAATTGGTCTCAATCAGCTATTGAGTATACATGTCAGAGCTGTGATGAAAAAATTGAAGAATTTTCTTGTAAATCTGGACACTTGAATCTGTTTTGTGTGCTGTCTTTCACTCCAATTGAGGGCCATCATTATCTAACTTGTAAAACATGTAAAATATTAGCAAGGCCAGAATTTTATGATTTTGAGCCTAAATGTGTATATTGTGATTCATATTTAAATTTTTATGAAACAATATGATAAATTACAAGACTAAATGGATTTTATTTAAACCTTTAAATCTTATTTATAAGTAACAAAATCCCTGTCTGAAAGAGTGACATAAGAAGTATATTTTAATAAAATCATTCTATTTATAGCATTAAAAGTAATTCAAAAATTAAACTTATGTCAATATGTTTCAAATATTCTCACATCTCAAAAACTACTGAATTTTTAATGAAACTTGTACTGTTCCTTAAGTTTGAATATACCTAATTTAAATAAAAAAATATGTTAGTATCTGAGAAATTCATGGACAAATATATACACTTACAAACTTTAGAACATGTGCTTGGATATCTAAATTAATCATAATAATTAAATAATAAATATCCAATTCTACCAATATTACATACAAAAAACGAGCCTGACGTAATAAAATGACAATTGTCAAGTGCTCAGGGCTCTTACATATTATGCTGCATTGTTGGACAGTGTGACTGTTAGTGTTTATGAGTACAAGCACCCTACATACTTAGACTCGATTGACGTTTTGATGTGTGTATTGGGGGGCAAATCGAACTGATCACTTACTATTTTGAATCCAGTTAAAAATATGGTATTTTGAAATAATAAAAAATAAATTATCATGGGACAAATTACACTTACTGACCTAATCCCAAAGTAAGCAAATTATTTGTTTGTGTTATGGGTATTAGTGTCAACGATACTAATACATAAAAATACATTTATAATTACTGGAATATATTTAATAAACAACAAAACCCGGAAATACAAACATTTATGCTCATCACACAAATGCTTGTCCCCTTCGGGGACTGAACCCGAGCCCCGTCGCTAAACATTCGACCAACAGGATGGTCCCATCATTTCATTTAATTTCAATCATTTATCCTTCAACTAGTTTACTCGTGACTGTTCACCTGACAAAAAATCATTACTTTCTTTTTTTATCAGTCGGGTAAAAAAGTAGCCCCTGTCGCTCCTAGATAATATAACTTTTTAAAGGCAATTGAATTTTATAAAATTGGTCGAGTAGTTTTTGAGTTGAAGTGTGTCAAATGTTTTCTCTTTATGATATTAATTTAGATTTCCCTATAATTTAGTACTTGTGTTGTTCCCTTTGTCGCTATAGGTAATATTTAAAAGTACCACTTGTGGTTTAAAATTTATCTTTTAATATATATAAAAAAATAGTCAAGTGATGTAACTAAAAATGTATGGTTTTCAGAATGTTTCCTTTATGTGTGCTGTATTTGTATGCATTTGTCAATATCTGTATTGGATACATTGAAGCAAGCAACATTGATTGCTTCTTGCCAAATTTCATAATTGTAAGTCAAAAAGAAGTACCCTATTGTTTTGATCCCTTTTGAAATTGCAAAAGAAAAAACAAAAAAAAAAATGCGGCATAAATTATATCGTCATATTCATATCTTTTGATCATATTAACTTATATGTTTGATTTTTTCAGAAATCAGAAACCAGAAGTACTTTATTCAATAAAACTTTTTACAAGTTATTTTGACACATCAACATTTTTTCTGAAACTACTACTGGACCGGAAATGCGGCCACACACTGAGAAGATCCGACAGAAGAAACTCAGTGGGCTACTTGTCTTTTTTATATTAATTTTTTCCACAATATTACATATGAGATTGATATGAGGAGCAATTAACCCCAGGCTTTTTTTGTCTTCTAAATAATCTGAGATTTTATAATACCCTACTACCCAGTTTTGTTTTCACATATTTTTTAAATTTATGTGTTATATGTGTTTAAACTGTACTTAATGATTGACAATGTACCTATCAATTGCAATGTGTTCCTGTCTTCTATAGAAATTGCCATTGTGTCGGATTATTATTCACATTTGGATATGTTGCCCGGGGTCATCCAAATTAAAGTGAGAACTTATCATCCATTATATCAATCCCCAATTACTCCTATGTGTTGTTGGTAAATATGTAAAAAGTTTTTGTATAAATTATGATTTTTTTTTATATAATAATAATAAAGCTTTTTATTCCAAGTTTTGGGTACATCATTATCAATTCACAAAAATTTACTTAAAAAGTTATAGTAAGTCCCGCAACTCGGTGTGCCTCATGACACAGGCCTCCTCCAGCTCTCTCCATTGTTTCCTATCCTTTGCTACTCTAGTCCAATATGGTCCTACAGTTAGGCGGATGTCATCATTCCATCTTGTTATTGAACGTCCCTGTTTTCTGCTCCCAT